>OY856186.1:453849819-454295242 GCA_963693315.1 Diogma glabrata | reverse complement strand
TTGACCCCTTTTAATTTTGATTATTTTTTATTTATAGATAGTCTTTGATAAATAAAAAATATAAGTTCTCTTAGAATTTTTTTTTTCGACCAGGGGTGTTCACAGGGTGCCCCTCAATTTTTGTTATTTTGTGATGTGAGTGCATTTTGACGAGCGATTGTAGAAAAACTACTGAATCGATTTTCATACATGATATGTCGTTGAATAGGTATTAGAACAAAGATTTTAAAAATGTACACTGTTAATTTTGTTGAAATAATTTTTAACGGTGTAACATAAGAAAAAAATGGTGTTATTGAAAAAAAGATGGGCATAGCCTCTTTTTTTTTTTTTAAACCAAATTGAAGCTTATTTTATATCTAACCACTTGTGAAAGTTTGGCACTTGCATTATTTTTTGTTTTAGAGATAAAATTCGTTGTGCATATGACTGTCGGGAATCAGTGTTTTTTGTTCTGAAGGAAAATTATAAAAATGGCGATTTTTAGATTCAGATTTTTTTTTGATGTTAAATATCAAATATTTTATTATTAAATGAACTTTTTAAAAAGCAATTTCAGTCAAGTTCAGCAAAATTTTGCGACATTTTGACTCGACCCGTTTTAATTTGGTTGATTTTGGTCTATATTTAAAAAAATTCTACTTGAAGCTGTATTTTTCATTTATCAAAGACTATCTATAAACTTAAAATAAACCAAATTAAAAAGGGTCGAGTCAAAAGGAAGAGGATATGTTAGACGACAAATTAGTATACATTTTGTTCTCCAGCTTTTGCTTTAATGACTGGAACTGCGCATTGTGATTTGTTTGTTCTTCCCAAATTGCTTCTTTCATATCGTCAAATTCTGATGAATTTTCCACGTTTGTTAAGAATATCAATCTTTGTGCAAAGCTTTCAATAAATTGTTATAACGGGGTCTAGAGACACCGTTATTATCCGGGATATATATAATAATCAACCTAAAAAATTTCCTGTATGGCCTTCGTTCAGAAAGACCTCCATAAAAATTGTCTAGTTGGTCATAGGGACTTTGTTAGTAATCAAAAATAAAAGTCTTGCGTATGTTGTCTTGATTCATCTAAAATATCCTGCCATCAGAGACTTTCGTCCTTTTATGTCTCCCCTCTTTTATGTCCAGTTCCCAAAACTTCATGTGTTGCAATTATTTTGTAAGTTTAATATGTAAAGTGGCCGGATGAATTATAACCATTTGTTGTTAAATTGTGATAGCCACTCAAATTTTCCTCGTAATCAATTTGTTTTACTGTGTTGTCGAGCCCCAAAATCCATCCATTGGGCAGCTATAAAGCTTTCTTTCTCAACATCTTTCAATCTTTCCCCATTTTCGTCGCATCATATTTTATCAATTTTATAATCATGAACGGTAAAGTTAGTCAAATCACGATAACACTTATTTATTTTCCTTCTTTTCATACAATCGAACAACACCGATTCGCAGTCTTCGGAGATTTGCAATCTCCAATAATAAGACTAACTCAATTCAATTTCTTGGTTAAAACATTTTATTACATCTTTCTCACAAAAAAATTTTAGTTTTTTAACATAAAGAGTTAATTTGATTTTTAACTTAAAGAGTTGATTTATTAATTAAATTATTACACTTCATATGTTAAGCGAAATCATATTTATAATCAGAAAAGGAAAATAGCAGATCATATGTATTGTTTTTATTAACCTTCCGCGTAATCACACAATTGATCAAATTCAGAGGGAATTTTGACAATGTTCCAAATAATTCCCGAATTATTTACCGTGAGTCTACCTTTCCACTATCCGGGATGGTGTTATTTATTTTTAATTTTAACATTTAACCTCACGATTATTCTTTTTGATTTCCTTTAATATCTTACGTGTGTTTTTATTTTTAAGAATATCAATTATGTATTGAATATTTAAAACGAACTGGTTTAAGCAAAAGGAAAAAAAAGCCGTGAACTAATTTTAATAATTATTAATCACCAACTGACTTGAAAATTGAGCAATGTCCTACCATAAATATTATTCCTATTTTATGTCTAAAAATAGACTAAAGTTGATTCATTGTCATTATGTCTCTTTTATTCGTTTATCATCGAAACGTACAACAAGCTTTTGTTGAAGTATTAAAGCATAAAAAAAACATTGGCGAGAGAGTAAGTGTTTCACTTTTTTTCTCATTTAAATGTATAACAGAAAAAAAAACTTTACAAAGGAAAGTTATATGCTTACGTTTAATATGATAGATTTGTTTCTTCATAAAATGCAAGGTGCGTCATCATTTCAATATTTCTTTATTTTCGCTTGATAAAAAATTGAAATAGTAATGTATATTCGGTTAAATACATTAAAAATGAAAACAAAACTAAAACAATGATATCGGTAAATAATGAGTTTAGGAAAATACACGCTGGACGATAAAAGATTCATGTTGAACAAAACTTATGTAACGCAAAGCAGGTAATATTATAGTTGGAGAATGAGGAATGTGTGGAGAGTTATCAAGTTGCCAGCCTTTGCTGGTAACGCAGTCGGTTTAACTGTCTGACCTGTCGTCAAGTCCCGACTTCCCGACAACCCACCTCAATTCCACAAATATCACCTGGCAGAAATCATGAGCACAACAAGATTTGGCTATTATATTTTTCAATGGTCTGGTGAAAAATGCATGGATCTCACTTATTCCATCATTGTGTAAATACTGGAGAGTACCAGATACATTTATGGCATATTCATTCTTTTAAAGCGTGTTTCAATTAGTGAGAGGTTATCAGATCCGAAGTTCTCAATCATAAAAGACAGTGCCGCATGAGCATCAGAAAGAAGATTTGCATTCTCTCGACAGAGGTTGTCAACAGTAAGCTTCACTGGGAGATGTGCAGAAATAATGCTATTAATCGACAAAATTTCAATATCTGTAATCAATGTCTTTAGTTGGTTAGATCTTTCAAGCATTTAGACTAGGCTATTCCAACTACCTAGTTCTAGCATCCATAATAATTTAAAATTATTTTCCAAATTCTTGTTTCGCATACAGTTGAAGAAGATCATTCGATTTTCTCAAAAACCGTCGTTTCCTTACAATCAAACAAACTTTTCTGATGATCAAACTAAATCCAAAATCTTCAGTCTCCACAACATGCTCTAATTCATCTTCAATACCAATTTGTTCAATCAAACCAACGCCATCATCGACTACGTATTCCTCATCCTCTGATTCCACGTTGTCACTCCCTGGTTGTTCTACACTAACATAAAACATATCCTGTATTTATATGCTTCAATTCAGTAGTATTCGATGTAATACAAAGAATATCAGTTACAACTAAGCAAATCGCGTGTGCGAAGCACAATTGTTGATTACATGGTAAAAGGCGTCCAACTTTTTGCATAACTGTTGCTCCATCAGTTGTTATGAACGTAATTTTTTTGCCGAAATTTTTTTGCAATGTGCTTTCAAGGGCCGCAATGCATTTTTCTGCATTGAAACGTCCTTCAATGCGAACTAGTCCTAAGTTCCAGAACTTTTCCTTGGAATGGACATTCACATTCAAATAGCATCGGTTTCTTGATGATGTCCATTCATCTAAAAATAAGCAAAAATGCGTTCCATTTTCTTTTGCAATAATAAAATCCTGCAACATTTAAGAACGCATCTTTTGAGCGTATGCTAAAACAATTTTTCGAATGGAGTTTGTTGGTTTTGGTAACACATAATCTCGAACGCCTCTAGCCAAAATACAATATCTCAAATCAATAAACAAATCAATAGACAAAACTAAATATTAGTATAACTGTTGAATAACTGCAAACATAATAACGAAAACACATTAAGAGCACGGAAAAATAAAAATTAAAAATTCAGAATTCGCTATGAATATCTCGGCATTCGAAATTATATTTATAAGAACGAATTTCGGAATTCTCTAATTTCGAATTTCGTAAATGCAATCCCTAAATGCCCCGTGGGCAAACCAACTTATTCCTAACAAAAACCTGGAAACAGTAATAAAAAAAGTTTTGTTCAACCTTGAAACGTCTAATTTTTGCACATGTTGGCTGGTAAAGAATATAAAAAGCAAGTACCGAACATTTTGAGAATTAAAAAAAATTGTTTTTAATCTCTTTATAAATTATGTGCTCGCGCCTGTCTACGATAATAGAGAATGCTGAAATATTTGTTGCTTCATGCGCTCGGTTCTACATTCATACTTTAACAACAATTATGCAATTATCAATGTGAATTAAAAACTATTTGTCCAATTTCCTTTGACTATAATGTCAGTAAAAAAGTTTAAACTGAGAGTCGTATCACACCTAAAATAAAATGAAATAACTTGATAAAAAATTTCGTTTTAAATATTATGAATAACCATCGTTCCTTTTGGAAAAACTTGTTATCTCAGCCTGTGAACCATACATAAAATAAGTAAAAAATATACGTATTTTTTTTTGTATTCTTATGAAAATAAAGAAATACAAAATTCAGGACCATCAATTATTTAGGAAACAAATAAAAAACTCAGAAACTTATCCTGCGACGATGAATATGAAGTCGCAAGTTGAAGCTGGATGTTGGTTTGAAAGAAAGCTTTGTCAATGTACGATAAAATGTATCACACATGTGGTTTTCTGTATCATTCGTGCTATCTCTTTATACACAATATTTATTAGATGTCGATAACCTCAACAAATAATTAATCCATACAAATTATTTCATCAGTTATACGATATCAATAGCACAGGAAAGTAATTTTTCATTGAGTTCAATAAATAAAGAAACAAAGAGGACGTTTAGTAATAGAATCGATATTACATCGATAACATATCCGGTTAAAATTTTATCATAAAACCGTAACGGGAAATAATGTGTTTTATTTTTTTATTTCCCGTCATATATACGGGCGATCGCGTTTAGATTTCATCGATGATATTGATATATTCGACGCATAAAAAATATACTAGGACACAGGACAATAACAAAAAATAAATAAAAGTAAAATGTAAAATTTTTTTTTATAAATATTATTATTCATTCGTTACGATATCGGTACACAAGTATGGCTTCATAGGTCATAAAGAAGAATTTTTTTGTATGCAACGTAGAGCAACAAAACATTTAATAAATTTATTTTTTTTTGAATCCGCACAAAAAATCACGGATTCAAATTCGTTTTACTTGCAAAATGTTTATAATGTTTATAATTTTATGTTTATAATTTTATTAGAATCACGATTTTAATTAAATTATTGTAACCGACAAATTTCAGATACAAATAACTACTCCAAAAAAATCAAAGTGGAAAAATTATCACATGTAAAGTTATCATAAAAATTTAATATTTATAAGGAAGTCTTCGTATTCAACAATTGTCGTTAGCACGGATCAAAGTATTAAATTTCCATATCCGTTAATACTACACAATTTTTTGTTGTTGTATTTTATATTGTTTCACATAATATTTTTTTTTTGTTTTCGTTTAATTTTTATTTTAAAGTGGCACGCGGTGCTATGTAATAACAAAACATAAACTGTAACAACAACAAAATGCTGTAACCCAATACGTTACATTTGATTAGTTTAATCAATATTAATGTTTCGTACAACTTTGTTTGGATTGTTGCTATAATAGGATTCAGAAAATTATATTTAAGGAACAATGGTAGTCAGTGAGATAACATGATTTGTGGTAATAATGTTAGATGATTGAGACTTGGATGTTATTTCTTAACATACTTGTTAGTCTGATGTGTTTTTTGTTACTATTTGGTACTAAGTTTTGAATAACAATTTCATCACACCTTATTCAATCGCACGAAGAATTAACTAACGAAATAAAATTTTACACATTTTATTAACACAAGTCAGAAAAGTTTCGTATGAATCATAAAAACATCAAAAAAGGGATGTTTTTGAATAAACGTTTTTCCCACCCCTCCATTTGGTTTTAAATTTATAAAACAAAATCACGATTTATTGTCGAGATAATCTACATTCCAAACACACATAATATAAACAATATCTTATCTTAATAATTTTTTCGATCAATTACTTTAAAACACACCCTTACAAGAGATTAATTTCTTTCATTTTTATCACCCCTGAAATCAGAAAATATACCAAAACATTAATACCCTCAATCTGAATCCTGGTAATAATTTATAAATAAAGACCGGGTTTTAATGCAAAAATTCTTTAAGACAAAAAGAACTTTTGTATTTATCTAAATTCCAGGGTTAGGACCCCTAGCGTATCTTATCCAACAAAACTGGATAAACAGCGTTAACAATAAATCTGACTCAGATTCATTTATTATTCAGATCTTATAAGTGATTCAATTCAATTTATAATATTTTCGAACTTCACAAATCACAACTATTTTAACACAATCGAAAATATCACAATTTCTAATTAATACATAAATTTTATTACCGTCAATAAATTATAGCAATTTTGTTGAGTTGAAAATATAACAATTTTCCAATTTTCCTTTATTTTACTAAATTTTTTTTTTCATATTTTGTAGCTTCGTAGAATATTTGAATTTGTTTTAAATAACAGGAAAAGCTTATTTTCAATCCCCAATTTTCTGTTGCAAAATTTATTGCCAAAAATATAGGAAAAACTAAAAACTAAAAGTACAACAAAAAACCAAAGTTTTGTTATAACAAAAAAAAAAAGAAAAACCGTCTATATACACGTTTTACTGCAAGTATAACTGAAAAGTTATCAAAAAACCTCGTCGACGTGAATATTCAAAATGTTAAAAATAAACTGTATAATGCAACAAATAAATCAATCTAGAAACTAAAATTTTTTTTTCTTTACAACAATATATGCAGAGAGTTGAGATTATTTGATAAAATAATTTCCCTATTTAAAGTGTTGTTGTTGGAAAATTCGTAAGTTTTTGTTTTTATAAGTTTTTATTTTTGTGATAAGAGTTTGGCGTGATTCTTTCGTTGACCTTACTGTTGGTAGACAATGCTTGGAAAGATGATTTTTTACACAAAAAATGTCAGTCAGACAGAGAATATTTATAACCATACTGTCCGTATTTTTTGAGTCTTGAATGGAAGATTTGTAAGTTCCTCATATTTTGACAGTATAGAAGTACATAGAACTTTCTAAATTTCACAAAATCTTCTGAGAGTCCTATCAATGTCTTTCATCTCTATATGTTACGTTGATACGTAAATCTATTTCGTTTGTCTCTCTGCGCCAAAGTGACCACCATGACCACCATGACCACCGTGACCACCATGACCACCGTGACCACCATAACCAACATGACCACCATAACCACCATGACCACCGTGACCACCCTGACCACCATTACCGCCATGACCACCATAACCACTATAACCACCATGACCACCATGACCACCATAACCAACATGACCACCATGACCACCATGACCACCATGACCACCATGACCACCGTGACCACCATGATCGCCATCATCACCGTGAACACCGTGATTACCATTACCACTATGACCACCATGACCACTATTACCAGCATGACTACCATGAACACCATGACCACCATGGCCACCATGACCACAATGACTACTATACCAGCCCTAAAGAAGTTTTACTTCAAAAAACTAACACAATTCAAAATATAAATTTAAAAAATTACGAAACTCAATAAAATATTACGAATATTATATTATTAGATATTTAAATCTAAGATCGACACGTCCAACTCATTTAACATTTAATACGATACTGAATAAGCGTATAAAAAATACAATACACATAATCGAATTGTCGCATACTTGCCGAACATATTATTCGTTTGCCTTTTTTAATTCTAATTTCTTTTTTATTTTATTGTGTTTAAATTTCTACTTAAGTTTTTTTGGAATTGTGTGCATGCATATGTTTAATATTCAAAATCAGACTGTAGTATGATAGAGATGAATATATATGGTTATATATTTGTTCAAATGACTACTTCCGACATTTATATGTCGACATTTATATGTGTGTCATAATTGATTTGTATCGTGTATTTGCCGAATATTATATTCGTTTTTTGTCTTTCCGTTGCAAAATTCTTAAAACGCGCCTAAAGAAGTTTTACTGCAAAAGTAAATAGCAAATTTTTACAAAAATTTGCATTTGCATAAAGCAGCTAACAGTCCCTCGTTTCAGCAGTTTGTCCTAATACCTTTAATCTACGTATGACTTCATCACATGCATCGTGCATGTGGCCAAATGCTTCAGAAGAAACAGAAGTGATTGATAGCTGAGACAAGTACAATTCGATGAAATAAATGACTATATATCGCTTTCTATCATAGAACTTGACAAGTCGCTGAAACGCCTCATTGCATGAGGCATCTTTGACTCTAAAATGAAGTAATAGCTGTTCTGCTGGTCCTCGTAGCTTTTGAGCGGGAATCCATCCTGTCCCATTATTATGAACATTCGAGGAGTTACGTGCCTTGAGATAATTCGAATAAGTCTCAGTCTGTGAGTTCCTATATGTCTCCTCAACCTATCACAAATGCTTAATTGCACGCAACAGTTTCAACAAAAGGCGGACTTAAATGAGCAAAGACTAAGGACTCTGACAACTCCAAATGTCGGAGGAACAAAGTCTATCACCACCGCCACCATAAAATGTAATTATGACGTTTAAAATGTTTTGCACACCCAATTAATTGTAACTGATCCAAACCATCAATATCAGTCAACCATATAGGCGAGGAAATAAAGCGCAAAAATAGGCCAAACCTAAGCAAATTGGCAGAGTAAGATGGATCGAGATGCGATTTTTTGCATTCGATTCAGGAAGCCGTCAGGAAAGTTTGTGAACATTGCTTCGGACTTTTCAGCAAAAAAAACCTCTGGAGTACCTAGGGGCCAGGGCGGGTTATAAACACCTCATCTCCTTGAACTTTTCATAAATTCAGCTCGAAATTGATCGAAGCTCGTTACTCGGGGGTTTTATTAAATGAAACTGTTTAACTGAAACGAGTGATAAAATCAGTAATATGCTTTGAGCTAAATTAGAACACGGTTAGTTCAGTTAGTATTATTTTAAAAGATTTCTCAAAAAATGAGGATGCATCGTTTGATACTTTGAAATACTTGTTAAAAATCTGTCTCAATGTCACGAAAAATTGCACATTATACCATACGAAACAGGTAATTGTTCTATGTTACAGTTTACTGCATCGACCCAAAGTCGTATTTATTCGAACCTATTAATTTGTACTCCCGCTACCCAAGCCGTGTTCTTTTATTTAAAAAAAAGCTAACTGAGATAGTTTTGCCATCGGCATCTGTGGTTTTACATGATCATAGCCGAATCTACAGTCAATTTTGGTTTTAAAATTCTTACATCTTGATGTTAATAACCTTAATAGTTTGGTGTAGATCTTTTTTCTGTTTCATGAACAACTTTTAACAACTAACTCAGTGGATGCTTTTGAGCTCAAACGCTTAGTAGTTGTCTCATTTCAAACTTCATATTGAATTGTAATTTACTTACATCTGAAAGCTTTCGTCTGTAAACGTTATTATGCAAAACAATTACATGTACTAGATTGATGTCCAGAGTTTAGTTCAAACAATATGTCATATTAATTTGAACTCATCAAAAATCATAAAAATTCTATTTTCGTATAAATTTCACATCAACCCGCCCACTATTTACAACAACAAACCCCCAAAAAATTGTTGTCATTTTTTGTTTGCTTGTTGGTTTTTTTTTGTATCAAACAATAAATTTATTTAAATTATTTTTGGGTTGTTCTTGAAAGCAAAATTAAATTAATTACTTATAATGATAACAATATAAACAGAAATGAATTATCAAGATGAAAAGGCTTTTTCTTCACGTTTTTGTGTTCGTTTCTGAAAATGACTTTCATAACTGTCATAACTTTTAACTTTGAGTTGAATTTTTCAAATTAATTTTTCACACTTTTGTGATATTATGTGGCTTTGTAGTAAATGTAATATCACGTTTTGTTCTATCAATGGCGTTTTTAACAAAGCAGAGTAATAACAGTTATCACAATAAAAATTAATTATGTTTATATATATATATATATATATATATATATATATATATATATATATATATATATATATATATATATATATATATATATATATATATATATATATATAAATATATATATATATATATATATATATATATATATATATATATATATATATATATATATATATATATATATATATATATATATATATATATATATATATATATATATATATATATATATATATATATATATATATATATATATATATATATATATATATATATATATATATATATATATATATATATATATATATATATTATATATATATATATATATATATATATATATATATATATATATATATATATATATATATATATATATATATGTATATATATATATATATATATATATATATATATATATATATATACACATATATATATATATATATATATATATATATATATATATATATATATATATATATATATATATATATATATATATATATATATATATATATATATATATATATATATATATATATATATTTATATATATATATATATATATATATATATATATATATATATATATATATATATATATATATATATATATATATATATATATATATATATATATATATATATATATATATATATATATATATATATATATATATATATATTTTAAGTAATAAAGTTTTTGGATAAAGCCAATAAATAAAACAATAATTATAAAATTGTTTATCCGACAATTGTTTCGATTTTTTAATAAACCATCTTCAAGGATAATACTTTATGAACAAAAAATTCTTATAAAAATAACAACAAAAAATTGACATTCATATGAAAAACTTATTTTGAAAAAATACGGAGGGGCTGAAATCTCACAGCTCTGAGATATCAAGACTTCGGTCTGGGTTAAGGATTTTGATATAGTTTTCGGCAAAAAACTTTTATGAGGACATTGGTTTTAGTTTTGGGCAGCGATGTACATCAAACATAACTCTTTATTAAAGTACAAGTATTTTTATCTCTGTTTAGAAATTTATTACAAAACTAACACGAAACATCAATACGTTGCCGGAAAATTATAATCAAAATTCCAAAAATATTGTTAAATTAAATAAAATCAAACTTTTTCAAAATTCCAAAAATATTCCAAATATTAGAATAAAATCAAATATTTAAATATTTTCTAAATTCCAATAATATTTCAAAAATTCTTAAAAATTCAAACTTTTTCCAAAATTCTAAAAATATTGCAAAAATTATTACAAAATCAAAAATTGAAACTTTTTCCAAAATTCCAAAAATTATAATAATATCAAAAATTAAAAATTTTTCAAAATTCTAAAAATATTACAAAAATTCTTACAAAATCAAAAATTAAAACTTTTGCCGAAATTCTAAAAATATTGCAAAAAATATTACAAAATCAAAAATACAAACTTTTTCAAAATTCCAAAAATATTTCAAAAACTATAACAAATTCAAAAATTTCCATGTCCAATTTCATTTTAAATTACATTTACGTCATAAAAACAGCTACATTTTTTTTCCCAAAAAATTGGCTAAAAAATTAAATGAAATCATTTTTTGACACACTTGACATTATTTTTTGACAAACTTATAATGCCATAATTCTCTATAATAATAATAAAATATCATGTCATACGAACTATTAATTTTATTTTGTTCTAAAAAAATTGGGTAAAAAATAAATAAAAACCTTTCTTTTGACACACTTGACAACAGTTTTTGACAAACTAATGCAATATTTCTCAATAATAATAATAAAATTTCATTTCAAACAAACACTTTTATTTTTTTTCCAAAATATTAGGTAAAAAAATAAATAAAAATCTTTCTCTTGACACACTTGACAACTTTTTTTTTGACAAACTTATAATGCAATAATCTAGTTTTTGATCTCACATACCAATCCCGACCATCAAGATTTCTCCAAATTTAATGTTCCTACTCGTAATCACTTAAAATGAATGTTTTTTAAGCCAAAAATATGAAAATTTGCTATTTTTGACACACAAATGATTTTTTTGACACACTTCCGGTACAGTTATCGAACACAGCGTTCTTTCGGACCTGTCCCTTGAGTATACCTATTTTTAAAAAAAAAATTTTTGAAATCCCTCCAGCGGTTTTCCCTGGAGCGTAGGTAATGACGGCCGGCCGGCCGGCCGGCAGACAGACATACATATTTTTTTTTGCTATTTTAGAATCAGGAGGTCCTAAAACGTCGAGAAATGTCAAAAAAAGTGGGGGTAAGAATTTCACTTTGAGCTCATGAATGTAATACTTAGGTCTTTCAGACCGAAGTAATTGACAATCAAAAAAGAAAAGGCTAACTATATAAAAAATAATGAAATAAAATACAAAACAATAATACAATGAAAAAATTTTAGAAAATAGAAAATGTTTAGTAGTAAAAGCTTCAAGGTGTGTTTAATTTTGGTTAAAATTTTTTAACTTTGTAGACAATATCATATGTATTATTAAGATAATCTGTATCGGTTTGTATATTTATACAATTTTTATTTTGTTTGATGTGAATCATTTCTAAAATTCTGCGTTTGTTTAAATTTTTCTCCTTATCTAAAATTTTAAAATTTTGAAGTGGTAAATTTGTACGACAGTTTTTTTTATGATTGGATAATGCACTCATATTATCATTATTTTGTTTCTTTGCGTCATTTAGATGTTGCTTTATACGTTTATCTAGATATTGCTGTGTTTGGTCTATATAAGATTTACCACAACCACAAACTGCTTGATAAACCAAATTAGATTCAATATTCATGGGAATTTTATCTTTTAATTTTGAAAAAATAGTATTATATAAACTATTATTCGCTCGCAGTTTCAATTTAACAGTGAAGCGAATCGTTTCAAACTAAATAATTGAAATAAAATAAATTGTTTAAAATACGGTAATTCGTATACAAGAGTGCTTGTTAACTTTTTCAACTTGTAAAATCATTGATTTTGCAACTGAGTCATAATAAGCAGTGAGTGAAGACGAGTGTGAAAATAATACTAAGAGAAGCCGCGACTTCTCTGAAGATGAAGCAGATTTAATTAATAAATTCCCCAAGGTCGAGGAATACGTGATAAAAATGAGTCATAACTCTCAACAAACCTCAAAATTAACCAACACATCTACAAAACGCTATAAAGGACTGAACAACATGTCACAAACTCAAAGTTTAAAACCAGATAGCTGTAATCAGCCAAAAAAACAATTCAACTCAAATCAAAATTAACATTCCAGTTCAAAATCGATTTGATCTTTTTGATAATAATACGATTGATGACGTCACAGAAATTGACGACAAAATAGATCAACATAATACAGTTACTAATAACAAAAAAAAAGAAATCATACCTCCAATAATATTAAAAGAAATTTCAACTTTTGATGCGCATGCATTAATAAAAAATAATAATATTACAAAATACAAATTAAAGTTTATGTCTATAGGAATTAAAGTTCTTTTGGAAAACGATAAAGACTATAATGAGTTAATTGCTGCGCTAAAAAAGGACAATAAAATGTATTATTCGTTTGAAAAAAAGGAAAACAAACTTATTAAGTTTGTTCTCTCCGGACTACCAAACTGGAGCATAACAGATATTGAAACAGCGTTGAAAGACGAAGGAGTTGATCAACCATCTGAAATTAAGAAACTTAATATTAAAAATCAACGATACATCGATCAAATGACGTATCTTTTATACTTTAAGCCTGGTACTACAAATATTTCAAAACTTCGTCAAACAAAACATATATATAATGTGATGGTACAGTGGAACAACTATATTAACAGGCGATCTGGTCCCACCCAGTGCAGAAATTGTCAGCTTTATGGTCATGGAGCTAAACACTGCAATCTTCCATCGAGATGCATGTATTGCAGCAATCAGCATCTCACAACTGAATGTCCTCAACAAGATAGTCCAAGTGAACCTGTGATATTAAAATGCGCTAATTGCTCACAATCACACAAATCCAATTCGAAAGAATGTCCAAAACTTGCAGAGTACCAACAAATAAGGGAAAAAACAACAAAAAAACGAAACATTAGTCGCAAACCTAGTTTTGTGTTCAATAGCTCGGATTTTCCAACCTTAAATCCGAACCAGAAACTCTCCGAACTGCCGTTAGAAAATGCTAAGCGGATCACAAACACTACAACTACAAATTATTCACATGTCACTAACTTCAATAACCATAATAATAGTGATCTATTTACAGTCGAACAAATAATGAGGTTAGTAAACGACATCATATCCCAGCTAAAACACTGCAGGAACAAGGAACAACAATTTCAAGTCATAGCCGGGCTTTCAGTTAAGTACCTTTATGGCGTTAAATAATTTAAATAATATAAAAATTGCATATTGGAATGCGCAAAGCATTTCCAATAAAATTAATGAAATTTATTATTTTTTAGACATAAATAAAATTGACATTTTCTTGGTGAACGAAACATGGCTAAAGCCTAATTTGAAACTCTTAAAAAATAGTGAATATATTTGCTATAGAAATGATAGACAACAACAACCAGGCGGTGGTGTAGCAATTTTCATAAAACGAAACATTAAACATTCACTACTACCCAGCTTTGACACATCAGTTATTGAATCATTAGGCTTAAAAGTGTTTACACAGCATGGTGAGATAATTATTGTTTCCTGCTATTTTCCAGGTACTAAGATCAATGCTGACAAAATTCAGCAATTTAAAAAGGATTTACGTAAAATAGCCAATAGTCAAAATAGCTTCGTTATCTGTGGAGATTTTAACAGTCGTCATAGATACTGGAACTGTCGAAGATCAAACCGAGCTGGAAATGCTATGTATGACGAAATGTCAAGAGGTAGATTTAACATTAGTTTTCCAAATACTTCTTCTTATTGTCCGAATTCTAGTCGAGGCAACCCATCGACACTTGACCTTGCTTTACACAATATTCCACACCTTATTTCTCAACCGGTTGCCAAAACTGAGTTGTCTTCTGACCACTTACCAGTTGTATTCGATTTGCTAAACGCTTCTCCAAATATAAGTGCAACTTCATCAACGAGTTACAATTTTAATAAAGCTAAATGGGCTTCTCTTTATTTATTCCTCAAAGCCAAAATTAATATTTTCGATATCGAAAATCGAATTAATTCTCCAGAAGGCATAGACGATGAAGTAAAACGATTAACAGATCTGGTTTTTGAAGCCCAAGAAAAATATATACCCAAGCAAAAGCTGAAATCTCAAGAGCCTTCAATCCCTAATGAAATCGTACAGCAAATTAAAATAAGAAATTGTTATCGTCGTCAATGGCAAAGAACAAGAAATCCAATTAATAAGGTGAATTACCAGAAAATAAATGCAGCCATACGCAATTCTATCACCAATATCAGGAATAAACGGTGGGGGAAATTCTTAGAAACAATAACACCCGGATCTAATAAATTATGGAATCTTAACAAAATTGTCGGTAAACCTTCCAAAAAAATACCCCCATTAAATTCTCAGAATAAACTCCTCTTAACAACTTCAGAAAAATGTAACGCAATCGGTGAAGTTTTTTATCAAGCACATGTCATTAACCAAAATATAAATGACCCAGAAACGACCAAAGCAGTTTTAAATACTAAAACTTTTATTAGTTCAATTACTTCATGGGAAATTGATGAAATCACAAACCACAGGGAGCTGTTAACAATAGTAAAAAGACTACGAAACAGAAAAGCTTGCGGTAGTGATAATATACATAATCAAGTTTTAAAACGAAGTCCTAAAAAGTTATTTGTAGCTCTTGCTTTTATCTTCAACGCATGCATGAAAATAGGATATTTTCCATCCGCCTGGAAAAACGCAAACGTCATAGCAATTTGTAAACCAAAAAAGGATCCTACTAGTCCAACAAGCTACCGACCAATTAGTTTGTTAAGTGGCTTTAGCAAAATTTTCGAAAAAGTAATCTATGCTCGACTTAATAAGTTTGTTTCAAGCAAAAACATAATACCATACGAACAATTTGGTTTCCGCACAGGCCACTCAACAAATCATCAATTGTTACGAGTAACCAAACTAATAAAACACAAAATCAATAACAAACAATCAGTGGGAATGCTGTTGCTAGACATCGAAAAAGCCTTCGACGCTATATGGCATGACGGTCTTCTTCACAAATTATTCAACATCCAAACACCTATCTATCTTGTAAAAATCATTCGCAGTTTTCTTTGCGACAGATATTTTAACGTTAGTATTGAAGGAACAAAATCCAAAAAATTCGCAATTCCTTCCGGAACTCCACAAGGAGCAGTGCTTAGTCCATTGCTTTATAATATCTACACCGCCGATCTGCCACGATCTAGTGATTGTGAATACTCACTCTTCGCTGATGACACAGCTATCTTGACATCTTCTGAAGATCCAAATTATATCGTCAATAAACTTGAAGTAGCAATTAATGAAGTTAATAATTTCTTTGATCGATGGAAAATAAGGGTCAATGTTAACAAATATCAAACATGCTTCTTTACACGCAAGCGAAAAACACTAAGCCTTCCCAGCAGAGATATAGTTATAAACGGTAAAAACATCCCGTGGTCAAATAGTTTAAAGTACCTAGGTATAACACTTGATAAAAAACTAACCTTCTCGGATCATATTTCTGAAAGAATTAATAACATGGGAAACGTAATAAAAATGCTTTATCCCTTTATAAACAGAAACTCGAAATTAAATGTTAAAAATAAATTGATCCTTTTCAAATCCGTGATTATACCAAAACTAACATACGGTATTCCAGTATGGGAATGCTGTACAAAATCTCACAGACTTAAACTTCAAAGGACACAAAATAAAATATTAAAAATTATTTATAACAAACCATGGCACTATTCTACATACAAGTTACACAAATTACACAACATCGATCTAATAGAAACATATATTAACAAACGCAAAAACAAATTTTACCAAAACTTAAATAATATTGATAATCCATTGGTGAATGAGATTCTACAACTTTAGTCAACTTCGTTCACCAAGAAAACCCCTTAATTAGTTTTAGTTATTAGGTTAAGTAGTTATAGGTATTAGGTTAAGTTATTATAGAAAGGTTTTTTCACACAAATTTTCCTTCATTGTACCATACTATAAAAACAAAATTATTCATAAATAATCCAATATTTATTCTAAAGCTGAAAAGTAATATTAAAAAATTTACTGTACTCTTAAAAATTGTAACGAATATTTTCATAATAATAAAAATCAATAATACGTAAAAAAAAAAAAAAACTATTATTCGCTGTTCCTACAACTTCGAAGTTAAAGTCTTTTAAGAAGTGTTTTATTTGTTCGAAAAGACTTTTGACATAAGGTATAGTCATGTAAATTTTGTTGTTGTTCTTCAAGGTTGATTTGTCCAAGACATCTTTTTCATTACTGTAAATTTGTTGATTTATTAATTTACGTATAAAATTTTCTGGATAGTTATTTTTTTGGAGAGTTTCAAAAAGTAAATTAAAATTTTTGTTATGGAATTTTGGATCAAGTAAGCTCAAAATTTTTTTCACCATTAAAGTAACGGTGTTTCTCTTATAAGATAAGGATAGCCATGAATCAGAGTTCAAGTATCTACCTGACCATGTTATTTTACGGAACCAATCAGTATTTAATTTCCCATTATTTTGACGATGTATGATAAGATCTAAAACGGTAGGCAGCAATCAATTTCTGTTTCAAACGTGAACTGAATATTGTTGTTTAAATTATTAAATTTGTTAAGAGAATCTTGTATTTTGTTTTTGGGACAAGCAGTTAGAATGTCATCCACATATCAAAAGAAAATGATGGTTTAAAGGTCATATCTTTTAAAACAGTTTCTTCAACATATTCCATTATTAAATTAGCACAAAATGGGCTTACAGGAGAGCCCATTGGACTACCAAAAATTTGTTTATATGCTTGATGGTTATATGTGAATTCACAATTGTTTAAAACCATTACTAATCCTTCTATAAATTGTACCTTTGTTAGTTTTAGTTGGTTCAATTTTTTGATTTCCATCCAATTTTTTTTAACAATTTGAAGAAAAAGATTACTGTCAACATTAGTAAATAAAGATATTAAAATGTAATCATCAGGAAGTTGATATGTACCTAATTTTTCTTTGCACCTAATTTTTCTTGATCAACAAGCTCGTTGCGTACGGTTTTCATCACGCAGTCGTGAAGTTGATTCAAAATTTTCTGTTTAACCGATACATCTCGGTATCTATAGATGGCTTCTCTTCTGAGCTCAAATTAACTAACGCTGGTGTACCCTAAGGCTCAGTTTTATCTCCCACTTTATTCCTAATTTATATCAACGAACTATTGAAAATCAACAGTAAACAAATAAATAGTTTTGCAGATGATAGTACACTGCACAAATCATTCGTCCCCCTATCTTCAAAGGGTAAAATGTATGAACGAATAAATCCCACCCGGAGAGACGCTGCCATAAATGTAAACGAGGATCTAAAAATAGTCGCCGATATTTCAATTAATATGTGTGATGACCAAATAGCCGAATATGAAGGCATTTGTTTATTGGGAGTCACAATATCCAATGACTTACTCTGGAACGATCATATAATGGCCATGACAAAGAGCGCGTCAAGAAAACTCGGCCTCCTCAATAGATGTAAAAAATATTTTACTTCGCATCAATTACTCAACATTTATAAGTCCTATAGTCGTCCCTGTATGGAGTATTGCTGTCAAGTTTGGGGCGCTGCATCTGTTACTATCCTAGGTCTTTTGGACTCTGTTCAGAAGCGAGCTATACGAATTGTTGGTGATCGAGATTTAACATTAGATCTTGATTCCCTGCAACATCGTCGCACTGTTGCTGATCTCGTTGTTTTTCATAAATATCGTCACCAGCAGTGCTCGGATGAAATCAGGTCCATAATGCCTCAGACATATGTTTTTCCCCGTTTTTCTCGTCAATCGGTGTGTGCGGGTGGTCGAACTGTCGAGATTACTCACTGTCATAGTAATAGAATGCAAAGAGATTTCTTTGTGCGTACATCGTACACATGGAATGCTTTGCCCGAATCAATAGTCTCGAGTGCCTTCAATCCACTAAGATTTAAAAAAAGCGTCCACCTACACCTCACGACGCATTTTGTTGTGGGACCTGGGTCTTAATAGATATCTATGTGTTGTTGTGACACATTTTGTAATTCCTACTACACAACACTTTTTATTAAACAAATATATATATTATATATATATATATATATATATATATATATATATATATATATATATATATATATATATATATATATATATATATATATATATATATATATATATATTATATATGCGTCATTAATTATACATATCCACTACCAACAAACCTTACATTATATCATCCATAATATGAATTCAATTACATTCAAGTCAATCACAGCACCATACCATAAAATCCGATTATAAATTTAACTTTTTTCTTGTTATTTTTTTTTTTATAGCAAAACGAAACTTTTTTATTTCTAGCAATAATTTTTATTTTTTTCTGTTATTTTGTTTTTCCACCGTTTTGCAGAATAATTTCAGGTGGTATTTTAATGCAGTAAAATTTTACGAAACGATAACAAAATTGATCTAATCAGAAAAACATTCTATATTTATTTATATTTTGTATTTTAATTTATATATTTAAAAAAAAATCCTTTCGAAACCAAAAGGGTTGAAAAATATACAATACAATAGAGAATACAAATTTTAAATAAAAATATTCCGAAAAAAAATTTATTACGATACTCAAGGGGAATGAGGATGTTGCTAAAAAGTTTAAAATTGCAAAAATGGAAAAAAAAAATTAAATAAGTTTGAAAAAATTGCATCAAAATGTATTTTTTGAAAATAAAATTTTGACTGAATAATTTATGATTTAATTTTTTGCAGTTTTAAATTGCAGTGAATAGCAAGGAATGGATATAATGGTGGATGGTTTTGAAAGGATTGTTTATAGAAATTTTGATTTTAAAATTTTATGAAAATGATATAGGGAAGAAGTATGATGATCCAGATATTTTATTTTGCATAAATTGAGGTTTAAATATAGTTTTGATTATCTCTAAATTAAGTATTTAAGCTACGTAGTGCGTAGTCGTAAAAACTAAGAAGTTCTACTGTAGTAATATTTTCTAATATTTTGACCAATTGAAAAATGTTGACCACGTCAACGCTTGCGATATTCAGAATCTTATTAAAGGTTTACTAGCTGACGCTCCGATAAATGAGAATAAATTCTATTAATGCTTATTATTAATTAATATTCATGATATATGTTTCTCTGCGTATGACATGAATATAATTCGTTTTCAAACAATATACCAGATTTTCAATTCCAAAGCGTTATTTATTAAATTCTTTTGTTACAAAATTTTATTACGTCTGGGTCAACAATTGGGAGACGGTGTTAGGCTAAGCTTTCCTCCTAGTCCTCTTATTGTATGACACATTTGCATAATTTCTCTTCCTATTTCTCCCAATTGTTTCAGTGGTGTCAGAACCTGCTGCACCAAAGATTTGCTCTGATTCCAGCTGTACCAGATGGAGATTTGCCAGATGGGGGTTTGCTGTTTAACTCTCCAAGAGCGACCTGAATATTTTCACTAGTCTCCGGGATAGAGATAGAGTTACTACCAGATATGGTCTCAGCAAACTTTTCACAGTCCTAAGAGTCTTCATCTGACTTCTGTGTTGCGGTTTTTGATGATGTTTTCATGTTTGGGTTTGGAGCAGAAGTTTTGCTATGTACCACCTATGACTCTCCAGGTAGTTTACACTCAAAGCCATAATTGACATTTAAGCTTAGTTTTCTCTTCAGTTTTCTCAGCATGATTTAAGCATGCCAATATTATCTGAAGTTTATTGAATTCAGTGAGCCTTCTCAACACGGCAAGGTTATGTCCATGAGAGAAATTGATAACATTAAATCTAAATAAATAATTGTAAATAAATATCAAGCAAGCAAATTCTAAACCTGAGAATGGCTTACCGTTCTCATATCAGATTAATCATATCAATTCTTTTACTGAAACACATCAACCTCGTTGCAATATATTTAAACAAAGGATGACCAATCTATATAATCTAAATCAGTAGCTAGACAGAGTCTCCACTTTGGTTGTAACTTTGTTCTGACACGTTTAGTAATTTAATATCGGCAACAAGCCATATCGATCCGTTCCGTCACTCATCAACATAAATAATTTCCCGAGATTATCAGAGTGTGAATATATTATCCGTAACTTTTTTATTTATTTTTTTTGAATGGCTATTTTGTGTTTTTTTGTTTATGACCAAATATTTTATTTTATTTCGTACAAATCTATGAGTATGTGTTTTTGGGTAAATATGTCTCATGTGAACAGTTAAACACAAAGTGGTTTTATTTCCCTAAAGCCTAATGAATTCGATTCCGTATTTTTATCATACATTCTAAGGTTTAATTTAAATAAAACAAATATTATATTATAAAGTGAACGTTAGGAGAGGATTTTGATCTGTTATATATCATAATGTCTTTAACAAACCATTCTTGTAATTTTTTGCGTAACAATTTGTATTAGTATCAGTGTGTAATTATTTTCAAACTTCAGTTGATAAGCAGCAACAACTAGTACCAACAATAGATTTTTATATAAAAGAACATTATACTGGCAACTAAAAATCACTTTTCCCTTAAGCATTCACTATTATATGAAAAAGGTAGAATTTTTTTGTTTTAAAGAGAACAAAAAGGACTCCCTATGGCTTTTCGGTATCACCATCTAAATTATGAGTTTTCATATTTCCATTCGTTCTTATATATATATATATATATATTTTTGTCATATTCTTGTTGCTTTTCCAACATAAATTTATGCTGACGACTTATTATTACATAAATTTTTATTTTACGTTTCTTTCGATTTGAAGTGTTGGGTGTTATTCGTATAATGAAATTCAGGTTATATATTCTGTGAAGTGTAGTCATGTGTTGTCGTTGTTATATGTTTGAATATTAATAGAGATGATGTAGATTTTGCGTTAGATTTGTTTTCGAATGTATTCGTTTCTTGTTTTACAATTCATACAATAAACATACATTTACACTTCATCATCAATCGTTCAAAATACTAAAAATCAATGCATTTTATATTCAAACACAAAAATCTAGAACACAAGCAACCATTAATCATTGCATCAAACTTTTTAAAAGCTTTCATTCAAAACAAAATCGTTACATTAAAACCATCTAGTTTACATTTTCATTTTCAATTTTTTTCTAACTCCCACCAACCATCTTATTATATTATTGCAAAAAAAAAAGCAGAACTTCCAATTTTACCAACAACAACGAAAATTTGTATACAAACGAGATCGTAAATCAAACTAAAATTTATTGTGGCGATGTGATTTACATATTGAGAAAAAATAACCTGTCAGAATACAAAATGAATGTTTTACCAAAGTTAAAAAGAAAAATCGCTGACATAGAAATAAAAAATATATAATACAAAAAAATATGCCGTTATAAAAGTAAACGTGTTGCTTTTGAACTTTTTAAGAAGTTTTAGTTTCAGTCTTGTTCTTTTGTAAATTGTCACTACGACTTTGAAATGTTATTTTTTATTCATCAATCGAGGTTGTCAGAAAAGAGAACAAAAATGTGTAAAAAATTTGAACGAAAATAAAATCTATGTAGATGCCAAACAAGCTAAGGAAATGCTAAACACCAAATTTGGTGTTTTGATGAATTTATCTACTTTTTAAAGATATCATCCCGAAATATTTGTGGTTGAGTGTGCTCATTTGTTATTTTTCCTCATTCTTAATTCTTCCGTTGTAATGAAGGGCCTTCATTGGCGCACCAATGAAGCGGCATAGCAGGATGCGTACCTAGAGTTATTTAACGCCGTAACGACTAAAGCTCAGTCATCGTGAATTTGATAGATTGTTACCTGCTACTTAAACACAAATACAGAAATGTACGCAAATTACGTGAATAAACAGAAGTGGAAACAATACGAATGAAAAAAAAATGAAACTCTGGCGACCCCTTTTGCGAAAGAACCACGATCAGCACGTCCAATCCCCACAATCATTCCCATACGCCCACACACTCACGCTGCATACACTCTAACATTCACCCACACACTCAGACTGCGAAGCAAGACAATTAAGCTCAAAGACCTGCAGCCAGTACCGCCAATGGTAGTAATCAATATGATCAATATGATACAGCTCGTAACCGACTGCCATTGCTGGTAAACCGAGAATCAAATCCCAGAGCACGGGAGAACGACACGCTATATTGAAAGTCTTCATTGTTTATTTCTTTGGGCCTTCTTAGTACATTTCCAAAATATATAAAACCATACGTAATCACCCTAAATCACCAAAAAAAGTTATTTACCGCTCAGAAAAAAAGTTATAATTCATTTGTAAGTCAAATAAATATTTCAAAACCAATTTAATTAAATACCTGTGATTTACAGTTGGTTAATGTATAATTCGGTTAATAAATATAAAACATGACAAGAATTTGTTTTATTTTTTGTTTGGGTTTCATATTATTTGAGAGTGATTTTTAATTAATAAAAATATAAATTAATAAATTTAGGAAATATAATTTAACATAATAAAAAAAAGTATTTGGAAAACAAGATATTACCTCAGAGCAAAAATATTTCGATTATAATCATTTCCAATTTAGACTGAATGTGCCTCGCTACACGCATTGCCAGCTCACACACACACGCATCGACAAGCAAGCCCACATTCAATCACCTGAACACCCTTTCACACGCATTCACACCTCTACGCTAAAAAAGGTAAATAAAATAAACAAAGTTCGCTCACCCCATGATTATATCCTCCCGGCTTCAGAGTCAATCGGCCTTAGCCCTCCATCAGCGGCGAAAAATCCCATAGGCCATAATATTTAAATGCTGCGTTGAAATTCGGTAGACAGCCAGAAACTTATCAAAATGTTGCGTTGAAATATGGCAGTAATAGCAAAAATCCTTATATGAAAGTTGCCTTGCAATACGGTAGTAATAGCACAAATCTTATATTAATGTTGCGTTGAAATACGGCAGGAATGGCAAAAAATGTTGTATAAATGTTGCGTTGAAATACGGTAGTGATAGCATAAATTTTATATTAATGTTGCGTTGAAATACGGCAGGAATGGCAAAAAATTTTGTATAATTGTTGCGTTGCAATACGGTAGTAATAGCACAAATCTTATATTAATGTTGCGTTGAAATACGGCAGGAATGGCAAAAAATTTTGTATAATTGTTGCGTTGAAATACGGTAGTGATAGCATAAATTTTATATTAATGTTGCGTTGAAATACGGCAGGAATGGCAAAAAATTTTGTATAATTGTTGCGTTGAAATACGGTAGTGATAGCATAAATTTTATATTAATGTTGCGTTGAAATACGGCAGTAATAGCAAAAACTTTGGTATCATTGTTGCGTTGCAATTTTGTATAAATGCTGCGTTGAAACACTGCAGCAATGCTGCGTCGAAATAAATCCGGCGATTGTTGAGATTTGTAGATCGATAATCTTGAAACCAACAACAGGTTTCCGCGGTTGTTGAAATTTATCACTCTGTGATAAATGTTATGATAAGAACTTGCAAATATCGGCAATTGTTGCAATCAACAATTAAAACCACCAACAAAACAGCCTCAAGGACACTTGTATATTCTCGTAACTGGTTGTCGAAATTTGTTACAATTTTAATACATGACGTAACCAAACCTTGAAACAAAACAGCAATTGACGACACCAACAACAGGTTCCAGCGGTTGTTGAAATATATCACTCTGTGATATATGCTATAGTCAGAATTTGAAAACAGCATCAACAATTAAAACCACCAACAAAACAGCTTCAAGGACAAATATAGATATTTTTTTCTTTGGTTTTTGTTTATAATTTCTGATTTAGTTTAACTAAAACAATGAATGATTATATTATATGTACATATATTTTTTTTTATTGAAAACTGAACAAACATATGAAATTTTTCTAGTCACTGGCACTAATTGTAAATTAAAATGTTAAATTTGAACTAAATAAATTTGCCTAATTAATTTTAAGAAAAATGTCGGAATTCAAAAAAAAATTCAATAAGGTCGACATTCACGATGAACAAATAAACACAATTGACAACTCATCAATCAATCCAATAAGACCGGAGGAGCAAAAATGGTCCTCACAACTGCACAAACATATAATAATTTTACCTTGTTCACTGGCACTAAATGGATAAACTCGAACTTTATAATTTTGTTGAATTTTAAACTCTTTAAATCGGTCTAATTAATTTTAAGAAATAAATGGCGTGAGTTAAACAAAATAAATTCAATAATTTCGCCAATCCAACAGCACAATCGAGATAAAAGTCAATGACAGACTAATTTAATAATATCAGACTAAGAGAGAAAAAATCATATATCCATCTCTTTTATAGAAATTTAATATCGAAAATATCGCTACCAATTTCTTAGTAGGGGAAATATGCAAGATAATGTTAGTACATTTTCCGTAAAAAAATACTGATTGTTATTTTGTAATACACGAAATGGCAAGATTATTTCACGAAATAAGTTATTTCCAACGCATTGGGAAGAAATATTAATATATTAGAATGGATTAAACGTAAGTTTAACCGATTTTATGATGTTTATGTATTATGAAATAATAGCTTACAACAGTATTACAGTAAAATTGAGATTTATAACGGAAAGTGAAATTGTTAACATTAACTATATAAGAAATTTACTATTTTTTTTTTAGTGAAAATAATGACAAAACGGTCTGTGGAATAATAGTTTTTAGATATTGAGACGTTTGGACTAATATGCACAGCTGTTTGAGGTTTGAAAACATTTTAGAACAACTACGGTTAAGGTCCGGAGAATTCAAATTTTGGTAGTACGGTGAAATAACGCTAGTGAAAACGCAGTGTGAACCAACAATAGGATATTGTAAAGGAAATATTATTGTTAATGGTTTTATGCTAAAAACGAATTTATGTAACGGAAACTATAAGAAATTATGACTATAGATTACGGATGAACGAGAAATTGTTGTGAACTATGGGTGATCGGTAAAATTGTGATATGAGAGGAAATACAAACTACATGAATCATTGACTGTACTACACTACGTTATCATACTCCAGTCTAAATAACACCGTTGTTTCGAATAAATCGATTTGCTGAGCTCAACCTAAACAGTTGAATATAAGCTGAATATGTAATGCAATTTGCCACACATATAGGTCCTACGGAAGTCACAATACAAAGTTTGCTTTGAAGATAAATTTAATGCTCCCTGCATTAGCAAGTTGTTTTCAAACTTCTAGCGTAGCAATTTGTTTTAAAACTCATACCCATACATCATGTTGTTAGAGCACTAAAATTTTTAGTTTTGCGTTAGAATAAGTTTTAATGCAAGATTTGCTTTGCAATTTAATAATAACTTGCTTTACATAACCCATATAGCAAAGCTTGTATTGAAAATTGCAGTAACTTTTTCGACTGTGTACAAACCACTTATTGTAATTCATTTTAAAAAGTTAATCCTCAAATCTCTTCAAATCATCATACATATTTGTATTTTTTTTTTCAAAAACTATTGAACCAAAAATATTCTATAATATTTATATAAAATTAAAAGTAAAAAGAAAAATTAAATTCATTGAAAAAAACTTTTTGCTTAAAATTGATTCATTTAAATTAATTAAAGGATAACTTTTTAAAAATTTTCAACTTCATACATTTCTATTTGAATTACATGATGCTCGTATATAGTAATAAAATTAAATCAAACAAGTAAACAAAAATAAAACTTAAAATTATTAATTAATTAAAATTTATAAAATATGTGGATTGTAAAAACAAAACCCACAGATGGTTGCGTTTTATTTATTTATTTTTTTAGGATTAAGTTTTCGACTGGTTTGATTTTAAACAAATATTAAATTAAATATTCCCTGAGTTGAGATTATTTTACATAGATCTAATCATCGTTATCATCATTTATTTCTTATAGATATAAACCTTTAAATATTCCAATTTACTTCTTTTCTTCACTAATTTTCAACGTTTTATTATTAATCTATGTTCTACTTGTAACAGGAGAATACCAACCAAAACAAAAAAAATCCAACCCTTAAACACAATCTCAACTAATTCTAATCACGTTCCTCACAAAATTTTCATTTGAAAGAAAGAAAAAATTTTTTTTACAAACATAAACGTTTTCTCTGCATTTGGTTGTATAACTCGGAAGTAACTGTATATATGTATATAGTTTGTCGGATGTATGTACGTAGTTTTTAAATATTTTTATTGAATCTAAATTATTGATACTAAAATCAATACGATAATTCAAACAATCTAATTTCAACCCCCTAACGTTGAAATTTTTCCAACCGCAGCGTGTTTTCTTTTATTTTGACTTTTTTGTTGTTAAAACAATTTTCTTTTCTGATTCGTCACTGTTGATAATAAATTGCAATGATTTAAAACGATAAAAAATTAGTGTAATTTGTCGGAGATGAATAAAAAGAAAGTGGATCTACAAGGAACAGCTAACAAGGTAAGGTATTTATGTTAAATATTTATAGTTTGTATCGTATTCAGGGTGATCAGTTTGTTTTAAAAAGTATAAATTTTTCAATATAATTGAAATATTGAAATCAAAAAAAATGCTTGACTATGAACTTTTAAACTTATTCGAGTGTATGGAAATCAATCAACTAAAATATATGAACGAATAATGAAAACACAACCAACAACAAACAATAACTTACGCTGTGCCTTTTTGTTTTACTAAAAGTTATGAGAAAATTGGCTTAAGTAAATGTTTGTTGAGACCCAATAATGACAAAGAATATCAAAAACAGAATACCGATGGTACACATTTTCCAACATTCTGAGAAAAAATCTGTTGAATAATTGCAGAGACTAGTAGGGATGTAAAGGCATGGGTTTGTAGCTACACGTTACAGAGAACGTGCCTAAAAGTTGAACTACTGTCGGAATTTTGCCTTCACGTATCTCTACTACTTAAAACTCAAGCTCCTTGTCTAAATCACTTTTTATAACAAGTGCAGAGGTGGAATGTTTAAGTTTGTCTTATGACAACTTTCATTTTCGTTTAAAAGTCCTTCATCTGCATTTTAAATCTATAATGAAAGGCCAGGATTGGAGTGAGGCCACGGAAGGAGGAGGTCATTTATGGTTATTGGTTTATGTTTTTGATTGAACTCAAACCAATCCATTAAATTCATGAAAAAAAACTAATAACTTCCACTTCTATTTTAAAAACAATATATTTAATTTTTAAATTATATTTAAAATTAATTTAAATTAATTATTTTTTTGATTTAAATACAATTAATTTTAGAGACTGTTGCCTCGTCCGAATATCAAATTAATCATCTTTATTTTTATAATATTCATAAAATAAAATAAGGAGGAGTAAAATATGGAGGGGCTGAAATCTCAAGGCTCTGAGATATCAAGACTTCGGTTTTGGTTAAGTGTTTTGATATAGTTTTCGGCATACATCTTTTATGAGGACATTGTTTTAAGATATCGGCAGCGATGTATATCAAACATAAAACTCTTTGTTAAAGTACATGTTTTTTTTATCTCTGTTTAAAAATTTATTACAAAACTAACACGAAACATGAATTCGTCTCCGGAAAATCAAAACAGATCATATACTAACATAATTTAGTGAAAAGATGATACACTCAGCAAACTACTCAAACACTGTAATGGATAGCTGGGTCCATTGGAAACACCAACGGCTCAGTAGATGCAGGCCGCGCACCTAGGGAGGTTGATAACCCTGAACTAGTTTCAGCATGTTGGTTTGAGAAAGTGTACCTGCCACCCCAGCACAAATAAACAGTGTGCGCGTATTTCGAAAATTATGCAGATCAGAAACAAAAATAATAGTGCAAAAAGGAGACTTTGGCGACCTTCAACGATGAAGAAGCCGCGACAGTCACGAACACCGCATT
Organism: Diogma glabrata; assembly: GCA_963693315.1. Classification (NCBI taxonomy): domain Eukaryota; kingdom Metazoa; phylum Arthropoda; class Insecta; order Diptera; family Cylindrotomidae; genus Diogma; species Diogma glabrata. The sequence goes on along the minus strand of OY856186.1, from coordinate 454,266,061 downwards.
ATTAAATGATATATTTGTAAGACATTAGGTATGATTAAAGGCCAAACAAATACCAGAACATATATATAGTAATACAATATAAGAAAGTGACTCACCCAATGATGTTAGCAGATCCAACTTCTCTCCACCTTCCTTATTCTTAGCCTATCATCATATGTATCTTAACTACCAAGAATAATTTGTGTTGTTTGCGTCAAACTTATACTGGTGACTGTGGAACGGTACTCCCAAAATACAGCAAATCGTCCAACGATAAATAATAATTAGCAATAATCAGCTTAAGTCGACCATAATCAGTAAAAATCATAAATGGTTGATAAATCACCAAAAATGCTAAGGCGATTGTTGAACAAAAATCATAAAATATAGAATCAGTAATAATCAGCAACAATCATGAATTGATATGGAAATATTCCGCCAGAATGCTAGGATGATCGTTTAATATTTATAGGATTTACGTTTAATGAACTTCGTTCATAATTTATTATACATCAAAAGCAAAACTTTTTCTCTTTGTAATTCACCAGTTCATTAACCATTCATTCGCCATTCAGCCACTCAAACCACAAAAAAGGGACACACTGAAAAAAACACGCAACCACGATTGTTGAGGTTATGTATTGGGTTCCTTCAATTTTTATTTCTTTTTGGAACAAAACAACTTGAATAATTTAATTACTATATATCTATCCTACAGACATCACATAAACTAGAGGTAAATTTAGGCTAATCGTTATGTAATCATCTATGTCTAAGACGAATAATTTTAATCATTGTACTTTAAATAATTACACTGCATTTTGTATTTTGTTTTCTTTTGTTTTTGTTTTATCAAAATTGAACTACCTAGCAATGGATTTCTTTTCTTAGTTCTCGGATGAGATTAAAATTTTACTATTATAATTAAACAAATTAATAGCATTGAATATTTTTACTTCACCACAATTTTAAATTGTGTAAAGTAATGCAATCTATCGTGGAAAAAAAAATCTTACATACCCCAAATTTAATTTTATCTTTTGTTTTGGACCATCCTCTATCTAAATAGCCAAAAAAAAATTTGGTGTACGTCTGTGTGTGGGTGGGTTTGAGTTTTCTGCGTAGGATCTTGATGAAACTTTGGCAAATGATACAAGTTCACTTGAAAATGGAAGATCTGGATTCATTTCAAATTTGGACAAAATGGCGGGGGGTCTCCCGAACACCTCTAAGTTTAAATCTTGAATAACTTCTGATCCCGGGCTATGATCTTATTGAAACTTAGTATATCAGGTTGTAGTACTGTTTCCAATATTTCTGCATACCAACTTCCGGTTTGTCACTTTCGGTTAAAAAATTTTTTTTTCAGGTGTTTATCCCTACTGTAGCCTACAATTACCGATCGATTTTCATGAAACGTTGCGAAAAGTTTTTAAATAACATGAGAAAGATTTTATCAGCTTTTGGAGCACATTGGATAAATATACAACAGGTGGTTTTTTCCACAAAGTTTTATGTTTGTTGGGAGCATAAAACATTCGTTCGTGAATGAATTTTGATGACACTTTGGAAAAAGACGCAAATATGTATGACAAAGAACTGATTAGTTTTTGAGCGATAGTGAACAAAGTGGTGGGGGTTCCCTGGAGCACCTGTTTTTTTGAAAGCTCTATAACTTCTGTACCTGATAAGCGAATTGGATGAAACTTGGTACATGAGTATGTAGTACGGTTTACAATAGTTTTGTATCCCAACTTCCGGTTTTTTACTTCCAGTAAAAAAATTTTTTGTGTACTTTTTTGAAGTTTTTTCAGTGTCTTTATGCACACTACAGCCTACCATAATGAAGCGATTATTGGAATAGGGTTCCAATTAGTGTGAAAAGATAATTATCTTGTTTTGGTCAAAGTGGTGGGGCGTCTACCATACAAATGCTGGTTTTTCACACTTTGTTTTTAAAGTTTGTTGGGAGCATACAGACTTCATTCATTAATTTATTTTAATGACACTTTGGAAAAAGATGGAAACTTAAGTAACAAAGAACTGATTAGTTTTTGGATAATATTGGAATAAGTGGTGGGGGTCCTCCCGAACACCTGTTTAATGTGTCACACTTTTTTCAATGTTTGTTGGGAGCACACAGCATTCGTTCGTGAACAAATTTTGCAAACATGTATGGCAAAGAACTGATTAGTTTTTGAGCGATAGTGAACAAAGTGGTGGGGGGTCCCTGGAGCACCTGTTTTTTTGAAAGCTCTATAACTTCTGTACCTGATAAGCGAATTGGATGAAACTTGGTACATGAGTATGTAGTACGGTTTAAAATAGTTCTGCATCCCTACTTCCGGTTTTCCACTTCCGGTAAAAAAAAATTTTTGTGCTTTTTTTGAGTTTTTTCAGTGTCTTTATGCACACTACAGCCTACAATAATGAAGTGATTATGATAAAACTTATGGAATAGGGTTTCAATTAGTGTAAGAAGATAATTATCATCTTTTGGGACACATTGCTCAAAGTGGCGGGGGTCTGCCATACAGCTGCTGACTTTTCACACTTTGTTTTTAAAGTTTGTTGGGAGCATACAGACTTCATTCATTAATCAATTCTAATGACACTTTGGAAAAAGATGGAAACTTAAATTACAAGGAACTGATTAGTTTTTGGACAATATTGGAATAAGTGGTACGGGGTCTCCCGAACACCTGTTTACTGTGTCATCATTTTTTCAATGTTTGTTGGGAGCACACAGCATTCGTTCGTGAACCAATTTTGATGACACTTTGGAAAAAATGCAAACATGTATGGCAAAGAACTGATTAGTTTTTGAGCGATAGTGAACAAAGAGGTGGGGGTGTCCCATACACCTGTTTTGTTTTTAAGCTCAATAACATCTGTACATGATAATCGAATTGGATGAAACTTTGTACATAAGCATTTAGTATGATTTACAAAAATTCTGCATCCCAACTTCCGGCTTTTTACTTTCGGTAAAAAAAAATTTTTTTAATTGTTGGCAGTTTTTTCAGTATTTTTATGCACACTACAGCCTACAATAATGAAGTGATTATGATAAAACTTATGGAAAGGTTTCAATTAGTGTAAGAAGATAATTATCATCTTTTGGGACACTTTGATCAAAGTGGCGGGGGATCTACCATACAACTGCTGACTTTTCACACTTGGTTTTTAAAGTTTGTTGGGAGCATACAGATTTCAATCATTTATCAATTTTAATGGCACTTTGAAAAAAGATAAGGACTTTATTGACAAAGAATTGACTAGTTTTTGGACAATATTGGGATAATTGGTGGGGTCCTCCCGAACACCTGTTTATTGTTTCAATGTTTGTTAGAAGCATACAACATTCGTTCGTTAAGTAATTTTGATTACACTTTGCAAAAAGATGCAAATATGTATGGCAAGGAACTGAATAGTTTTTTTAGCGATAGTGAACAAAGTGGTAGGGGGTTCTCCAAGCACCTGTTATTTTGGAAGCTCAATAACTTCTGTACCTGATAATCGCGTTGGATGAAATTTGGTTCATACACATTTAGTACGGTTTACAACTGTTCTGCATCCTAACTTCCGCTTTGTAACTCTTCCGATAAAATTTTTGTTTACTTTTTCTCGTACAACAGAATTTATGTTTGTTGTGATACTACTGCCTGCTTTAATATTTTTATTATTAGAACTACGAAGTCCATAATATTGGTTAGCTTTTAATTAAAGTATTTTATGGATATTAGCTCATTATATATCCAGAACACTATGTTTCCAGAGCTGTGGTGAAGTCAGCCTATGCATCAGCGTCGCAATATTTTTTCTTTCAATTGCACGGTGTTTAGTATATTGAGTATATTTACAATTGAGCTAATTAAAAATGAATTTTCTTTTTTTTTGTTTTATTATTTCTCGAATGAGATTCAAAAATTTTCCAATTACTAAACAAAATAAATAACATGGATTTTTTTTCTAAATATGCTTACAACTCATCCACAACAATATGACAGCTGGGTGGATAATCGAAATGACAACTTAACAGCATCCTTAGTGAGATTCTCGTATTTATAATTAGAAAATGATAATGTTCTTGATGATAGGATCTCTAAGTAATTTTTATATTTTTATGTTATTATTTTAATATTATTTTATTTTATTTTATTTCTTTCATTATTATTTAATTTATATGGTTATGATTATAATTATCTAATAAAATTTTTTACTTTTTTCATTTATACTAATTATTTAAAAACCAATGAACGAAGAGAGGGGGGTGAAGAAGCCAACGTTTCAGAAGCTAGTTGTGCTTCCTTTGTCAAGACAGAAAAAACTGTTAAACGAAAAAAACGATATTATTTTTAGTCTGGAAAATACGAAAGGTTAAAAATTATGATACAATAAAGGTAAAAAAACCATAAGGTTACAGTATTCTAAAACCGTGTAATATGTTGGAGATGTTACCAAAACACACATACATGACACTAAACTACAAAATTAAAACCACGATATACACAGAAATTAAGTATTAAAAAATGTTAAAAAATTATTTACCATAGATAATAATAATTGTCCGGTGATTATAATATAATGAAGAAAGAAATGGAAGAAAGGAGGGGGAGAGGCGAAAGAAAGGGGGGAGGGAGCGAGTTAATTGAAAGATTTTTTCCGAACATTGAAAAATGGAAATATATATATATAAAAGAAACCACAAGGGATACATGTGTTAAGAGGGATGGTTAGGGTGTGGATGATGGGCAGGTATTTTGTGTTGAGGTAGAACAGGTCTGAAGTCAGGTTAATGGATTTGGGTTTTAGTAAGGCAATGTAACAGGATTCTAGGAACAAACGGTGATAGTAGTTGGGTTGTGAGGATAGGACCTTAGGCTGTTGGAAGTTGAAGTGATGACCATAAGATCTAAAATGGTCAATGATGGCGTTGTTGGAGTCGTGTTGGTGTTTGAAAACAGATATGTGTTTTTGAACCCGTGTTTTAAGAAGTTGTTTGGTTTGACCAACGTAGACTGCATCGCAGTCACAGCAGTAAAATTGATAGATGACGTTGCACCGTCCCAAAAGAGGGGTTATATCTTTGATGTGTGAGAAAAGGAGGTGGTTAAGGGAAGTGGGATAGGAAATAGCTAGCTGAACTTCGGGAAATTCATGTTTAAAAAAGGATTTAATTATGAAGTTAAAACCGTCGATGTGTGGAAACGATATGTAGACAGGATCGGGTGAAGGGGAGGACCTGGGAGCGGAAGAATGAGATGTCGCGTGGTGCTTATCGAGAATTTTTTCGATAGTATGAGGGGGGAAGTTGTTGTTTCTTAGGATGTTGGAGATCTTTTCAATGTTTTTGGAAAAGAATTGGTCATCACAGAGGGACAAGACCCGCTTGGCAAAACAATAACCGATGTTGAATTTAGTGTTGAAGGAGTGTCCAGAGAGAACATTTAACAGGCGGTTGGAAGAAATGTGCTTTTGATACCAATCAATGGAAATAGAGCCATCTTGGTTGTGAAGAATGAGAATGTCCAGAAAACTGATTTGGTTATTGTTTTGAACTTCGTGAGTGAATTGAATTGATGTAGAAATTGAGTTAAGGCAGGTCGGAGTGTTGTTGATGTGAGCGGTAAGAATGCAACATATGATGTCATCGACATATTTTTTGAAAAATAAAGGGAAGTATAGAAGTTGGTCCACGGATTTGTTTAGAACATCTTCCAAGACCAGGTCAGAAAGGGTGGAGGAAAGAGAGTTGCCCATGGCGAGGCCACGGATTTGTGCATATGTGTTGAAACGAAAGGTAAAGAAGGAGATGTTGACCGTGCAGAATATGATCATTTGTTGAAAAAGGAGATAGCAAATGGGAGTGATGGTTTTGATGGTGTCCCAACGGTTGCAAATAACATTTAGGGCCATCTGGACAGGTACATTGGTGAACAAGGAGACGACATCAAATGAGACCAGGGAGTGATTGGGCGGAATGTTTTTGTTGGAAAGAAAAAGTTTGAATTTCTGAGATTTTTTGACGTTGAAACAGGAGGTATCGCACACTTGTAGAAGGATTGAGATCCCCCTTCGTCCTATTGTCGCTAATTACTCATCTCCATCATTCAACCTATCCAAATTTCTAAACTCAATCCTCCTACAAGTGTTTCATTCGCACTGTATCAACAACAAGATCAAAAACAGTAATTGACGCAGTATTTCAAAGATATATTGATCATATTAAGACAAAAGTATGAAATAAATACTTTAGTTACCATAAACCTCTTGTATCATTTATCGAAAATGTAAGCTCTGAGTTTGAATAAATCTATGTAATATATACGAATAAAACGTGAAATAATTATCAAACTTCGTATCACTATGATCATGACTAAAACCTGCAATTATCCTCTTTCCGAAATTTTAAATTCGTCTCATTATCTTGAAACTAAAATTTTTGAAGGTTTCACTTCTACCACGTGTAAATTGTTTTTCCTGTTCATGCATTTTAATCATCAATAATCATCAAAAATAGTTTCATTTGTGTAAAAATTGATTTTCATAATTAATAATCTCTTTAACATAAAATCAACATAATCCATTTCTTTATTAGACTATATACGGTTACACCAAAATTGCGTAAAATTTATAATATGTATAAATAAAATTCTTAAAAAAAAACATAAAATATCTTCTTTTATACAAAAATTAAACAGTTTTTCAATACTTACCTTATCAAGTAATTACGTTTTTTTATGAATTATTAAATATTATCTATTTTTCCTAATAAAATTACAAAAACAATACAAAAATAAATTTATTGTCTTCTAACATAAACATAACCAAATAAAATTTAAAGTTTCATAATAATTTTTTTTTTTCAACATAATAAAATACATAATACTATACCACCAAAGTAATTAGTAAAAAAAGGAAAATATTAACAAATATTCACTGTCTCTTTTTACTGTTAAAATTTCGTTTCATCCAGTTTAAAATCACAACGATACTAAAGAAGTTTTCACTTCAAAATTTACAAAACAATAAAAACTGATCCCTCCATGCGGACGTTGCCTTGTTTGGTTGCCGTGTTTCTAAATTTTGTTATGTAGACTGGAGTATGATGACGTAGAGCGGTAGGGTTTCAGATTTATATCATGTCTGTTTTCTCATAATTCACAATTTTGCTTACCCTACGTAATCATAATAGTTTCTCATTCATTCACAATCCATAGACATATTATTTTATAGTTTCCGTTACATACATTTATTCTTCGGATAAAACAATTAACAATAGTATTTCCTTTACAATCCCCTATTATTGACTCACACTGCGTTTTCATTACTTTACAATACTACTGGAATTTGAATTCTTCAGACACTAACCGTACTTGCTCAACAAAACTTTCAAACCTCAAACGGCTGTGCATATTTGTCCAATCGTTGCAATAGCTAAAAATTATTATCCTACAATTAGTTGTATATTCGATTTCTTATATGGATATTCTTTTTGTTTATCAATTTATCTTTTCGTTATGGATCTACATTTTGCTGTAATACTGTAGTAGGCTATTATTTCGTAACACATAAACATCATATGATCGGTTAAACTTATGTTTAATTCATTTTAATATTTCCTAAAAATGTGTTGGAAATAACTTATTTCGTTAAATTCTCTTACAATATTTGGTATTACAAAATAACAACCAGTTTTGTTTTAACGAAAAAGGTCCTATCATTTATTAACATAATATAAATTAATTTCCTTTCCTTTTGTTTGACGTCTTCTTGTCTGGCGATCATCATTGAATTTTGCAGGAAAAAATGTCGGATTTGGAGGCATTTTCGTTTTGTTGACGGATAACTCCAGCAAAAATGATGTGCGTATCGTTTTATATGATCAATCAATGGAATTCGGTATAATTACGGGATCTTAAAAGTAGTGATAATAACCTAAAACGAATTATTGAATAACCTATTGAGAACAACATATTCTGTTTCAATTGTTTTTTTTTGTTTGTTGTACGGTTGTGTGAAATAGAACAGTACATGGAAAGGAGATTAATACAACCAAGAAAACAAGTAGTTATGTTTTCTTTTGTTCAGTCCGTATTTGGCATTACTACAAAGAAAAACCGAAAAACCGAATTTTCATGGTGGATGGGCGATGGCCTAATAACCAGTTAATCTGTGAGTAGTTGCTAAATAAAATGTTTTCTTTTGGCGGGCTGCGAATAATTCCATAAATTGATTCAGTGAAATGATAACAATATAAACAGTGAATGCTAAAACGGTGACGAAACAAATTTAAAACGATAATAAAAAAAAAATTCTTTCTGTGTATTGGTGTTGTGCACGTCCGTAAATGACCTTTTGCTTATCCTGATAGGGATTTGTTATTGTTAAATAAGCAAATTATAAATCGCGAGATATAACGGGTTGATTTAACCAGTGTAAAATACTTGCTTGGGAGTTAGCGAAATTTTAATATTGTTACACGTTACCATATGCCAGCCATACTCTTTAATTGATGATGATACGTGACTAGTTTGCGCATCAATCAATGTTGATCTTAAATGATCGACATTCTTAACTAATGGGATGGATAAATACTCCTGGTATTAAATTTCTAGAATTAATTAGTTAATCAAATTGTTAATAAAAAAAAATAAAGGCAAGAAACGAAAGAATTAAAAACGCCGGGTGTAATTAAAAATAAATTATAGCATGTAAATTAAGTTGTGCCTGTCACTTAAATTATTGACTGTTCATGTTCGTGTTATTAGTTGAATTTTTATCTCCATGTTAACTTATTAAACGCCGTGGATCGAACTATTAATATATAATTAAATCATAAGTAATCGTAAATTTAGTGAATTAAATAGACCAAAACAAAGGCTTCCGGTGGTCAGTTATTTAAGTATAGCTTTAACCATAAACTGTTTTATAGAAACTTACTTAAATTAAGCAACAGTTACTGTAGACAATTAAGTAATCAAAATATAAATTACATGAATATTAAGCACTTAGACACTTAGTTAATTGAATTAGCAAGTAACAATTCTCCAATCGCCTTTCCTGGGTGACAAATTAGTTCATGTAAATGATTTTCTGTAATAAAAGGAGTAGTTCATTGTCGGAACATAAATTAAATTGAAGTATTAAGCCCAAACCACGCTGATTATTATTCTTCGGTCAGACTGTTCTCTGAGTGATGAGATTTGTTGGTTACGCATCGAATCAGGCTGGTTGTTCATGGTGATCTTGTGGTGTAGTAATAGTTGGAAGGCCGATACCTGCTAATTGGGTTATATTTAGAGTCCAGATTAATTGACAACCTGAAGAAAATTTTATCTGTTATTGTCACCCGTCCTGGGATAGCAGCTTGGGCGGTGGTAATGAAGTGGTGAGCCACTGCTAGGAGACGGAGTGCGGGGACCAAACATGAGGAGGTGAGTAACATTCTTGTTTTACATATTTATTGGTAGCGTACAGGTGTGAATGTGCGGGAATGGGTGTGCCAGTGCATGAATGGGGGGGGGGGCTTGCTTGTAGTTGCGTGTGTAAAAGCGGGTGGTGCGAGTAAGCGAGACACTTTAAGTCTAAATGGGAGCTGATTATTGAAATTGTAGTTTTCCAAATAATACATTTTTTTTAGTAAACTATATGACCTAAAATTTATTAATTTATATTTTAAGTAATTAAAAACAATCCATCCCAAATACCATAAAAACCAAACAAAAAAAAATATTTCTTTTCAGGTTTACTTTTATACACCATATTCCATATTAACCAATTGTATACTACCTGTATTGAATTAAATGTGTTTTTAGCATGATTAGTTAACTTACAGAAAAATTATAATTTTTTATGGATCTGTAAATAACCATATTTTTTTTTGATAATTTGCGTTTATTGCGTATTGTTTTAAAAATATTGAAAATGTTATTGATATTAAAAAAAAAATTTAATAAAGACTTTCAATCTAGCGTGTGACGTTCTCCCGTGCTCTATGATTTGATTCTCGGCCTACAAGCCATGACATTATTTTGCGTACTGGATCAGAATGATCAGATGGCAACAATACACCTGATTTTCAAATTGCTACCATCTACTGTACTTGCTACGGGTCTGTGAGCCTACTTGTCTTGCTTCGCCGTCTGAGTGTGTGGGTGAATGTTAGCATGTATGAAGCGTGAGTGTGTGGGCGTATGGGAGTGATTGTGTGGGTTGAACGCGCTGATCGTGGGTCTTTCGCAAAATGGGTCGCCAGAGTCTCCATTTTCCACTTGTATTTTTTTTCCATTTCTGTAACTTTTCGTAAATTGCGTACATTTCTGCATTTGTGTTGAAGCAGCAGGTATTACTCCATCAAATCCACGAGGACTGAGCATTAGTCGTTAAGGCGTAAAATTTCTCTAGGTAGTTATCCTGCTATGCCATTCTCATTGGTTCGCCAATGAGAAAGCTCTTCATTACAATTTAAGATGATACCAACATAAATAGTTACCCGAATTTCTACCTAGTGATTGGCTACGACTATTGCTTTGATCACGGGATTTAGATCTCTAATGAAATCTATTATTATTATTTTTAAATCGAGGATTAATATTATTTTTCTCCCACCTTACAAATATAGAACGAAGGTCGTTTATGGACTGCATTAGACCTTGAACTGAAAACTGGTCAGTTTTTGTAATAACATTGTTCGTGCACTCAGTTGCGCTCATGTTAAAAGCTGATGGAGAAGTGATTTGCCATATTTTGTCAGCTAGGAAATTGTATCAGTTTCTCGAACCATGACCACTTCTTTGATAGAATCTGGTAGTCTTTTAAGCCATAGGGTTTTTAATAGTTGTGCGTTAATTGCACCAGATGATCCCACAATCTGTTCTAAATTAAGATAAAATACGGATCCCCAATTTGAGTATATGTTCAAATAATTTTTCTACGCGCTGTGATTCCGACAGCGATTTGCGTTTTATTAAACATACACGTAAACCAAAAGGTTAAAAAAATTATCCAAAAAAAAATTTATTAAATTATACACCTTAATCGTATGTGTGCAAAGATAAATAAATAACATAAATATGACTCACCGATATTAATGTTTCATAAACGATTTCTCTTAATTTTTTTCTTATTACCGTAGTAAGATTATTTGATAATGATAATAAAATTCCAAAACCATACTAACTGGATTTTTTCTCTATCATAAAAAATTGACAAAAACAGAATTAGCAAAAAATCTTAAATAAATAGACAAAAGTATAGGGACAAATAAAAGGAATATGAAACGTCTTTCCGGAAGTGTCAGATGTACTTGTAAGAAATCAAGAAGCCAAGGGCTAGCATTTTCCTTCTCCTTGTTCCCTGGGGCAAGCTAAAGACACCACCAAAACACCCCTGTGTTAGATTGGTTTTGGAAAGGGAGAGCGTGAATGATCACAGCGGCCCGAATGACAAACGATCCATTTCCCTGTTATCGTTCACTGGTTTGCAATCTTCCTGCCGTGGCTACTATGGAGGTTAGACTTCTTTAGCGTAGCTTTTGGTTGTCATGATCTCATCGAGAACCCGGGAACGGGGTGAAATAACCATAGTTTGATGAACTAGGTGGTAGCCCATAAGGGGTAAACAAGTACCGGGCTATGCCACTACTCACGACCCTCTTTAAGCAGTCATGATCTTCCGCCCAACTTCGGTGCACGGGATCATAAATCCCTTTAGAAATACGTCTGAAGGACCTTTCCTACCTTTGCAGTTTATCTATTTATTTATTTACAAAACATTAAACTCACCTATTCATGTGGTCGGTGTGTCAAAGACTTACGAATTTTGTCTTTCACCCCCAGAATAACATTACAACAGTTAACGCGTTCAAAGCAAAACTAAAACTTGACTCTGATGCTGAGTTTACATTTTGGATTGACGGTTAGTGCCACTAGTGCTTTTCTCTGGAGGTTGACCACCTCAGGAAACAACATTGCAGTGAATGATCAGAGATTTTTCATCTCTTAAGCTTTGACGTCTTTATATTAGCAAGGATTTAATGTATCTGTCTAAAGTTCATGTGAGAAGTAGATTGTGGTTCACTTATTCCAAATGTATTATTACACGTATGGATGGAAAACTATAAACCAGATACTTGATTCAAAAAGCCAGATACCAGAAATCAGGTACCAGAAACCGGATACAAGATACTAAATACTAGATACCACATACTAGTTCCCAAGTTTCAGATACCAGATACCAGATACCAGATACCAGATACCAGATACCAGATACCAGATACCAGATACCAGATACCAGATACCAGAGACCAGATAACAGATACCATATATCAGATACCAGATACCAGATACCAAATACCAGATACCGGATACCAGATACCAGATACCAGATACCAGATACCAGATACCAGATACCAGATACCAGATACCAGATACCAGATACCAGATACCAGATATCAGATACCAGGTACCAGATACCATATATCAGATACCAGCTACCAGATACCAAATACCAGATATCGGATACCAGATACCAGATACCAAATACCAGATACCAGATACCTGATACCAGATATCAGATACCAGATAGCAGATACCATATATCAGATACCAAATACCAGATACCAAATACTAGATACCGGATACCAGATACCAGATACCAAATACCAGATACCAGATACCTGATACCAGATACCAGATACCAAATACCAGATACCAGATACCAGATACTAGATACCAGATTCCAGATATACCAGATACCAGATAGCAGATAGCAGATACCGGATACCGGATACCAGATGCCAGATACCACATACCAGATACCCGATACCAGATACCAGAGACCAGATACCAGAAACAAGATTACAGATACCAAATAACAGATACCAGATACCAGATACAAGATACCACATACCAGATACCAGATATAAGATACCAGATATCGATACCAGATACCATGATACCAGATACCAGATACCATGATACCAGATACCAGGTACCATATGACTTAGCTGAGAAATGAAGATCCAATTTATTTATTAAAAGAGATAAATCAAATGCAACAGTATGCAATATTACTGTAACCAAAACAATTCATTGCCTTCAAATAGTTTTATTTTATGTTAATGTTTTAATGTTCATAATTTTTTGATAATTCAATCAAAGCCCCAAGTCAGCTATTTGAATGAAATGGGATCTATCTTTCCTTTAATACTTTTATCTATTATCGCCGTTATTTTTGTGTAATAGAAAAGTAAAATAAAAATTAAATATAAAACAACAAAATACTAATCATAAAAACAATAATACAGAATAACAAGAGCCAAAACAATAGTTCAACATGATCTCCGTAAGTTAACATGCAACCATAATCTACAAAATTCTAATAATATATTAATTCAGAATAGAATTAAATCTAAATAAATTATTCAAAATCACTAAACATGACAAAGGGAAATAGAAAAATAGAAAATTGTAAAATAAATAGGAAAAAAAATTGAAAATCATAAAAAATTGTTGCGTAAAGTGGTTACAGTGACTAAACCTATTTATTTTAACGAATAAAAAAAAAGCTTTTGCTCAAAAATATAAAACAATTTTACTCCACTCGTTTTATTCAATTTAGGTTTTTTATAGCTTTTTCTTTTAACTAAAAAGCTTTTTAGAATGTTTTTGTTTATGTTTTATGTAGTTCGATTTATAATCCTTGCTCTTGTCGTTGCTGTTCTATAATTTAAGTTATTTGTCTTAATTTTATAGTTTGAATTTTTTTTTTCGAGTAATATTTTCCTGTAGTAGATAATATATACTTTTTTCTTACACCTTTCAATTTTAATTTGCTTCAATAATGCTTTCAAAATTAATCAAATTTATTCATTCATTCAAATGAATCAGCAGAAAATCGTCAACAGAATCATAAACGTAATATCAGTACTTTAATACGAGCCCATTTAACAAATGCATTAACTATAAAGTTAATAATGAAAATTGCGCACAAGCAAATGGAGCTAAAATTTAAATAATTTATTTCCAACAGGAGAATTTTCTTTTGTTGATCTAGAATTTTGATTGTGCAAATTAATTGTGACTGAAAATTTAACTATTGTTCTGGGTTTGTATACTTTGTTATAATATGTACACATGTTGTATTTATTAGGACGATTTTAAAAGTTTTCATCGAATCATATCGTTCGATTAATATTTTGTTAATGCAAATAGTTTTCATTGTCTATCTAGACTTTCATTGTTTTAATTTCGAGAGCTATACATTCTTTTAATGGAACATGATTTTATGTTTTGCAATAAAGATTTCTTAAACCTCTTCTCAATATATTTGGTATGGAATTTTCGATCGCTTAGCACAAGTTGTGGGGAAGGCTCACACCCAATGATGGTCTCAAATCAAAATAATATTAAAATTATAGTTGTGGATACTAGATATTGTATATCAAAACTGCATTAGTGGCTAACTAGCTGCGAAATTGCAGAAAAGGAGAGAAAAGTTTAAGCACATATTTAACTTTATTACAGAAAGTATTTGTTTACTGGTGTTTGCTCTCTAGTTTTTTCCCTACATAGAACAAGTTGGCTGTAATGTCCGATTTTGACTTACATCAGTACCTAAATCAATCACAATACTGAAATTTAAAGGTCGTACATCTTTTTCAATGGTCTTTGTCATATGATATAATTGTTATTATTACCAACTATTTTTCAACTCATTTTAATAACAGAGATTAGTCCAAAAGCGATTGTCCACCAATAAAATTTATGACTAAAATGACTTTTTTTTTGACTTGACAAATGAATGAATGAATTGTGAAAATTTTGCTTATTAATAATTTGTATTGTTGTGCTTTGAATGAAAAATTATGAAAAGTAATATCCAAAAACTGTTGAATTGATTATCGTGTGGTTACTCTTAAGTGGTACTTTTCAAACAACTAGGCTTGGTTGATTGATTACAACGTAAAATTAAAAAAAAATATATAATTATGAAACTTTTAAATTTAAGCATTAATTTTATGATATTGCGAGAACATTTTTTTTTTAATTTGATTTAGAGGACTTTTGTGTAGGGAAATTGTGTATTGTCATTATGTTGATTTTTTTATCGTTTATGCCAGGAAACACATTAACGTGGTGGTGTGTTGGATAAATTTTACAATTTTGTTGAAAGAAATCCTAATCGTTCCCGTAACCGGTAACACCACAATTATTTTAATTAATAACTAAATTAATTAAAACTATTTAAAAACACTAAATTAACTGACAGCAAAATTTCAAAACTATTCTTTTCGTTTCTTATAATATCCATAAACATTTCGTTTTTTTTTTTTTGTTAAATTATTTTTAACTTTTTCATTTGAAATTTCCAAAAACAAAACAAAAAATGAAAAAGCTTTTCTAATAAACTTTCAAATAGTATCAACTAACACAATCACCATAAACTAAAAACTAAGTTAATTTTGTTCCTTTTTTTTGTTTTTCAAAAATGGAAAACTTTTTTCCTATAGACTCAATAGTAACAGTTTCTGATGGTTAGAAAAACTTATTATTAGTTTAATTATTGAAAAAAAATATGGAAAATAGAGATGGGTTGTTTTGATTGTTGATCTTAAAAAAATATCCTTAGCTCTGTTGGTTGTGACTTGTGAATCTTAAAAGTAAAATAAGATTTTAAACTTTTTTTTCAATAAATTGATTAAATAAAACCTAAATGCCACACCTCAAACTTATTCATTGAATTAAAACGATAAATTTTCGATAGCATTTCTTTGCTCGATAATAATTAATTACTTATGTATGTTTCTTCTTGTTCCTTATATGTAATTGAGAGCTTTTATTTTGGGTACATTTTTTTTGGATGTGAAAGTGTTAAGAGTTTTTTGTTCTGTATTCTAAAAACGAAAAAAAGTTTTTCTTTTCTGGTTTTATGATGTGGTGTTACTTTTCTTTTTGGGTACGATACTTTTTTGTATGTTTCTTTTTGATTTTATTTTGAGCTATTTGTTTGAAAATTTAGTGAAAAAATATCAATATCAGCAATTTCATTTATGTATAAGTTTTCGTTATTTTTTGTTCTATAATAAAAAAAATAATAGTTCTTTTGTAATGTTGAAGATGAAAATGTTATACGCGAGTACAGATGTAAAAGTAATATTACCTATGGTAAAATTACCGGTAAAATTGGTAATATTACGTAATATTACTTAGGCTTGGTAAAATTGGTAAAATTGCAATAAAATTTGAATAATCTTTATTTACTAAACATTAAAGTTTGCGTTTTTTTGTTGACACCCCGTACTGGAATTGAAAAATGCGTGCACATTGTTGTGAGAATATCTCGCCTGATCGCTCGAATTACAGCTGAATACCCATATGTGTAGGTAATTTTAACGTATCTACATGTGTCGATTTGCCTTGCCGCAAAGTAGAGTACTTTAGGCAAACATTTATTTTGTCTTCTGGTGTCGATCGGTGGGTTGGATTTGGTAGTTTTTTCTCCCAGTAGCAATAACGTTGCTATTCAGGATGAGGCAAAAGCTAAATCTTTGTCTTTTCGGGATCAAATTGATGGCATAAAGAACGTTTCTCCTATACACTGATATTGGCAGTTTGCTGATTATCCGTGTTAATCATCCTCAAAGGTCACTTGTGTAGTAATTTTGTTCACGACCAAATTTCACATTGAACAATGCAGCACCAATTATCACCGGTTCGATGTAAATTTTTACTGCAAAATGCACGTTCATATATTAATTTTCCTTGCTTTTTGAAGCCAAATATCTTTAGCCATTTGCGATTTATATTTTTCCCATGAACGAGGAAGAAATAATGCATGATGTAGATTTTGATGTAACGTATTGCACACGTAATTAATACATCTATCTCAGTGTCGCCGTTTATGTTTAACGCCGTTGACAATTCTCAATTGTAGGAAAAGCGTTGAACCGGGTTCATTTTCCAACCACATGCGATGAAAGGAGCTTGATAGCATTATTGTCTAAATAAAGTAAGATTCATTGAAAATGCATGGTCATCTGTCTGTAGTGATTGACCATAAGGGTTACACTATACTTTAATAACATTATCAGCATTAAAGTATATTCATAAAAACATATCATATTCCAAGCGCCTGATGCTGCAGTTTCTTACGAAAGAAATTGAAAGAAATAAAACTAATATATATTCAGTGTACGTGATGTTGTGAAAATAAAAGGTTACACTCAAAATAGTGGCCGGTTTTCTGTGTGTTATATAGTTATAATGTAATTACATTAAGTATATGTAATAACCAAAATAACATAAATAAATAATGTGTTAAAGTAAATAAAGATGTTTAACGAACCTCAACATACTCAAAATAATATAACGAATACCACCAGGTATATTAATATATGTCATTCACTCTTTGCATTTGAGCCATTGAAATGCATTTCTACTTCTATTTGATGTGTTATACCTAAACATTTTCGAATACGGCAGTGTTTTCAAAAACGAATAATTTTACATAACAGTGAAAAAAGCAGTTATCTTTGTAGCCAGTGTGTTCAGGATTTGTTGCATTTTTGCAGCTGTCAAAGAAGCGGGTACTCTGTTTTCTGGATGTCCTGCTAAAAGAACAACAGCTGAACTTCGTTTATGTATGGATGGGGTATAAAAGAATTTTCCATTGTTGCATATGTACCATACTGTCTGATACTCGGCGAGCAAGTATATTTACCCTCGATAATAATATATTTGATTTAACATATATTTGATAAAAACACAAAATTATAAACTAGAAATGATTGTGATGCCCAATTTTGAATTAAAAATAAAATGAAATTGCAATTTGCAAATATATTTAAATATTTTGAGACAGTTTTATATTTTACCAATATTACCGATTTTACCAATCTTACCGGTAATTTTACGGTAAAATTACCACAAATATATTTTACCGGTAAATTTACATCTGTATACACGAGTGCTGAACACTTTTTATCATTCATAAATGCCAAACTAATTTTTTTAAATTTTAAATGGAGAATGTTCGTATATATTATTAGTTCTATGTCAATTGTAAGTCCGAGAGTGCTTAAGATAAATTTAATAAATAAATAAATAGATTAATAAAATCACAGGCAAAATCTCCAAAAGTTTCTAAGAGACTAAAGGTTATGACAGCTAGTGGTAATTCTTATTAAGATAGAGCGGAAAATGATGGAAGCATCTTGCATGTTAGCTGCAGGTCATAACGGCATTATTCAACACCTTACTTAAAGAAAGGTTCTGTGATTCCACCAAGATGATTTGTAATGAAGTGCTTTCTCATCAAAGGATGAGAATGGCATAGCAGGATGCATACCTAGATTTTTTTAACGCCGTAACGACTAAGGCTCAGTCATCGTGGATTTGAGATGTTATAAGACTGCTTCTTCAGCACAAATGCAGAAATGTACGCAATTTACGTGAATGTTCGGAAATGGAAAATAATGCAAATGAGAAAATGAGACTCTGGCGACCCTTTTTTACGAAAGAACCGCGGTCAGCACGTTCAACCCCCACATTCACTCACATACGCTCACACACACACTCATTCACACCCCTAAATCATAAGAATAAAAAGAAATAATTCAGTTGCACTCACCCCATGATTATATCCTCCTGGTCTCCAAGCTTCGGTTATCTCAGCCCTCCATCAGTAACAATGGTGTCCAAATACTTTGATTAAGTAGCAAATACGTATCAAAAGTTGATAATAATGGTTTAAGTTTTGTACCAAACATACGTTGTAAAAGTTGATAATAATGGTATAAGTATTGTACCAAAAATGCGTTGTAACAGTTGACAAAGATGATGTAAATGTTGTAGCAACAATTCGTTGTAAAAGTTGACAATGATGATAGAAATATTGTATAGAAAAGCTTTACAATAGTTGAAACTGATGAGGTAAATGTTATACCAAAATTCGTTGTAAAAGTTTGACTATGATGATACAAATCTTGTACCAAAATACGTTGTAACGATTAACAATGATGATATAAATATTGGATAAAACTTCGTTGTAAAAGTTTAAATTGATGTAGTAAATATTATACCAACAATACGTTGTGAAAGTTTGACTATGATGATATAAATCTTGTACAAAAATACGTTGCAGCAATTGACAATGATGATATAAATATTGTATAAAACTTCGTTGTAAATGTTGATAAGAATGGTATAAGTATTGTACCAAAAATACGTTGTAACGATTGACAATGATGATATAAATATTATATAAAAAGACGTATATTATATAAATGTTGACTATAATGCAAATATAGTTGAATACGTCGATAATACAACGTAACAATTTGTATCAATAAATGTCGAATAATTTTGTAAATACGGTTGAATATGTGGAAAATACCATGCAAAAATTTGTATATTCAAACGGTCAATCAATTGCAAATACGGTTGCATGCGTGAAAACACGAGGTAATAATTTGTAGCTAAGTAAAATTCGTTGCAAATGGTGTCAGTGATGATGCAAATATTGTACAAACATTCGTTGTCAAAGTTGAAATGGATGTTAGAAATATTGTACCAAAGTACGTTGTAAAACTTGATAATGATAATATAAATATGATATAAAACTCGTTGTAAAATTTGACAATGATGATATAAGTTGGATGAAAATATGTTGTATAAACTTTGATATGATAATATAAATATTGTATAAAACTTCTTTGTAAAATCCGGCAATGAAGATAGAAGTTGAATGAAAATCCGTTGTATAAACTTTGATGTGAATATGGTGTAACAAAAAAATTGTATAAGTAACTGTTGATATAAGTATGGTGTAAAACTTGATGAGGATACGTTGTAACAGTTGATAAGAATAATCAAGATGTTGCGCGGCAACAATTCCGCAATTAACGGTAAGATCGTATAACTAATACCAGCTAATTCTTGTTCTTTTCGCGCGTTTTATTTCAGTTTAATCAACCATCATCATCGACTGCCGTCGCAAAGTCGCACGGACTGGATAGCGTGCAAAAATACGTACACCACACCTACAATCTTCTATGAGTTGGACACATCGAGAAATAAAAACCAAACTTTTCTTTGGATGCACAAAATTTTTATAACATTCGATTTTATTTTTAATATTATAATGGTAAACGATCTAATTTTAATGCGCTTAACGCGAACGTGTAAAAATAATTTAATCTTACAGTTTATACACCGCCATTGGCACAAACACAAACAAACAAGTAATATTTTGTTTCCTTTTTTTTTTGGTACAGTTAATTTTACACTTAGAATAATTTAATCACACCAAGGACAAATTGTATTAAACAGTTAATTAATTTAATTAGGATTACACACAAAAAAAAATTTCTATAGAATTAGGCTACACATGAAGACTAAACATATTTTTATTTTGACTTCTTAGTCAATAACAAAGTGCATTTGTTTTAATTCTTATTTTCATTGCACTCACATTCAATTTAAAAGAAAATTACTGTAAGAATGTTATGGTAAAAAAAAATACACGGAAACTTACTCACAAAAAATGAGGATTGCCAATTTCCACCAATATTTAGTAATTTGCAACTAATAAATAAAATGGTCTCCAGTATAAAGGTTGTTGTTTATTTTTCTTTAACACTCTACTGACAGTACAACCATCTGCTAATCCTATCAGAAACCAACAACAAAACGTAATCGACTCAGCGCCGTCAAACAACTAAACGACAAATGTAATAGACTAAGAGAGTACTGTGTGAATCGCAATTCAACTAAGAGGGGAAGAATTGTATAGTCCTTCCTTATATAGCCAAAATTTTGAAATCGAAAAATTCGAACAAAAAATTTCTGATGCAAGGAAATTAATCCACATCCCGTACACAAATATTAGGACCTTTTTCTTTGTTGAAACCAAACTGTTTGTTATGTTGTAATACTTGACATTACAAAAATAATTTTGCGAAACCAATTATTACTGGCACATTAATAAGAATTATCAATGATTTAATATGAATTAATCGTAAATTTAATCGATTTTTAGAATGTTTATGTATCGCGAAACAACAATCTACAACAGTATTACCGTGAAATTCAGATCCATAACGGAAAGACAATTTGATAATAATACCCATACAGGAAATCGAATGCTTAACGAATGGTAGGACATTAATTCCTTTATTGTGACGATTGGACAAATACGCACAGCTGTTTTGAGGTTTGAAAACTTCGTTGCTTAAATACGGTTAGTGTTTAGAGAATCCAAATTCAGGTAGCACGGTGAAACAAAGCGGAAGGAAACATAGTATGAATCAATACTAGGGTGTTGTAAAATTAAATATTAATGTTTATATATAAAAAAACTATGGGTTACGGAGAATATAAGCAAATATGACTATAGATGGTGGATGGATGAGAAACTATTATGAGCTACAAATGTTAATCAAAATGATAGCTAATGAATCAGAGATTATAATACACTACGTTCAGGCGTTGTCCCAGGCTATTCATTACAACATAGGTAGAATCAGGTAAAATTAGGTAGGTACAATTTAATATATTTTGATTGGATGCAAGCATTATATTTTCCAAGGGCGTCATTAGAAAATTTTTTCCGTGGGCGTCTTTAGAAATTTTAAATGTTAAAATTATGAGTCTCTAATGAGATTTTGATTAGTAAAAAGGGGCGGAATAGACATTTTTTAAAATGAATAAACATTTTACAAACCCTTTTAATAATCTAAATTCCTTTATTTTACCACTTATCTTAAATTAATTTTTAATAAGTTTTTAACCATTTAACCGCACAGAAAATGGTTCAAATTTATTGCAGGTGTTAAAATATGAAATGTTTAATTTATTAGATCCACATTTAGTACAGGATTATTAACTTAATAAAAAAACACATGTGAATTTTTCATATACCAAACTTTAAAAAATCGTAAGAAAAAATCCATATTGAATGGCGGACTTTTTATTTCTCAATTTCATAGCTGCATATGTTTACTTTAAAATTTGTGAAAAACAAAACAAAAAAAGTGGTTTTTTGAGATATGAGCTTTGAAGTAAACCAAGGTTTTACGCGCCGCCTAGCGGAAAAGAGAAAAGTTATTAATTTTAATCTTACTTATTTCAATTATTCAATTATTTTCCTTTGCTATTTCATGTAGTATATAAAAGAGGTGCTGTTAGAGGATAAGAATAGTATAAATTTGTCAGCGATAGAAAAAGTATAAAACTTAGCAGAGATATAGGTGAGTTAGTTAATTAACAGTATTATAAGTAGAAAGTAAAAGAATTATACGTGGTGACACATTGTTCAGTACAGTACAAGAAGAATAATAGAAGAAATGTTTTTATTGTAAAATCTTGATCGAATAAAATTATAACAATTAATTCAATGAATTATTTGTGATATTACATCACTCCGATGGAAATAATCCCATCATGAATAATAAAATTACAATTACAACTACAACTACAAACTTACAATCGACAATTTTGTGGATAGCAAAAAATTTCATAAATTGCACACCATATTTTGTTAGATTCAGTTTTATTTAAAATTATAACGTTTAGAAAATCTATTGTGTTTTAAATTTCCCGATTTCCCGATATCCTGATTCCCGATTTCCTGATCGAACTAAATAATTGTTACCCGGCGAAGAAAAGTTACAATTAGTGAGGCGGCATAGTATAGAAATGTTTAACAATTATGCGTTTTGTGATACAAGCATAAAATTTTGATCATTGTTGGTATATTATATGAACTTAATTTTAAGATAGTGGAGCACTTTATGTTCAATATTTGAGGGTTTATATGACTGTTTCAATTTAATGCTAACATTTCTTTGCATTACCCATAAAAATAATAAAAATTGCTACCGTTTTATTACTAAACTACCCTTTTTTCAGATGTTTAAGAATTGCTAAGTGATAGTTTCATCTGTACCTTGATAAAGAAAAGTTAATCATGTCTAAGGAGTTTGTACTCATAGACCCTTTATAACCTTCAACATCGCAACAACAATTGACGGAGACAAATTGGGAGTTATGTTTCATTTGCCAAGAGAATACACTGTAGCCGTTAACAAATCCAAATTTATCAAAGAGAAAAGACAGTGGTTCCAGCTACAAATTATTGGCTGAAAATCTTATAAAATTTGACGAACTAAGTTCTTTACCTAAGCAATTGAATCTGAATCGATTAAATAATGGTAAAGGTATTGAAATGACTCTTATTAACAATAAAGCTAAGGCCTAAGTGGCACCAGTCATGTAAGCTGAAAAACAACAACACAATGCTTCAAAGAGCAGAAAAGAGAAACTGAGAAAACCTTCAAGATGAGGATCAAGTTATCAAACGTAAGATCACAAGATCACACTCTGAGAAGATTAGCCCAGAAACTTGTTTTGTGGAGAATCAGCAAATACTAATGAACGTTTTCGTGAAGTTTCAACATTTCAGCTAGATAGACGTGTAAGAGCAAGTGCAACTTCAGTTGTGGACACAGAACTGCTGGCTCGCAGGGGACAGGGTTGCATTAGAAGCTAAATACCACATTAAGTGTTTATTAGGGTTATATAATCGGGCAAGAGCTCTCAGGACAGCACAAGAGACTGAAACAGACAAGGAAGATAAGATATCAGGAATTGTTTTTGCAGAATTAGTAATGTGCATTAAGGAGACACACGAGTGATCAGACTGTGCTACAGTATTTAAATTATCCCATCTAGTTCAACTATATCTCACGAGATTGCAAAATTTTGGAGTCAATCATAATTCCAAAGTTCACAGCACTAAGCTATTTACAAGAACAAGCTCAGTGCAAACAATTCCACCAACATTAGATGCACTAGAGCAACATGTTAAGAGAGGCATATATCAGGGTTGCTACATCTGGGGCAGACAATGATTCCAAATCCTGTATTACATCCTGTGAGAAAATGGGGTTGGAGTAAATAGAATGATGGCCTATATGTTTCAGAGTGGATTACAATCCCTGTAGCAGCTAAAGCATGTGATGAGCTAATTGGTGGTGGTTGCAAGAATGGATGCAATAAAGGCTGTGAATGCAAAAAAAGAAACTCACCATGCACGGATCTATGCATATTCGAAGCAGAATGTTCGAGGGTTCCCTAACGAGTGTTAAATAACTAACTTTGAACACATTTAACAGTAGCGTACCAAAAATTAAAATTTATGTGTGTTTAAATTTAAACTTTGTGTGCTTTTTCATAAAAAAAAACAAAAAAAAACAACTGTAACTCTTATATTATTATGTTTCAATAAATATGCTAGTATCAGTTTATTATAGATTTACTGTATTTTCACCATTAAATACCAAAATCAATGTACTGATGGCCAAAAATATGCAAAATCTAAAATAGCTTCAGTAAAAAATATACATAAATGAAAATGGCTCCCAAATCTCACGCATGCGCAATATAAAGTGCCCAATATCTTAAAATCATGTTCATGTAATGTACCAACAATGATAAAAATTTTATGCTTGTATCACATAATGCATAATTTTTTTACTATGCCGCCCCACTAAATACAATTTTTTTCTTTTTTAGAGACCAATTAAGCCAATAAAATACAATTAAATTAGATGACGCTTTAAATTTTTTTTTTTTTTTATTAATTAGTTAGACATGTTTAGCACACTAAATATGAAATATTCATTATTTAGACTCTTTGAATATCCGAAGATACCATGTCAACTATAAAGGAAGGAGATGAGGAAAATGGAAGGAATGGTGATATAGGGATAACTATACTAATTTTTTTAAATGATGATGGACATTTTCTTTAAATGCCTGAGGGAAAAATTCATCGGGAAATACAGAGGAAGGCATTGAGTTCCATAATTTGGCCACTCTATTAAAATAGTCGTTTTGGAAGGACACAGTTCTACAACGAGGTATTTGTACAACGATAGGATAACTCGGCAGCTCTTGTTTGTCGATTATACTGCGCACACGATGGAAGGATATTTTGAATTTCCTTAGAGGAGAATTCGCTAAAGTTATATTTATAGTAGATTGACAATTCAGCCACATTTCTTCTGTGCTGGAGTGAATCAAGCTGGTCCGTTAGTTCGGTATTACCAATCAACCGCATTGCTTTTCTCTGTACAGAGTCTAGACATTTTATTGTTGACTGACAAGCACCTCCCCAAACATGACAGCAGTACTCCATACATGGACGAATAAAGGACTTGAAGATTAGCAAAATTTGCTCGGGATTGAAATACTTTTTACATCGACTCAAGAATCCTAATTTTTGCATTGCAGATTTGGCGAGGTTGAACACATGTTTATTCCATTTCAGGTTATTTTGAATATCCACTCCAAGAAGTCTAACTGATTCAACCTCATGCAATTCCTCATGGTTTATTTTAATAGGAAAATTTTTATGTCGCTCTATTCGTGAAAGACGGCATAATTTGGTTTTGGTTGGATTAAATGAAACAAGATTACGATCACCCCATTCCATTATACGCTCCAGATCTTTGTTGATGGAATCAATTAGCAGCTCTCTATCAGTGGTAACTGCAGTATGAGGTCGAAATTTAGGAGATGCATGTGATGCATGTAATGTGCTGTCATCAGCAAAACTATGGATTAGGTGCACTGTGGAAATAAGTAAGTCATTAATGTATAGAAGAAACAAGGTTGGTGGGAGTGCCGAACCTTGGGGAACCCCAGCATTGGTTGTGAAAATATTGGATGTGATACCATCTAAATTAACATGAAATTGGCGACCGGTAAGAAAACTATGAATCCATGAGACAGTAAGATGGTCTATGCCATAAGATTTTAATTTAGCTATAAGATTTTTATGCCACGCTTTATCAAATGCTTTAGAAATGACAAGTGAAATACTGAATGTTTCACCGTGGTTTTCCAGCAATTTGTTCCAGAGATGGGATACGTAGGCTAACAGATCACTTGTTGCATGACTTCTACGAAAACCATACTGCTTATCATCAATAATTCGCGACACTTCCAAATAATCTATTAAATTGTAGTTAACATATTTTTCAAATATTTTAGCTAAAACCGACAGAATTGCAATTGGTCTATAATTGTTAGGGTCTATCTTACTGCCTTTCTTTGATATGGGTTGAACGCTGGCCAGCTTCCAAGAATCGGGAAATATTCCAGTTTTATAAGATAAATAGAAAATTTTTGTTAAAACTGGAGCTAGTTGTCTAGCAAAGTTGTTAAGAATGAGGAGTGGAATACCGTCGGGGCCAGCAGATTTGTTGATATTGAGAGAAAGATGCATTTTCCGTACAATGTTGCAACGAAAAATAATTGGTTTCATTTTCGTTACAACTTGGGGAATGAGTGTAGGAGAATGGAGTTCAACTATGTTTGAGTTTTCTGCGAATATACGACCCAAAAGATCCGCTTTCTCTTTCGAGTCGCTCACGGGAATGTCATCCAGAACTAAGGTTGGAATAGAGGATCGAGTAAAATTGCTCTAGACTGATTTAACTGCCTGAAAGAGACTACGTGAGCCGGGTGCTCGGCGAATTTCTTTGCTTTCTTCTGGATAAACGCGTCTTTGTCCAAGTCTATTTTGAATTTACTAATATTTCTGACTTTCTTATAGGCGCTATGGGTTTCAGGTGTTTTATTAGCATTATACGTCTTGAATGCTTTGCGTTTATTCCTCACTGCCTCATCAACATCCCGTGTGAACCAAGGCTCAGTTGTAGGAGTGATTAATCGATTTGGAATAAACCGCCGCATTCCTTCTTTTATGATTTCAGAAATTCTTATTGCCGATGTGCTAGGATCTTGATCAACACAACAAATAGTTTTCCAAGGTGATTCATCATAAAAGTTTCTCAGTCTCTCCCAGTCAGCGCGTTTATAGTTCCAAACCCGTCGAGGATTTGCTTTAATTTGTGTCGGTGATGTAAATTGCACTATTGCTGATATTAGTAAATGGTCCGATGTTCCGAGGGGTTGTTCAACTTTTGTCTTCGTAGTATCTGGTTCGTTTGTCAAAAACAGATCCAGCAAATTATTGTTATGATGTGAATTGTCTGCGATTCTAGTGGGACACTCTATCATTTGCGTCAAGCCGTGATAATCTGCGAGTATCAGCTCGGCTTGCCTTCCTACGTCGTCAGTGCGCGATGAATACTTAAGCCATTCTTTATTATGAATATTAAAGTCTCCAAGAATGGCCAGTCTTGCTTTGGGGTAGTCTGTGGTAATCTTGTCTAGATTAGCCGATATTTTATCGAAAAAGAGACATCCTGGGGGAGAATTTGAGGATCTGTATAATCCTATTACAAACATAGTTTCATCCACACCTGAGATCTTCAGTGCTATAGAATTATGGTGCTTAGAGTTCAACTCGTAGGCCTTAATTCTCATACATGAAAGTGAATCTCGAACAAATACACAGACACCATGTTTGTTATAAAAGGAATGTTCCAATTCGTAACTAGGTATCCGGTATTTATCGAGATCCAACTTCGATGCTTTGCCACTAACAATTGTTTCGGTAAGAAACAATATGTCAGGTTTATTTTTTTCAATGTAGTGATGAACCTCGTTTAGATTCGAATTGAGTCAGTCCTCTTATGTTGGTGAAGTCAATGCTAAGCTGTTGGTTCACTCTGCGGCCATGCTGTTGAGACAAAGACTTACCCTTTGACATTGCAGGCAAAGCTACTGAAATTCGGCTAGGCCTAAATTTCAACACTAAACAGTACAAAAGAAACTGGGTATCTCTGTCACCAAAACACGATAGCAGATTTCATGCAACAGTAGCACGATAAGAGAAAAGCAAAAAAAAAAAAAAGGTGGGGACACAAAAGACACTAACAAAATTGAAGAGTACAAATAGAGGGTTAAAAACTAATATCCTAACTTTTGACAAAAAAAGACATTTCATAATCAACTAACTGATATTTTCCAACTCCTAAAATAAGTCCGAGGTGGGAGGAGCTAGATCATGTCAAAAAACTTCACAAAAAATATCTCAATCAATCCAAAAAAAATCACTAACAACTAAAACGAAATTTTTTGCTTTCTGTTACTAAGGCAAATTTACGCTTTAAAATAAAGGTAAAATTTTACCTGCCTACCCCTTAATAACAGTAAACACAAAATACCAAATAATTTTTTAATAAAGAACAATCTCACCAATTATATAATTGTCTCCGCCTCCGTCCTTCAACTCTTCTATTATTATTTTTATAAATACTAACACAAACACTATAATACTTATTAGCTACTTATAAACACTTATCAACACTTATAACCACTTATTTTCGATTACTTTTGTTTTTTTTGTTTTTGTTTTTCTTTTAATTTAGGAGACTACCTTCCTCGTCCGACTCCGAAATATGTCTCAAAATACATTTCAAAGTCTTGAGATTAAATGCAGTTTGGAAGTGAACTTAAGATGAGCATATTGTTCGACGGAAATTAATCTTCTTTTAATTTTCAGAAGAAGTTACTACAAAGCGTTGTTATACTGAAAAGCTGAAATACAGCATTCCTCTGCAGCCTACTTATAACTGACATAATGACTGGTCAGCTATCATTCTCATTAATAAAGAGTCCTTGGCTAAGCTTTTCGAAAGTGATGGGGTTATAAACTTTCACTTTGAAGCAGTCACTTTTAAAGTGTACAAAAAAGATGAGATTGAGGTTAATACAAAGGCGTCTGAATCGGTTGGGAATGTTTTCTCTACGCATGGAACCTTAGCTGGTGATATGATAGTGATGCTTGACGGTTACGATCTTTATCGATGGAGGTCTACGAGATCGCTGATGAGTACTATCTTAAATCAAGTGAGAAATCGAATACTCCTTTATCCGAGAAACATGGGTTTTCCATAATCGGGTACTTCAACAAAAAACTCCGAATTACAAACTTTTAATCATGAAAAAATGCATTTTGTTTAAACGTAAACTAAACATGTTTTGCTTACAGCCCATATCAATGCAGACACAAGGACAGCAGGCCTAGAGCTTAATAACTAGAAATTCTGGATTATTTGAGCTTACTTACTCTATGACGCTGTTTTAACTTTGGTTGGGCTTGTAATCTGGCTCGTTTCCAGTTTCACTCCTTAAAGCTATAACACATATGTGCAATATGAATTAATTGGTGGACACACTGACTGATTCCTTTAATGAAACTGCTCTTGGGTCAGGCGCTCTCAGCGGACCGTAGGAAAAATCATATGTGCCAAGTGCGTAGGAATCTTTTCAAGAATGTAAAGAAAACTAGTTCTGCTTGGATCTGGTCATTTTATAGGTCGGTCCTTAAAACTTATAAATATGAGGTGAGAAAAAAAAAAGATTACACTACCCAATGTTATCTTTAATGACAATATGGTAAGTGGATAGAAACCCATTTTCCGGGTTGCTCTGAGACACCTGCAGGTGTCAGGCTGTCACTGGATGACTAACACATCAGGCTGTCACTTGATGACTGATAGCACTTCACTTGATTGATAGACGACTTTTTAAGAGATTCAGCTCGAATTCACAAGGTTGTCAGAATCTCAACACGAATTATACTTACAAATGAAAAATCTCTGGACAGTAAAGAATAATCTATGATTGCTTTCTGCAAAATGGAGGGAGCCTTCAACAACGTTATAAGTTGCAATCACCCACTCGTTTTTGAACTTATGACTGGAGGAGTCACTGTTTACTTGCATTAACCTGGTTACTAAGGGCAGGGTCATAAGACCCTGTCAAATTTAAAAGGATAGAAAAGGTAAATGATTACCCTCACTGACAATATTGTCTCTCGTTTTTTATGATATTACCAAACCTTCCACTACCAATGATATGCAACAACCATAACAGAAATCGAAAAACTTCATAAAACAATATCACACAAAAGTTATTATGAAGTGGCAACATAGTGAGATTTAGATTTTTGGCAACAGATGGTTTTAAATACGGCACAAAAAAATAACAACTTCGACTCTAAGAAGGAAAATATTTTATTATAGTTTTTCTTCTAGTTTTTCCACTTTTATTCTGAGATTTATGATTCACATTTTTTTTTTACTTCATCTCTCCACTTATTGCAAATTTTCAATAAATCATTTGAAAACATAAAAGAAAAACTTTGATAATTTTCCAATATGGAAAAGATAAAATTCATTTTATCGGATTTTTATATTATTCGAATAGGATAACAGGAAAAAACATAATGTATAAGTACAACATATATGTATATAAAAAAAAGTGTGAAATCTATTAAACCGTTGATGTTATCAAATTTAATTTTATTGAACGTCAAGTGTTGGGATTATATTAAATTTTTTTTTTTGCCGTTAAGATTTGATAGTTTTTCTTCGATCACCATAAATTTGTTAGAAATTTGATGAAAATGGTTGGAGTATGGTGACAGCTACAGCCTAAGCTTTGTTATTAATGACAATTTTTAAGTAATTCTAATACTTCACGCAAATACACCACCAATAAAAAGAAGATATCGACAAGAAAATCCAAAAGAAACAATCATTCAATCTTGGTGTCATTGAGAAAGATTATGAAGAATAATTTATGTTTAAAGAAATTTGAAAAGAAAAACTTTTTTTTTTTCGTTAACAAACATTTCGTTAATAATATGTAAACATTTGTTTGTCGTTTGTGTTTGTCGTCTTAAAAATTTATAAGATGAGAGAAAGTAATCGTAACGAATTTGTGTTTTTTTTTAAATAAAGTAATGAAGGTGATGATGATTTGTCAAAAGAGATTTTTTTTTCTATCAAAGATTTTATTGTTATGAAAATGAAAAATTTGTGTTTGTGTTTTGAGAAGAAAAGTTTTTTATTTTGTTGTGCTTTAATATTATGTTTACATTATAGGTAATGAATTGGAAAATTTGAAATAACAAAGAGAAATGTAGCTAGGTAAATCGTGGTTGATATATGTGATAATGGAATTAGCGGAGATTAATTTTTGATCGTTTCATTTCCAGTATGCCTAAAAGAATTTCAGAAACCAAAAGAGTTGAATGATTTTTGCAAACAACTTTCTCAAATATGAATCTCTAGAATTATGGTTTTGATTTTTTTCGCCTAAACTTTTTAGCAAGCCGGAGCATTGGAGCATCGGGTATTGTAAGTTTAGTATCGACGAAATTTTTTTACTAATTACGAAAGTCAATTTTAATTTTCAAGACCGCTATAACTGAATAATTCTCATTTTCCTAAGAACCTTACGGCTATTTTCTCCTTTATATATGGACGAAAACATATACTTACTGTAAGAAAATCACTTGCTTGGTTTGGTATGACAAAGTGACCATGTAGTCATAGCCTGACATGTAGACATATAACCAGATTATGCTATCCTCATGTTGAAAAGCTAATAAGAATTTAAAAAAAAACAAAACTCTTGCTTGTGTTTAATGAAATATTGAAACAAACTATTATATATGACATGTGATGACCACACCTAACGCAATTCAACCGCCTCTACCTCAAGCTCAGAATTTAAAATACAAAACAAAACAACGCGGGCCTACATCAAAACTTAGGTTCCTGAACTGAGAAGAACCATCCTGCCGCACCTCTTTTTTTTTATTAATTTTTTTACCAACGTTACCAACAATAAATATTGCGACGATGATACATCGGCTGCGGGGTGGGGGTGAAAGTGGGGTGTGTGAAATATATAAGCTCCTCGTGCTGCACTCTGGATTACGCAAATAGTCTATTTCAACTTGGTAGCTAAACATTTCATTTCGAACTCTTGGCTGTGATACAAAAAAAATAAATATGAACCAAAATCACTGTCACAGTCTCCAATGTAGCAGTGGACTGTATAACTTTGTTGTTGACTATGATGATAGTGGTGACATCAGAGAGTTGACAAGTGGTCCTTAGATTGATGATTGTATACGTTCAAAATCTGTAGTGATGATTCATACGATTGTTAAAATCATGCCGATGATTATAGTTGGTTTCAATCGGGGAATATATATAGATTGGCGATGAGTGAATGTTTTCACCAATTTGAATTATGTGTATAAGTTCGATGAGCACATTTAGTAACAACGGTTCATATAATCATCATATATAATGGCGATGATTGAAGTTGATTGAAATCGATGAATCTGGATACAATAGCGATGAATAAATATTTCACCAACTTGATAATTATCTATAGTTTCGATGCGTACAAATATTAACGAAGGTTCATATAATCATTATATATAATGGCGATGATCAAAGTTGATTGAAATCGATGAATCTGGATACAATAGCGATGAATAAATATTTCACCAACTTGATAATTATCTATAGTTTCGATGCGTACAAATATTAACGAAGGTTCATATAATCATTATATATAATGGCGATGATTATAGTTGGTATTAATTGATGAATATATATGAAGTAGCGAAGAGTAGACAATTCATCAACTTGATGATTATGTATAAACTTGATGAATACAAATATTAGCGATGGCTCATATACTTATTATATGTAACGGCGATAATCAAAGTTGATTTAAATCGATGAATATGTATATAATAGCGATGAATAAATATTTCACCAACTTGATAGTTGTGTATAATTTCGATGAGTACAAGTAGTAACGACGGCTCATATAATTATTACATGTAATGCCGATGATCAAAGTTCATTTAAATCGATGAATATGTATATAATAGCGATGAATAAATATTTCACCAACTTGATAGTTGTGTATAGTTTCGATGATTACAACTACTAACGAAGATTCATATAATTATATATATTGACGATGATTATAGTTGGTTTTAATTGATGAATATATATTTAAAGTAGCGATGAGTGGACAATTCACCAACTTGATAATTATGTGTAATTTCGATGAGTACAAGTAGTAACGACGGCTCATATAATTATTACATGTAATGCCGATGATCAAAGTTCATTTAAATCGATGAATATGTATATAATAGCGATGAATAAATATTTCACCAACTTGATAGTTGTTAGTATAAAATTGTGACTATGTAGATGATGTCAACTTGATGTAAAAATCGCGCAAACCAAAGCGCATGTATCATAACACATGTTCCGCTGCCTACGAAAAAACAACACTATAGTAAAGCAATAATTCGATTAAAATCACCTGGATTTTTTGACGATATCGTTGAACACAAAAACTCAAAACTCGAACACAATGATAACACCATAATACATTTTAATTTATTTTAATAATATCACCACGAATACAATATTTTTATATTAATTTCCCATAGGATTATAAATGTCTACTCCCACAAGTGACCAACTTGATACCATACAATATATAATAAAAAAGAGAGCTTAAATTCCAAAATGTTACCATATATATATATGTCACCCACAACATTCTCTCAAGAATTAGCAGCGTCGATGTTTACAACTTGAACTATTTAATTTGCTCAACAAATTATTTCGATGAACAAAATACTGGGTTTTTTTGAACTTATTGCAGTTGGATACGCTGCTGATGAAAACTGATATGTAAATATTGTAAATCAAAACAAATAAAGTAAGTTGAAAAGTTATCTATGAACTGTATTTTATCAACGAAAACTGCTTTTTCTTTCAGATGCTGTGGTGATATTCATATTATTTGGAACGCTGACGAAAATAATTAAGTTAACTTCAACATTTGATGTAAGTTCTTAAACTATAATATCGTTACAATTAAGAATTATCATTAATAAATTTTTATATTTTACAGATAAATGAAACAAAACTAATTAATGGAAATTAATAATAATGAAAAACTGCATTGACGGTGGATAAGGAGATTTCGGATAATTATGATTTTTGGATAACAAATTTTGTATTTATTTTTAGACTACCTTATCCGGCGTCAACAATCACAATAACAACGGTACTTTTCAGCACCATAAGACAAAAAATATTGGACCTTCAGTCCGTATTTTGCAACTGAACATTGAAGGCATAAGTAGGTCAAAAACTGAACATTTACAAAGATTATTAAAAGATTACGACATCGACGTTATAATTCTGCAAGAAACGCATGCAGCAGATGAAGCGCAACTTAGCTCTAGAGGAAGCACTGTTGGTTACAAATTAATTAGTGCTATTTACCATCAATCATTTGGATCTGCCACGTATGTTAAGTCAGAAATCCTGAACTGCACGCACGTACTTACACAGACGGACAACGATATACATCTTATTGTTGTTGATATATCGGACACGAAAATTGTAAACGTATACAAGCCTCCAAATACAGGATGGCCAGCTGCTACTCTACCATTTTTTTATCATCCAGCAATATATGCTGGTGACTTCAATAGCCATCACCCTCATTGGTCCTACTCAAATAATAATACCAATGGCGTGCAACTGACCAACTGGGCGGATG
The DNA here is from genome assembly GCA_963693315.1 of Diogma glabrata. Lineage (NCBI taxonomy): Eukaryota > Metazoa > Arthropoda > Insecta > Diptera > Cylindrotomidae > Diogma > Diogma glabrata. The sequence continues at coordinate 454,231,691 of OY856186.1, read as the reverse complement.
ATAACAACATGTTCCTGGTATATGATGCGAAAGACTTGAAAACCTTTAGATCTGCAAGATGGCGACGTGATTACATCCCGACCTCTGTTTTTCCACAAAAAACGAACAACGTAACCCTATTCCAATATCTAGGGCTGTCTTACAAGGTTTTCCACCCTCTCAACATCGTCCAGTAATTCTTGAGATAGGAATCCAAATTCCACTCGTTAACTCTACTCCTCAACCTAGATGGAATTTTAACAAAGCCGACTGGGCTAAATATAGGTTGAAGTTGGATGCAGTGATTCGCTGGATCCAACCCATTCCTAAAAATTACGATAGATTTGTTGGAGCCATCATCTCTCTTTGCAGAAATGCATCCCAAGAGGCTTTCGTGAAGAATATACTCCTGGCTGGAGTAAAGAGAGCGATATATTATATGAGGAGTACCTTAGTTTTGGTGAGGCAGAAGTGGCTGATGACTTAATATACTCACTGGATGCCGCGAGAAAACAAAAGTGGATTAACGCTGTTGAAAACTTTGATTTTTCCCATTCAAGCAGGGAAGCAGGGAGTCTCCTCCGGAAACTGGGTGGCTCAAACTCAATTACTCGTGCTTAGAATGAAATAAATCCAGAGGACATCGCAAATCACATAGTAAATATGTCACGTTCTTCTATTAATCGCCTTCATAAGAGAACAATTAAACGCAAATTAAGAGAAATGAAGCGCAATTGCTCGTCTCTATCGAAGTATGCGAACTCTTTTAGTAGCGAAGAACTAGAATCAGCTCAGTCCCAAACAAAAAACGCAAAAGCAGCTGGGTACGATGGTATTTTTCCAGAATTTCTTAAAAATGCTGGAAAAAATGTAAAACAGTGGCTAACTAAATTTTTCTCGAATGTCCTAGAAACCGACAATCTACCAAAACATTTTAAGACTACGAAAGTGATAGCGATACTTAAGCCAGGTAAACCATTCAATGAACCAGGAAGCTATCGCCCGATTGCCCTTTTGAGCACCTGCTATAAATTGCTAGAACGGCTCATATACAATCGTATCGCACCGATATTGAATGACCAGATCCCAGTCGAACAAGCTGGTTTTCGTCCCAATCGCAGTTGCACCAACTGCTCGCTCCAACATCCTATATCGAAGCTGGGTATCAAAAACAACTAAAAACAGGCGCAGTATTCATCGATCTTACTGCAGCATATGACATGGTCTGGCGAATTGGGATTATATATAAGCTGTTCAATGCAATACCTTGTAGCACCATCTCGCGTTTAATTAAAAACATGCTGAGTAATCGTGTATTCAAAGTCCATCTAAATAATTCCTGTAGTAGTTCTAAAATGCTTAACCACGGTTTACCACAGGGTTCCGTCCTGGCGCCATTACTTTTTAATCTGTACATTCATGACATTCCTGACACAACATCAAAGAAATTTGGTTATGCTGATGATTGGACCCTGGCCACTCAAAACAAAAACATGGGTGCTTTGGAGGATTTGCTCTCAACTGACCTAGCGATAATGAATGACTATTTTCGAACGTGGAGCTTATTTCCCAATCTAAGTAAAACCGAGAGCTCCTGTTTCCACTTAAACAACAAACTGGCAAAACACGAACTATCAGTGTTATTTAACGGTACTTTCATTAAATACAATCAACAGCCAAAGTACCTGGGCATTACTTTCGATAGAACTCTTTCTTTTAAACTCCACCTAGAAAATACGTCACAAAAACTTAAAACGAGAAACAATATATTGCACAAACTGGCAGGCTCGACATGGGGTGCTACTCGAGCTACCCTCCGAACAACTGCTCTAAGTCTGGTTTACTCAGTGGCTGAGAATGGCGCACCAGTCTGGTTGAATAGTACACATACTCAAAAAGTTGACTGCCAGCTGCATGCCACGATGCGTACTATAAGTGGTACTATCAGATCCACCCCTTTACCTTGGCTCCCTGTGTTAAGCAATATAGCTCCACCTGCACTCAGACGCTCGCATGCTCTCATGCGTGAACATAAAAAGGTAACCAACAACATCACGTTACCCTTGCACGAATATTATGGTGACCACACTCGTTGTCGATTGAAGTAAAGAAAGCCGCCACATAAAACTGCCAGCAACCTCCTGGCAACTGATTTTAATATCTTGGATGCCTGGGACACCTCCTGGCATCATTACAACACAACTGGCCTTTCTATTACTAACCCGACTTCTACCCAACCTGGTTTCGATTTGCCACGTCATACCTGGACTACATTAAACCGAATAAGAACGAATCATGGACGTTGTGCTGATTCTTTCAACAAGTGGGGCATTTCAGAGTCCCCTGAGTGTGACTGCGGCGCTCCACAACAAACTATAAAACACATTGCAACTGTGTGTCCAATTCGACGTTACAAAGGCAGCATCTCAGACATCCATTTGGCAACTCCCGATGTAGTAGCATGGATAGACTCGCTCGATGTAAACATCTAATGTTCAAATGTACTGCCCAATGTTCAAATATTTTACTTTTTAATTTTTACTTAAAAGACGCGCAATCAAATCGATTGTAAGTTCATTTAATGTGTATCCATGTTTTGTTTTAGGTAGATTTCATAGAAGAGTCTACCTATTTTTAAGTTTAATTTTTAATGTGTCACAAAAAAAAACCATACGCTAAATAAAAATTCGTAAGGTAGACATGGTATATTTCGCGTTTTCGGGAGATCATGTTCTCCATTTCGTAGGACGCGTTACAAACCAACCTGATCACTTTCGCTTTAACAAACTTAGGAGCTAACTTGGCACATAGCTGCTTTTCTGCATCACTTAAAACAAAATTTTGTTCAAAACCAGGAACAAAAACACGTTTCCGAGAACGCAAATTGTAGTAGGCTGCGTTTTGAACAAAGCCTTCAGTGGTCAGTTTTTTAATTCGGCCGCAAACCTTTGGTAATGGTTCTGGACGATCAAGTGTCTGGGCGATCAAGGCTCTCGTTCAGACAATTAAAGCATCGAAGAAAAGGAGGCATAATAGGAAAACATCCTAAAATTTGATGTACGGAACATCGAAAAGCACAAGCAATTTTTGTAAGATGCATGTCCCATCGAGTATGGTCTGTTATGAGGATGTTTTATCAGTTGCGAATGTGATTTCTTCGTTTTCACCAAACAGTATTATTCATTATTACAAAACGTAGATTACGAACGTGTTATTTTCGATGTTTCATATAATTATAAATATGAGAATCCCACCGATGCAATGATGAGTTGTCAGTATAATATTAAGGAGTTGGCATTGACTTTTGTGACAGATAAGTCGGGATTAACAACAATAGATTCTCCTTGTTATAAATTGGCTAGATTTTTATCAAGAGTTTTGAGAATATCTTTTTCTTCTAAATATACTTTAAAAAATTCTACACAATTTGTTAAAAAAATTATTAAACAAAATATTCCAGAAAGATGTAAACTGATTTCATTTGATGTAACTAACTTTTTTACTAATATCTCACCTCAATTGGCTTTAAAAATAATTGGAAGAGATTTTGATGAACACATTAGAAAAAACACAAAAATTCCCAAGAAAGAATTTATGAATCTTTAAAGTTTATGTTTGTTTGATTGCAACTTTTTAAAATATGAAGACAAACATATGAATATGGAGAATGGTTTATTTATGGGTTCTAGTTTGGCACCAATTTTGGAGCAATATGTCCTTGATGATGTTGTTAATCAAGCATGACTTAAAATTGATTTCACTCCGCTCTTTTGGTATTCATATGTTGATGACCATATTACATCTATTCCAGAAAAAAAAATACAAATGGTTCTTGATGCACTTCGTTCATATGATCCTAAGATCAGATCAGTTGAACAAAATAATATATTAAATTATTTGGATTTAAGTATTCATTATTTAAATAATGGAAAGGTTATTACTAATTGGTACCATAAAGAGATTTCCTCTAATCGATTTTTGAACTATTATTCTACACATCCACATAATACGAATTTAAATGTTGCTAAATCTTTTATTCGAAAAATATATCGACATAGTCATAAAAGTTTTTGGAATGATAATTTAAAAAGAATATACAAAATACTTCGTATTGATAACTATCCTATTAGTTTAATTGACAAAATGATTAGTCAAGTTAGAAATACTAATTTAAACCAATTAGGTAACAGTTATAATTACTTATCACTTGATCAAACAGATGATAATATGGTACCAAATATGTTATGTATAGCCTGGCATATGGTGACGTAGTGTAGCACAGTCACAGATTCATGTAGTTTCCGTTTCCTTACATCTCACAATTTTACATATCACGCGTAGTTCACAACAATTTCTCGTTCATCCATAATCTATAGTCATATTTTCATATCGTTTCCGTTATACATATTCCTTTTTCACATAACACAATTAACCATAATATTTTATTTTACAATCCCCTATTATTGGGTCACACTGCGTTTCCACCAGCGTTGCTTCACAATACTACCGGAATTTGAATTCTCCGGACCTTTAACCGTAAATGCTCTAAATATTTTCAAACCTCAAATAGCTGTGCATATTTGTCCAATCGTCTTAATATCTAACAATTATTATCCTACAATCAGTTTTACCATTATATTTCTTCATATTTCAAAACCTATTATATTTCTTATATGGGTATTTTTATCAATTTCTCTTTCCGTTATAAATCTAGATTTTACTGTACCACGGTTGTAAGCTATTATTTCATACTACGTAATCATCATAAAATCGGTTGAACATACGTTTGATCCATTCTAATATCGCAATATATTGATATTTCTTCCAAATGCGTTGTAAATAACTTATTTCGTGAAATTATCTTATAATTTTATGTATTACAAAATAACAACCACTATTTGTTTTAAAACGGAAAATGTACTAACAATATTTTTTTTAAATTTCACTTTCGAGGAACTTTGTAGCTCAATTTTCGATATGAAATTCCTATATAAGAGATGAAAATATCTCGTTTTCGCTCTCTTAGTCTATTTTTTCAATTGTGGTGAACAGCTGGCTGTTTTTATTTTGTTTGTTGTTGGGTGACTGCAGATTTTAAAATTCAATCGTGAGTGGTGATAATTCGAATCTTGTTCTGACAAAACAACAAAAATTCGATTGCCGGGTAATAGTGCATTATGGATGGTGGAATTTTTGTATAGTGAAAGTTACGGAAAGCGGAACTATATCGGTGTAATTTGATTAGAAGCGGAGCGATTGGCTATGGGCGGAATGCGACATTGATTCACCCAAGGATGGTAACCAAACGGATTATATTACCGCTAGGACGCTACAGGTATTAGGCTTTGTTTCTTTTTATAAACATCCATGATAAATTGTCTCAAGATATACCTAAACGATTAATAATAATTAAAGAGAAAACTAATGAAAAAAAAAACACAAAGAAAAGATTTATATCCGTATTCTGTATTCGTCCAAACTAGTGATTGTTATGTTAAATTTAGTGTTAGTAACTGTACTTTAATGTCCTACGATATTTTTGTGAATCATATTTATCATTTGAATATAAGTTAACCGTAAAATAAAAAAACGCAAAAATAAAATTTTACAGTAAAGATACTCAGTTTTGTTTGTGACCCATGAATCATAATTGCATTGTATTAAGTATTTGATCTTAAAGATTGATTAAACCAAAAAAAAATTGAATATAGTTAGTGTTGTTTATACTGAGTCCTAGACAATCTTATTGTTATCATATGCAAGATGATTCCTTGGATGAACAGATTTGATTACTCAATATAATAGTGTTATTTATAAATAGAATTATTAACTGTAGAGTAATGTCGATTAGATCTTTTGATACAATAATTATTTTTTTTATGTGTATAAAAGTTTAGATAATTATAATAAATACTACGCTGTATTTGAGCGGTAGTTTAAATACCAGTAACTCTCTGTGTTGTGAATTATTTATTGGGACTTTGATTCGAGTCATATAAAGGCGTGATCAGAAGTGGTTTGGATAACGTAGAATTTGATGCATGGTGGAGTGGAAGTAATTGCCAGAGTTATTACGGCCCAACATTTGCAACTTAATTATACAATTTTGTCAGTAACGGCTTGAATTATTACGGCCCAACATTTGCAACTTAATTATACAATTTTATCAGTAACGGCCTGAATTATTACGGGACAATATCTGCAACTTATATATACCATTTTTATCAGTAATCGCCCAGGTATTGCGGCGCAACATTCATACAATATTTACACCATATTTATGTATTGTTATCAGCAATCGCTTTAGTATTGCGGCGCAACATTCATGCAACATTCATACAATATTTATACCATATTTGTATATTGTTATCAGTAATCGCCCAGGTATTGCGGCGCAACATTCCTGCAACATTCATGCAATATTTATACCATATTTGTATATTGTCAACAGCAATCGCCTTAGTTATTGCGGCGCAACACTCACAGAATTATTTTACAACTATTCCTCTTACAATACTTTACCTGCTGGAATTTTCACCGGTGATGGAGGGCTAAAACGCTAAGACTTTGAGGCCTGACGGATATAATCATGGGGTGAGTGAATTTTGTTTATTCTATTTACTTTTTCTAACATAGAGGTGTGAATGCGCGTGAAAGGGGGTACAAGTGAATGAATGGGGGGCTTGCTTGTCGTTGCGTGTGTGTGAGAGCTGGCGGTGCGTGTAGCGAGACACGTTCAGTCTGAATTGGAGTTGATTATAATTGAAAAATTTTTTGTTTCGAGGTAATATTTAGTTTTCCAAATACATTTTTTGTTATTTTAAATTATATTACCTAAAATTATTAATCTATATTTTACGTAATTGAAAATCAATCCCAAATAATATGAAACCCAAACCAAACAAACAAATTCTTTTCATGTTTAATCTTTATTAGCCATATTACACATTAACCAACTATATACTACATGTATTTAATGGAATCGGTTTTGAAATGTTTAGTTAACTTACAAATAAATTATAATTTTTTTTTGGGGCTGTAAATAACCATTTTTATTACCATACGCAATCACCGGTTTTTAAAAAAAAAAAAATTTTAAAAATGTTATTAATATAAAAAAAAAAAAAACAATTAAGACTTTCAATATAGCGTATGACGTTCTCCCGTGCTCTAAGATTTGATTCTCGGTTTACCAGCAATGGCAGTGTTGTGCGAACTGTATCAGAATGATCAGATGGCAACAATACAACTTATTTCTAATTACTACCATCTACGGTACTTGCTGGGGGGGTCTTTGAGCTTACTTGTCTTGCTTCGTTGTCTGAGTGTGTGGGTGGACGTGAGCGTGTCTGCTGCGTGAGTGTGTGGGCGTATGGGAATGATTGAGGAGGTTGGACGTGCTGATCGTGGTTCTTTCGCACAAGGGGTCGCCAGAGTCTCATTTTTTCATTCGTATTGTATCCATTTCTGTATATTCACGTAATTTGCGTACATTTCTGTATTTGTGTTGAAGCAGCAGATATTAATCTATCAAATCCACGATGACTGAGCTTTAGTCGTTACGGCGTTAATCTCTAGGTACGCAGCCTGCTATGCCGCTTCATTGGTTCGCCAATGGAGAAGCCCTTCATTACAAATACTCAAAATTCAAATAAATATGCATCTTTAACTTATGTTCCTGGTCTAAGTGAAACACTTTCTCGGACTTGCTTACAGTACGTTCCTAATATTAAAATGGCTATGAAACCTAAAAATAAAAATAGTTATAATTTTACTAACTCAAAAGCAAAACTTTTTAAAGAACAACAGAGTGGTGTTGTTTACAAACTTGATTGTGATAATTGTGAAACAAAATATATTGGGGAAACAATACAGAAATTAGGTGTTCGTATGGATCAACATCATTATGATTCCGAAAAGACTATTTTTAACAATAATTGTTTTGCAGTCGCTAAACATTGTATTGAAAATAAACATCAATTTAAATTCGATGATGTTCAAATTTTGGTTAAAGAAAAACATAAAAAAAAATTACAAATACATGAGGTATGCCAAATTATAAACAATGAAGAAAAAACTTTAAAAGTGACAAAAAAGATTTTTTGAATAACTATTATAATTTAATTCGATTATCTTAAAATTTCAAAGTAACGTTAATTTTCAATAAATTCCACTTGACAACCATTTTTTAGGTTAATTTTAACATAGTTATCTTACACATAGTTTATATATCAAACTTTGTTTTATATAAATGTCATTTAATTATTTTATTACAATTTTGATATAATTGCTTTTTTTTATATAATGATCCTGAAGATGGGCCTAGCCTGAAATATATTGATCAATTAAATAACAAGTATTAATATAAATTGAAAACGGGGTTTTAATTGAGGAAAAACAAAAGAAAAAATGAATAACTATATTCTCGGCGAAGCAAACTTACAATATGAATAACCAAATATATTAATTATAATTATTTTTGAACGATTACAATGCAAGTTTTTCATTACTTTTCTATTTTGTATTTTCAGCCAACTGAAGGGTTTGATGCAGCTTTCCACTGCTCTCTTTCTTGAACCAGTTTTTGTACTTGATTTAAAGACTGGCATCCTACATATACCATTATTTGATTATATGTAGGAAAAAATGTTAAGATGATCAGCTAATTTCCAAAGAATGAGGAGTGGGATCCGTATGAATTATTGGGTGAGTTTATATATATATATATATATATATATATATATATATATATATATATATATATATATATATATATATATATATATATATATATATATATATATATATATATATATATATATATATATATATATATATATATATATATATATATATATATATATATGTATATATATACACATATATATATATATATATATATATATATATATATATATATATATATATATATATATATATATATATATATATATATATATATATACATATATATATATATATATATATATATATATATATATATATATATATATATATATATATATATATATATATATATATATATATATATAGTTATAATCCCATAGTATCATCAAGTCATATAACAAAACTGCTTTCTCACGAAAAGTGCTATCAATGCAAAATAGCATAACTAGAAATATAATGGAATGTTATCAACCAGACATAACATGTAACAACATGATAGAAGAATCATATATCATAAAACATATTATAAAACATCGTATGATAGAAAATGCTGAGTGGTTGTTTTGTACCTTTAGTTTTAAGATTTATAAAATTTAGTTTTTTAGTTAATGTTTAAACTCTGTTGTATTCAGTTCGAATAAAATTTAATAAAATAAAATATTTTTTTTATGTTTTATTTGATCTTGAATCATAACTGGCGCAGCCGTGCGGTTAAGTGAATAATATAGTGTAGTGTAGTGTAGTGATTGGCGAATAAAAACCAACTCCGAAGTGAACCCGTCAAGAAAATTGAATTTTTTTTGACATCTCTGGCTGAAGTTTACCCAAGAGGAAAGCGCTGAGAGGATTTGAGGTTCCACCACATTGCATCATAAACTTCATTTAGGACCAGCTCAACACGATCAGGTAAGCAATTTTAAATTTAATTTTTATTTAGTGAAATCTTTAAACAAATTTTTTTTTAACAAAAAGTGAGATTTTTTAAAATAATAATACGTGTGTTAACGGTTAATTAAATTTCAAATTTCTGCGAAAAAGTGTACTACAAGATAGGCATATTTTCATAATTAATTAAATTATAGTTAATTAAATTAATTAAATTTCAAATTTCCGCGAAAAAGTGTACTACAAGATAGGCATATTTTCATAAATACACGTAAATAAATTGAATTAGAATTGTGTTACCAATTTAGACAAACGAGCGCACTACAAGATAGACGCCGACCTGTCTACTATCCACTACTAGATAGAGATAGAACAATTAGATCCAAATTTATAGTATATGAGAAAAAAATTGGCAAAAATCTTTGATCAAAATAGAAATATTGACGAAGATTCAAGAGAAGCCAACTCAAACTTAGAAATGGATCAACAAGTTGTAGAACAAATTAAGGCAATTGGTTTACAATTACAAAATATAACCCAAAAACAAGGTGAACATGACCAATTTTTGGCATACCTTAATCAAAAAATGGAACAACCACCAGTAACACATGAACAAGAACATGTAGTTAACAATATGGTAAACGTTCTAGACTTATTTAGGATTCCAGATCCAATAAAGTCAATTCCGAAGTTCGATGGAAATCGAAAACAATTATCATCATGGATCAAGACCGTCGATGATACACTTAGTGTGTTCGAGCCACTCGTATCCGAACAACAATATAGCTTGTATTTGCAAGCAATTAATAATAAAATAGAAGGAAAAGCCAAAGACATACTTTGTCTGGCTGGCAATCCTAAAACCTTTAGGGAAACAAAAGAAATTCTGCAGGAAGCCTTGGGTGACCGGCAAGAACTTTCTTTCTATAAGTCGCAACTTTGGGCGACTAAACAAACCGAAAACTTAAGTATCCACGGATATTTTAATAAAATTAAAGAAATAATGCTTAATATAAAATCTTTATCTAAACAAAACCAAACATACAATAATGCCTGGCATGCCATTAATGCATTCATTGATGAAGATGCATTAGCCGCATTTATATCAGGTCTTAGAAAACCATATTTTGGCTATGCACAAGCAGCAAAACCAAAAGATATAGAAGAAACGTATGCTTTTCTATGCAAATTTAACTGCAATGAGTTAATTTCGAATAACTCAAGGAGAACAAACCAGCAGTTATCCCAACATATCCCAATCAAACATAATTCAGGTGTTATATTCCCAAATAAACCTAATGTATTTCAACAAAGAAATAATCAATTGCACTCAACATACGAAAAAAAACAAAGTAATTCGGTAAAAGACAGGCCAATTCCTATGGACGTAGACCTATCTATGAGGTCAAGAAATACTTTTAAAAAGAAGATTATAAATAATCACGAAATAAAAGAGGAAAATGATGAAGAGTCATTGCCACCTCTAGATAACGACTATCTAGTCGAAAACCAAGAAGAAAATGTCGGAAATTTTCCATTAGACATGAACTCCGACACGGAAGATTAAATTTCCTTCCATATTTAACATGTTACAGCGAACAGTTAAAACGCATTGTAACACTTCTTATAGATACTGGTGCTAATAAGAATATTATTAAACCAGGCATAATCCCTCAAAATTTATTAGAAATTTCAAAAAATCAAATTAACAAAATAATAGTTAAAAACATTTTAGGAACTCACAAAGTTGATAAAATATTCAAAATTAATCTCTTAGGTAATGAAAAACCATTACAAACTTACTTTGAATTAAATTTTCATAAATTTTTCGATGGAATCTTGGGTTCAGAATCAATGGCAAAAATGAATGCAAAAATTGATTATAACCTAAGTTCAATTTCATTAAACAATTTTATTTATAAATTCGATCGATACTACCCAGAAGAAAACTTCTACAATCACATAATAACATTAAATACTTCTGAAAACGGAGACTGGTTCGTACCAGAATTTCAAAATTTGAACAATGATATAGTTATACAACCAGGTTTATATAAAGCCGATAAATTTAAAACAACTGTTAGAGTACTAACAAATAGTCCAAATTCACCGGAAATATTACCAAAATTGAAATTACAGGTTAATAATTTCGAAACTTTTAAACCAATTCCATGTAGAAACCACATAATTGATAGAAATACTATCGAAAACCTAATTCGAACAGAGCACTTAAATCCAAAAGAAAAGAGCATATTAGTCGAAACAGTTTATAAAAATCAAGCGGTATTGTTAAAACAAGACGAAAAGCTTTCATCAACAACAATAGTAAAGCACAAAATAGTCACAAAAGATGAAAATCCAGTTTATACTAAAACCTATCGATACCCATACCACTTTAAACGAGATGTTGAAGAACAAATACAAGAAATGCTGGATAGTGGTATTGTTCGAAATTCTAAAAGTCCTTATTCGGCACCAATTTGGGTCGTTCAGAAAAAACAAGATGCTTCAAGCAAACGGAAAGTAAGAGTTGTCATCGACTACCGTAAACTAAATATAAAGACAGTAGATGATAAATTTCCAATCCCACAAATAGAAGAAATTCTAGACAGTCTAGGAAAATCTGTATATTTTTCAACCTTAGATCTAAAATCAGGCTTTCATCAAATTCCTTTAGACCCAAAATCTCAAGAAAAAACAGCTTTTTCAACAGACAAGGGACATTTTGAGTTCAACAGAATGCCTTTTGGCTTAAAGAACGGTCCGGCAACTTTTCAGCGAGCGATGAATAATGTATTGCAAAACCTAATAGGAAATATATGCCATGTATATCTTGATGATATTATTATTGTTGGATATAGCTTAGATAACCATATACAAAACCTTAACACTGTTCTCGAAAGATTATCGCATTTCAATCTTAAAATTCAATTGGATAAATGTGAATTTCTAAAGAGAGAAACAGAGTTTCTTGGTCATATAATCACACAAGATGGAGTTAAACCTAACACCGATAAAATTCAGAAAATTCTGGAATGGCCATTACCAAAAACTACTAAACAAATTAAACAGTTTTTAGGACTCTCAGGTTATTACAGAAGATTCATAAAAGATTACTCAAAAATTGCCAAACCTATGTCAAAGTTTTTAAAGAAAGACCAAGTTGTCAACACGAAAGACGTCGAATATATAAGAGCTTTCGAAAACTTGAAAAGAATTTTAGCTACAGATCAAATTTTAGCATATCCCGACTTTACTAAAGAATTTATTCTAACCACGGATGCATCAGATTTTGCGCTAGGTGCAGTCCTCTCTCAAATCCAGAACAATATAGAAAAACCTATTGCGTTCGCTTCAAGAACACTAAACGCTACAGAGATCAACTACGCAACAAACGAGAAAGAAGCTTTAGCTATAATATGGGCTGTCAAGAAATACCAACCATACCTGTACGGTAACAAATTTACGTTAGTAACAGACCATAAACCACTTACTTTCATTAAATCATCCGAAAAAAATTCAAAAATCTTAAGATGGAGACTTGAATTGGAGAACTACGATTATAACGTTGTCTACAAAGAGGGCAGAGCAAATGTAGTAGCAGATGCGTTAAGCAGAATGCCTACAGTAGATAACGAGGTGAATATAAATATAGGAACAGATAACACTTCACGTGAATCTAAAGTAGAAAACCTTCTGAATAGGGATAGTGACATAGACACTATTCATTCTGCGGATACATCCGATGATTATTTCATCCACTTCGCAGGTCGTCCTATAAATTATTATAGGAACCAATTATTTTTCAAAATTTCAAATCTAGACACGGTAATTTTGGAAGACATATTTCCAAACTATAAACGAGTAATTATTTCGAAAAAATCATTTCAAAAAGAAGATATTACAAATTTCATAAAAGAGTTTCATAACGGTAAACAAACAGCAATCCTGGCACCTGAACAATTGTACCAGACAATCCAGGAAGTATTTCGAGCAAATTTCTCACAAAACGGCCATTTCGTTTTCGCTACAGAAAAGGTCGAAGATGTTAAAAATGAAGAGCGTCAAAATGCAATCGTAGTTAAAGAGCACGAACGAGCCCATCGAGGGGTGAATGAAGTAGTAAATCAGATCAAGCGATCCTACTTTTTTCCTAAAATGAGTAGTGTGATCAAAAGACATATCAATGCATGTAACGTATGCAATGTTCATAAATACGATAGAAAACCGTATAATATAAAAATATCTCCGCGACCGAGCACTAAAAAACCATTAGAACGAGTTCACATAGATATTTTCAATATCAACAAAACAAATTTTTTGTCCGTTGTTGACTCATTTTCTAAACATTTACAAATGATTCCAATCGAAACTAAAAATCTATTGGATACAACTACAGCTCTAACGAGGTATTTCACTCAATTCGGAATTCCTAACGTTATTTTCTCAGATCATGAGACAACTTTCCAGTCATTACAATTCAAAGAATACTTAAGCAATCTTAATATCCGATTGGAGTACGCATCATCATCGGAATCAAATGGTCAAGTTGAGAAAACACATTCAACTAGTATAGAAATTTTCAATACAAACCGTAATAAATCGCCAAACTCGAGTATTCAAACAGCGATAGAGTTATCAGTAGCTTTGTATAATAACTCGGTACACTCGTCAACCGGTTTCACACCGAACGAGATTATTTTTAATCAAAATAACTTAATAAACCCGGTAGAAATACAGGAACAAGCCAAACAAATTTTTAAAACGGTTAATACTAATTTAGAAAAAGCTATAAACAGAATAGAGAGACGAAATAACAATAAAGAAGATCCTCCTAGATTACATGATGATCAATTGGTTTATCTTAAACCAAACATCAGAACAAAATCTCAGCCAAGAGGGCTAGAAACCAAAATTAAAAATGCAAACTACAAAACTTTTAAAACAACCAGGAACATAAAAAGAAACAAAAATAAAATTAAAAGATTAAAGAAATACTAATTTTGATTTTTACTTCTCATTTCAGAAATTTTTACTATGAATTTTTATTTAATTAATTAATTTTTTATTTAATTTTTATTTGAATATCTATTTATGTCGAAAACTGATTTTACAAATTTTACAAACAAATTTTACTATTCTTATCCATTTTAATAAAAACAAGAAAAATAAAAGCAAAATTCTAAATAAAAGAAATTGTCATTAGAAATTTTTATTGCATAAAAATTAATTAATATTAGAAATTTTAGAAAACAGTTTTATCAATCGATAATATTATCATCAATAATAAATAAAATTAAATCTATAGTTAAAAAGAATATTGAATTGAAATATTGTATTGTAGTATTGTATACTAAAATTTTTACTTATTATTTTGAAACATGATTACTTTATCAAAATGTTTGTTTTTTCTGCATACACCTTATACACCTTATACACCTTATGATTACTTTAAAAAAGTTATTAATTTTGACTATATTTAATTGTATCAATACACAAAAATTGGAAATAAAAAATTTGCATGAAGATCCAATACTGTTAGAAAAAATAAACGAATGTAAAATTCAAACAGGGATCATAAGGGTCATACACCCAATTAATATAACAAACCTAGAAACTACCATAGAATTAATGATGAAAAATATAGTTGATAAGATAGATAAGAATGAACTTGATTTGTATACAATAGTTAAGGAAAAATGTAAAAGGTTACATAGCAACATACTACAAATAAAACCACCAAAACGTCTCCGACAACGAAGATGGGATGCATTGGGATCAGGATGGAAATGGTTAGCTGGAAGTCCAGATGCAGACGACTTAAGGTTAATCAATGCTACAATGAATGGTCTAATAAATGAAAACAATCAGCAATACCAAGTCAATGAGCAGATCAACAAAAGAATTCAGCTACTAACAAAAACAATAAATGCAGCCTTAACCAACACATCAATAGCCAATAAAATAGTTCTGAGCGAGTTAGAAATTATGACAGCAATTATGCAAATTGAAACCATCGATGCAATTATTGAGGACATCCAAGATGCAATAGTAAGAACCAAGATAGCACTGCCAAGCAACAAATTTCTTTCGTTAAAAGAAATCATTATTCTAAAAAATCTTTTGACTGAACAAGGAGTAAATATAACAATTCCAGACGAAGCTTTAAAATTTGTAACACCCAAAATTGCTATATGTGAGGAAACACTATTATACATATTAGAGGTACCAAAATTGGAAAATTTTATATCAACAACAATAAGACTTACTCCACTAGTTGTAAACAACAGCATTATCGAAAGCTATCCACAATACCTCATCAAAAACAGACAGAAGCTATACACCACCATCAACTACAACAATTTTGTCCAAAAACATACAGATTTAAAAGAATTTAAGGATGAATGCATAAAACCACTAGTTTTTGGAAATCAAGGCAGCTGCAAAGTAACATGGGAGATCAACACAGCAATACAATGGATATCTGAGGGTAAAATACTAATAAATAATGGAAAGAACGTCGAAATAGTTACTAATTGTGGACCAGATGACAGAAATTTAACCACGATTAACAACAAAGAATTTCAAGCTTATGAAATCAAAACCGAGAATGAGGAAATCCAGGGAGCACTTCACAGTATTCAAATAGTAAGGAAAATAAAAATTGTTCAGAACATAACAGCAATCGAACAGGATACCATTCAAAACAGGAAACTGCTACGACAAGTTTTTTTGAAGCAATATCATCACGAAAATTGGATATGGACACTTTCAGGAGGTCTATCATTATCATCCATATGTGTAATCATTGTATTATCGTATATGTGCCTGTGTAAATGCTCAATAACAAAAACAGTGCAAAGTCCAATTAACCCGGAAAATACCAAAGAAGCATACAATGACCTATTAAGGAAAGCCGGCATAGTAACAAAAGTCGAGGACGACTTTTCATCACCCCAGGGAGGAGTTATAATCCCATAGTATCATCAAGTCATATAACAAAACTGCTTTCTCACGAAAAGTGCTATCAATGCAAAATAGCATAACTAGAAATATAATGGAATGTTATCAACCAGACATAACATGTAACAACATGATAGAAGAATCATATATCATAAAACATATTATAAAACATCGTATGATAGAAAATGCTGAGTGGTTGTTTTGTACCTTTAGTTTTAAGATTTATAAAATTTAGTTTTTTAGTTAATGTTTAAACTCTGTTGTATTCAGTTCGAATAAAATTTTATAAAATAAAATATTTTTTTTATGTTTTATTTGATCTTGAATCATAACTATATATATATATATATATATATATATATATATATATATATATATATATATATATATATATATATATATATATATATATATATATATATATATATATATATATATATATATATATATATATATATATATATATATATATATATATATATATATATATATATATTTATATTTATATTTGTTTTGTGCACATGTAACTTAACTTAATAAAAATAAGATATAATAATGGGGTGTTCGTGGCGGTCGCCTAGTATATTATTTTATCATTTGTGTTCTCTTCTTGATCCGTTTTTCTTTAAACTACACGCGCACACTGTTTATTTGTGCTCGGGTGGCAGGTACACTTCCTCAAACCCACATGCTGAAGCTTGTTCAGGGTGATCAACCTCGCTAGGTGTGCGTCCTGCATCTTCTGATCCATTAGTGTTACCAATGGGCCCAGTTCTCCATTACAGGTCTTCGGTAAGGTACGCACGTAGTCCAGCAATGATGGTTTTGTAAACCTGCTCAAATGCGTTAGCCTGTGGGTAGTATGGATCTATAAAGGTATGGAAAACCACATATTTTGCGAAGAAAGTTTCAAACAATTTAGATCTAAACTGCCACCCATTGTCTGGGACAATTATTTCGGGACAGCCATAATCATGGAATATATTGGTTTCTAGTAGTTTACAGATAGGCTCTTCAATAAGTTTCTGTAGAGAAAAAAGAAATGGAACTTAGTAAGGTACACTTAGACAATCAAAATTGCTATTTGACCGGTTGGGGGTAAGGACCGATTATATCAATGTATAAACGTTATTTGAGGCTTTCAAATTTAAATTACATCTCTGTGGATGCACGTAGCATGAAGTTTTATGCTTTGATAGTTTGACAGACGTCACACTGAGTACCAAAGGAGTTAGTTTTCGTTGCCAAATCATTTTGGCTACATCAACCATTTGAGTGAGGAGTGATCTGTGGTTGAAGTCAAGGTTTTCTTCAACATTTCTTTTTTCTTGGGACTTTGAAGTGATTTCCAAAATTCCATACTTACCGAAAAAGAAAAAGTCTGTAACTGTGAAGTAAGTCAAAATTTTATTTTATCGTTTTTAAACCGGTAATCATGTCAGAAACACTTATCAATTTTTTAGAATCAAGCGCGGTGTTATTTGAAAGGTTGATTGGTTTAAAAAAGATAGAAATTGTGACTAAAATTTGTTTCTTTATTTTATACCAGATTTACCAACCACCAATAAATTTAATTAAATCTATATACAATTAAAGCAAATTTGTGAATTTAAACTAACAATTTTACCGACTTTCCAAATTTGTTGCTCTGTGTTTTAAGAGGCTATAAGAGTGGAGAAATAGCTATTTTTAGCAGGCTGCTAAATTCTGTAACTGTGAGTGGGAAAACAAAAAGTTGTTTCATTAAACTCAGTTTTATTTCTGTTTCCAATCGATGTATAAACTATACCAAAAAATTCATAATCAATCCAAAATATGTTTTATTCTATTTTCAATCGAAATGAGGTTGTCTCAACCTTTTCACGAGGGTAAATATGACAAGTTGAACCCGAAAATTGATTCAAACGCTGTACAAGTTAGAACCGTGTAGTTAGAGCAACTCACATTATGTTTACTATATTTCTATTTAAATTAAAATTATCTAAAATGAAATGAAATCATTGAACTTGACCAAATACATTTCAATTAAACTGATAATTTCCCTAGATCAATTATCATGAATATTTTATTTTTTTAAATTGGAATATGTATTAATAGAATCATGACCTTTCTCAAAAAATTATCAGACTGATTATCATCGGTTGGAGACGAAGGAAATTTGTTTTGAAAATTTTTCGCTGACTTGACTAACTAATTGAAACTATTATCTTTTAACTAAAAATTTTAAGACATTTATTAATTTATAATTTTATAATAAGTTCAAATTTCTGTTAAACATTTTCGCGATAATTGTCCTATGGCCATTATCAGTAATTGAAATGTGATTGTTCGATTATTCAAAGATGTCATAACATTTTAGAGAATTTCATTCCAATAAAAATAAAGCAAAAAATTATCAGTTGTAATTCCTCAAGGACGATGATAATGCGAAATAATTTTTTGTGAAAATTTCGAAAGCAAGTTTGTTGATAATTGCTCGAGGTAGTAGGCCAAGGGCTATTATCAATGCCACTTGCTTGAGGAATTTTCCAAAAAATTATGAGACCTAAAAATTTATCACCGGTCAAGGGGAATTCGCTTAGAAATTTGTTTTTCATTTTTGATTTCTTAATATTTTTTATATGTTTAATGTTTTATAATGTACCATTCCAGGAATTGAACTCACGATCTACAGAACATCAGTCGAGTACGATATCCACATCGCAATTTCAAACGTTAAGAAATGATGGATGTGTTTCACATATAAAAATATTTTGCTGATTTAAAAATTTATGATGCGAATATATAGATTGTACTCCATATAAAATTTTGCAACGCGGCTAAAGAAGTTTTCACTTCAAAAAATAATATATTCCCGATAATTTGCCGTGATATGGTTAAATTATTTAATAATCTTCCTATTATTGGTAAAGTTAAAATGTGATTGGTCAAATTGAATGATGTCATTACATATTAGATAATTTCATTGGGTTAGATTCAAATAAAAATAAAGCAAAATATTTTCACTAAACATGTTTGAATAGAAAGTGGCGCAACTTACAGCATTGGCTTTAAAAAAAAGTTGTCTTCTTTATAATGGGAAACATTGATGGCTCATCTCGTTCGGTCTGTATTCGTCTGTCAATAAAAATTGTTTAGATATTACGTACCTATAACTAGTTTTTCATTCCGGTTTTCTTAAATGCAGTACAACCGTTTGAAATTTTTTTTAACCATTTTAGTAACAACCTAACGGAGACCTAATGACATACTAATGATTGAATGTTTCTTTGTTCCTTAAACTTACGTTTTTTTATTGCTATTTACATATTAAAGTTTCATTGCCCCAATCTTTACATCAATCAAATTACAATAAAGTAAACAATAACCCTAATGAAAAATTGTGAAAATGTTAAAACGAAAATTGTCATTAATACTAATTCAATTGAAATCAGTTCGTTTATTTTCCATTTTCAATTCATTTTGAAATCAATTTTTTTTTTTTTGAATTTCGGTTCGAATTAAATTGGTTTTGGTTTTTTGTTTGGTTTGCAACCCTATATATACCCTTATCCGGTTTTTGTTTTCTATTTTATTTATTCTTGTCTGTTTTATCGAAATGTTAAAAACTCATTAACTGAACAGTAACAATATAGTTGCTATACACAATGGATAATGAACATGAGAATTGGAACATAATTATATCATTTTCATATTTTGGATTTTGTTGTTGTTGGTGTATTTACCTTTATTTTCAACCGACCAATATTGTTTTTCTTTGTAATTATCAGTTATCACACACAATTTATATTAAGGGTTGATTTGTTGGTTATGGTAAAAAAAATTAGTTTCGTTTATAAAGAGAAAAAAAATTAAGGGGTTGTTGTTTAATTTGTTCGACAGATTTCTTAGAAGCTCAATAAAAATTGATTTCCCATAATATACTTGTATAGTGAAAAATTGTTTACTAACATGACTGCAACAAATTTTATTATATGAATTATATGCAATATAGTTTATTATAGTTAATACCGTAATAGATAAAATAATCTGAATTTGATCGTTATCTGTAAACTAAACAATTTGTTCTAAATTTATAACAACAATTTTAACAGAAGCTACAAGTGTATAGATTTTCGGATACAAAAGGTTTTTGTTTAATGAAAATGATGAAAAATTTCTTTGGTAGGTAAATTTTACAGTTTGACTTTGTTCCTCGGTAAAATTTATATAGTTTCACTAACTTGCCAACAGAATTAAAATAAAATTTTTTAAAAACAATAATATGCTGTTCACCTGTTATACTGATAAACAATACTAATTACCAAACAATGTTATCTTAATTTAAAATTTAATATTGAAAAATGTTCAAACAATTACTTCCGGTTCAAATGAAAGGGTTTCAAATGCAGCACATTTATTATTGATAATCAATTGAAAAATATTCAATTACAAATATAAAATATTATATTGAAAGTCTAATTATATGTAGTTAAAATGAAAATTACAGAATTTTGGGTTGTAATTTTTTATGATAAGTCTACATTTTATTTCCGGTTTATGTTACAGACTTAGATGTAACCATAACAGAAACGATTTTTTGTATTGGTAAAACTTTGTTTGTAATTAAGGAAAAGCTTGAATTATGTACTCGTGTTAGTGCTACACTTGCGATTTCAATATAGCTACTTACTGTGCATTTAAAATAATTTTTTCATCCATATACTATACATATTATGAATAATAAACGATATGCTGATTTCACTTTCATAAGATACACAATGGAAAAACCTTCGTAGAATATTCAAATTCTACAACCGAAAGTAAAGAAAACAAAAAAAACTCAATTTGGTTAAATGTTCAATTGGTGGTCTTCGAGAATTTGCAAATATGAAAGAATTTAATAATTTAAAATGAAATTTTAGTAAAAGCAACAAATTTATATGAGGATTCATGGAATGGAATGAATGTTTAATCAAATTCTTCTTTCAGGTTTAATTTATTTAAATTTATGATCTAATTTTTTTTTGTATGCGTAAGTGGTATCATGTTTGGATTGTTGTTGTGGAGTTTCTATTGCATTAGCTAAAGATGTAAAACATATTTTTTTTATCTATTGGTAGTAACAAAACACAAGCCATTATCGTCATTTATAGTAAATTTTTATTGAATGTGTGATTTGAGTTTATTCCACCTTGAGTTATGCGCGCCTTGAGTTTATTCCGACTAGCTTCTGTAAGTGGATTCGGTAATTTTATTCTCGGCCTTTTACAAATGCAGGAAGCATGCGAAAATTTTTAAATGAACGCAAACAAAATAAGAAGTAAAGAAAAATTTGAAAACTCAAAAATTCTTTTAGAAAATGACCATCAACGTAGGGATGACTATGACTATCAAATGTTGATAAAATAAAATTGACAAACTCCATGTTTTCTTCGAACCTGCCATACTAATATTTTGTTGCACCAAATTTAACGGGTGATTGTTGAATAAGTATTAACAACTTATTGCACCACAGGATGAGCAAGAAATATTCTAAAACTAAGAATTCTTCAACCGAGCCCCTCCAAGATATTATCTTGGCTAATGAAATTGGGCTGCTCTGGCCAGTGGTATGTGATAATCCACGTGAAGTCGTGTGTTTAACAGCAGGTACTTCTGGTACACTTCAAGGTCACACTCGTTGATATAAGTTACCGAAAAACTAACAAAGCAACAAAAATAGATCCATGAAAAGCTGATTCCCCTTTATTATTGAAAAATAATCTGTATGGAGTCTTTACATAAATGAAAGTCAACATTCCACAAATTATTTATGCATTAACAAATATTTTGTATTATAATTATTTTGATAGTAGTCGCCATTTTAATTGAAGGCTAGAAAGTTGTTACGCGTTACGAATCAATAGTCCCTGAAATAATTTCTGGTATCTGAAGTGAATCAGTACTTTACTGAGACTAGACTATCGATTTAATTCATATCATTGGTTTTATTCAAACGGAATAATAAGCTCAGTGGTTCTTTTCTTTTACTTTTTTTTGTTCACCTTCGTTGAGTTTTTGACATATATACTTGGACGGAGATAAATATATTCATTCGGTTGTTGAAAAATGTTGAGTCGTTAGATCCTTTTATTTAAATATAATTTATTTCTAGTTCTAAAAATATCATTTAAAATTATTAATCGAAATTCAATGATATTTAAACACGATATATTTTTCCTTTTCGTGAAATTAAGGGAACCATGACAAAAAAAAATCGATGTTCAATAATTAAAATATTGAACAGACATAAATTATTATAAGAACTGAATCTAAAAAATTATGGTGCAAATTATAAAATTTTTTGCAATCCATACAATTTTCGAGAAATTAATTGACTAAACCTGAATTAGTTAAATATATGTTTATGTAAATTTTTATTAGTTTTTGTAAACTACAAACTTTTTTATGAAATTATAAATTAAAAACAATTCTAAATTAAAAATGCCAAAAAATATAAAATGTTTTCTTCACAGTTGTGCTAATTTTTATAAAATGAATTAAAATAATTACGAGAGTAATTTATTGTGTTATTTTCAGTGATTATTTAACTCAAATATTTTAAAAAAGACAAGGAATATTTTCTAACGTCAGAAACAAATAATTAAGTTATGTAAATATTCTCAAGGTACATTATGAAATTAAATTAATTTTTTCATAAATTTTTAAAATAAATTTTTCCATTGATAAAATTATATGTTTAGTTATAATACATGTCTAAAATGTCAGTTTTTTCATTTCTTTTTATACAGTCGCAGGGATGGAAAAACTATTATTTTTTGTGGTTTGTTTTTTTTCTGTAGATTTAAAAAAAATCGCAGTGATTGTACAATTTTTTGTAATATTTTAACTATGTAGTCTAATCATCAGAAATTAATCGTATCATTCGTCATGGTACTCAAATATCAAACTTCACAAAAATGGTTTAATCTTTAAGAAAAAATCTAACAATTATTATAAAATCATTTGAAAAACTTTAATAGGTTTGTTGTTTTTGCCCTGTATTTTCCATAAAGGAACGGGAGCGGTCAACAAGTGTCCCTCACCTGTATTAATTTCAACAATTCACTCAATTTGATGGTCGAGTTTCACTTGCAGACTTAAATTCAATAGATTAGTTTTATATGGGTGATTAGTCTGTTTATCCAATTTATCAACTATATTAGTTGACTTTCGGTTAATGGGAAAACCGGTGTTTTGATGGATGTTAATGTTTTTGTTTAAAAACACTTTGATCTAGATGAAGATTTGAACCCAGGTCCTCCAAGTTTGAAGTCCAGCGTGCACCACTACCTAGGCAAATCAACACACAAGTTTAACGGTATTAGTCTAATCATCAAAAAAATTCAAAAAGTTTTTTTATAACAATTAAAAACGAAAATTATTACACTGATTGGTGAATCGATCAAAATTAATGAGTGAGTTTAATTATTTAATAAATTCAAATCAGCTTAATAAAATATGTTGTCGTAGCCATAGTTTGGAAAATAGTATTAGGAATCTTAATTAATCAACAGCAACAACAGATATTTAGATTATCACCAACAACAGTGTAGCAATTTGTTTTGTTTGTTCATCAATCGCCTGTACATTTGGCGCAAAAAATGAGTTATATTATTATTATCGTTTAACAATCACCTGTGACTTTGGCGCAATGATAAATTTACATTATTATTGTTATTCAACAATCACCTATACCTTTGGCGTAACGATTGGTTTACTATATTATTATTATTTTTATTCAACGATCACCTGCTTAGGTGCAACGATTCGGGTACAACGGTTTTTTTATATTCCATAATTATAGATTTTAGTCACTATGGTTTGCTAACGTTAAATCAGTATAGAGGTTGGGATGAATTACAAATGATTAGATGAGCGAAACATTTTTTTTAATATAACAATGATACTTGATATAATATAATTATATTTGTAGTAATTATATTATATTTAATAATTATAATCTCAGTTCTTTGTTCATTTGAGTTCATTTAATTTTGAAATTTTGAGTGGATTTGTGATGGGCTGAGGCTGATACATATTCAAACTCACAAACTAAGACTAGTTGGAATTATAATATCAAAGCACGCATCTCCTCGGATGTTAATGATTGTGGTTCTATTATTAGGAACGCACGATGTTTATTACACCGTCCGGTACATAAAAAGTTAATTATGCGGTAGTTTGAAACTGTTGGATGCACTGAAAAAAACATGTCCTATTTCCAATCGAAATGCAATTGTCTCAACCTCACCGTGTGGTCACATATGGCGAATCAAACTACGAAATTGCTTCAACAACTCTAAAATTATAAATCGATGAAGTTGAGACAATCACACGAAATATTTATGTGAAAATAAAATATAGTTCAATTAAACTCAAGTACTTAAACTTTAAAATGAAAAATTCATGATATAAGGCCAAAGAGTTGTTTCAGGGAAATAGTTATTATCTTTATTCAACTACTGTTACATACTGTTACAAGTGTTACATAACACTTTATATTTTAAATAAACCTCATTCTGTTGTTAGAAAAATGTTATCGTGTAGTTGTCTCAATCACAGTGAAATTGTTTGCATATAATTTTTCTTTGCATGAATAATTAACTGCCAACTTCGAGATGAGGTTGTCATGAACTTCAATTTTTTTTTTTCAGTGTGGTCAAGTTAATATTTTGCTGAATTTTTTAATTACACATTTAATTTAATCTTAATTTACATTTCTCCAGCAGTTTGGTTTTGACGTATACCATTCTTCAGTTCTATAAGAGTTTCAAATTTAAGGTTTGTTTCATACAAGCTGGAACATTAGACTGCAGATAATGCCCATGGTTAGATAAGTACTATTGTGTAAATTAGTACTATCAAATAATTTTACCTGGTCAAATTGGTAACAACTTCATTAAGACCCCTTGTGGTCTTTATCATTTATATGATATTATAATCACAACATTATCACAACTTCACAAAGACCCCTTTGAAGACCTGAGCCTCTGAGAAACCTGAAATTTACGCCATCAAAAACTTTTGATTCCAGTAGCTCATTCTATTTATGAAAGCATCGGACCTCGACAGTATACACTTTACGACTGTCATACATTTTTATTCTAGTTGGTATTGCACAAAACACTAATTTATGCCCATTTTCAACAGTACTTGCGGTTGCATCCCTGGGCAATCGATTAAATTCAAAAAATTTGTTAGGAAACTGACCACTTTATCTCCTTTATCTGACAACATTGTCGTCGGACTTATTTATTACTACTTCGATTTAAATGTAAGACTGAGTAATATTGTTAAATTCGTAGGCAGCTTTGTACCTTACGTTGTAATTCCAATAATTGGTAGACTGTTGGAAAATATTTTGAAGCCCATTTTTCTGCAGAATAAACTTACCGAAGGCAGCGTAATTTTTCATTAGGTTAGAACAACTGGTATAACTTTCCTTATCGATCTTTTTGCAGATTGACACGGATATTTGTTGTTAATTTTCACATCTTTTCATGTCGCTTTCAGCCAAGCATTTATTTCGTTCATACTGGTGTCGAACAATAAATTATTGGCAATGTTTGCTGAAGTATTTTTTTAAGCAATATTAATTTTTTTCAAATGATCTGATGACGTTTCTCTACAAATTGTTATTAATAATTTAAGCCTCGAGCGATTTTGATATGAAGGGCAATTCAAACTTCGGACTTGAAAGTCGATTCACTTTTCACACGCCTGGAATTTGCATTGGCAGAGGCTTTCATGGTTGTTTTCGTTTTATTTTCTTTACACATGGTTTCTTGTACTCAATCCATGGTCGTCATCTGCAATGGTTTCCGTTGAAAAATTGTCATAACCCAGTTGTGTGCTATTTCTCAATATAATTTTTTTTGATATTCAATTTATAATCGTAAGGAAAACATCATACAATAGTTGTGCAATGTCATTGAGCCGTATCCGCGCGATTTTCATATATAATCATTACCATCATTATTATCAATGAGTATTCAATCATTTGTTTGACGTAGCTTCCTATTTTAATACCCGGTGATTGTAAGAAGTTGTTTGCTGAGTACAATAAAATGAGAGAACGATGGGGTATAATAACACGAAATTTCCCTAATTTGTATTCGCTCTAATTTTCAGGGGATGGGAGGAATCAATCAATGGATTACGTCACGTTTGTCGTCGTGCCCTGAACCTTTTAAGTTGCGTTTGTTACATTTTCTAAAGTACAATTTCCTATATTCAATTTGTGAACGTTGGTTGATATAAAGTTAGCATAGAATAGTTGTTCAATAACTCGTACTATTCCCATGTAGATGTCCTACAGTGGTTTCATGGTCAATGTTTCTGTTTATAATTGTCTTCCAATTTTAGTACAAAATAATAGTAAAGACAAATATAATTAACAAGAGGGGAAAAAAATAATTCACCACCGGTCGTTACCTTTTGGCTATATATACGCCTATCCACGTATAGAGGGCCTCTTATTTCGATTATTCGATTCTGATTTGACAGAACACAGCTGTGTTTCGTTTTTGTAAGATATACATTAGATTTTGTCTTGCTGTGTCATTGTGTTTTGCCTGCTGTAAATTTTAATACAAAAAGAAGATAATATATGGACACTAAACCATTCAGGAAGATGGAAAAAAACCGAATCATTGATATCCAAAAGGTAATGCTACTCATTTTTTGTAAATCGCTGAAAAATTATATTTTTATCTGTGATACATAAAAAAAAAGAAATGGCTGTGAAGATTCAGTAATCCCATGCGAGATACGGTTTAAATTATAAAACAAAACATAATTGTATTTGCCTAAAATTATTTATTTAAAAAATTCTGTGATAGCATATGATGCAAAAGAGAAGAACTGTGATATATTGTTAAACAAAAAAAAAACAAAAACCTGATTATAGTTGAATAAGTCGAACGTTAAATTTGTTTTTTTGCACTCGCATGCCATATTCTGTGTAACTTAAAAAAAGTAAGAAAGTCTAATTGTATTGAACAAAAACAAAATATATATTTATTGAAAATTCTGTGTTAGGATACGATACAAATAACTGTGATAAACTGTCAGCCTATTAAAAACATAAGATTATTAGAATCAATTAATTGTTCCAAATTGGTGCAAAATACTGTGTAAAAACTATATTTAAATTATAATTGAAATTGAATAAAATAATTATTGAATTTATGTGATAACATTTTTGTTGCTTAGTGCTGTGATAAGCGGTTATACCATACCAGCTGATCCCATATATATGAAGTGATTATATTAAGTCGATGATAGCGATTGTTTCAAGTTGAAATGGCCCAGTGAATATGACTGGGTGGTAAACGCTTTCAATATCTGAATTTAACCTAAATAATTTATCGCTTTCTGCAACTGCATCCGGAGTGCTGAACACTTTTGGATACACCGCCGTGTCAATTTTTTTGTATTATGTACCGTCAACCTCCGAATGCAAGTTAGTTAATGCAGTTCAAGAAAGTCACGACCACAGTTATCTTCAACGAGTTTGACTTTGTTATTACTATTATCTACACTCTTCATATTCATCTACGGGCTTGGAGGGTAACAATTGGTCCAACATTGCAGTCGTCCGGAACACGGTACTTATTTCCAATAATGAACCTGACGAGGAGGAATGAATAATTGAATTCTTATTTGGATTGGGGGTCTGTACTAACGATGGGGTGAGTCGTATTCTTTTTATTATTATGGATGTTTATGTATGTATGAATATGTATGAGTGTATATATGTGTGGGCGTATCTAGATGGAGTAAGTCGTATTTTAATCTCATTTTATTTTTTTTAGGAATGATAAATATATATGTGGGTGTATGAGCGTGTATATATGGAGATGAGAATGCAGGTACATAAGATCGATTGTATTTAATGCCTGCGCGCATGCCTGCCAGACTACATATATAAACAAGTAAATAATAATTCTCCCGAAATATTGGAAGACAAAAATTTATTGCTACAAACTAAAAAAAAACAAAAAAGAAATATCTATGGATAAAAACAGTTGGTTTATCACGATTGAATCAATCGCAGGATGTGGGTTATCATAGGTTGGATGATGGAATGAAAAATAAAGTAGGTGAGTCGGCTGTAACCAATATATTTGTTTTTTCTCTCAGTTATTGCGTCTCTACGGGTATTATTGTGTCTTTGCGGTGGTTCTTGTTAAATTATAATGTGAAGATGGTGTCAACATCATTCCGGAAGTACTGATTTTAGAAGTTTACCACAGCTGTGAATGACATGCATCTCGTTTGGTTAAACATCAATTTAGTCATTGTATTCAAGCCGTAGAGCACCATGTTTTTTTCATCGCCTGATATTCCTTTCCTGCAATTGTTTTTTTTGTTTGTGTGCGATCAAAAGCGTTTACATCTTGGCTGTAAATCTCATACGGTATGCCTCCACTCGAATGAAAGCCATATCAAGCTACAGTGGTTGGTTGAATATGGTATCCGGGCGGTATCGCGTAGTGTGAATGCGCATATGGGTATGGATGTATACAGGTGTGTGTGAGTATGTGTGTATGTGTGTGTGTGTGAGTGAGTGGATGACGTGCGAGAGCTTGTGAATATGTTAGGGCTTTGGGATTGGACGTGGTGATCGTGGTTCTGATCATATACGGGGGTCGCCGGAATCTCCGTCTTTCACTTGCTTTTTCTCATTTCCGTACTTATCATGTTTCTCGCGTACTATATTGTTTATTTGTGCTGAAGTAGCAGGATTTTTTACTCGATCTCACAGATTGCAGCTGGTCTGGGGCTATAAATAAATCTCGCTAGGTACGTGACCTGCTATGCCACTTCGTTGATGATCAACGAAGCAGCGCTTCATTACAATTTTTGTGCGATATTTACCACAAACAATGTGATACTTTCTCTCTTTGGCAATGTTTCATGTGAGCATATGAATAATTTAAATTTTCAATGTTAAATTAGTAATATTGAGGTAGTAATATTGAACCTATTTTTTAGGAATGTTTTACCACCAGTTCTACCTTGCGTCTTATTAAAGATGATTTGTCCTACCTCGATATTTACGTTGGCAATATTAACTCGTAATAAGCATTTTCCTCAAGTTTTAACCTATAAATATTTGATTGCACATATGTTGTAATTATATAGTTCGAACATTAATAATGGAGTTGGACAAATATTCTTCTTGGATATGTTTGCAGCAGAAAATCTATTCGGTGATGAACGATTCCAAATGGGTAAGAACTTTTTACGCTACAATTCATTGTTAAAGACCCATTGAAATTTTTTTAAATGTTTGCTTATATTTGAATTTTTCTTGCATAATTGATGAAATCTTTAGACACAATTTATATGCCTCTCATAAATCTCCGTTGAATTGAAACAATACTCAAATTTAATGTGATATGTTGCACGTATAAATAATGCATGCAACGCAAGTTCGGTGATTTTTCAACAAATTCAAAGCTTGACTCTTACTGCACAAAGTGGTATGTGTATCGCCGTTGACAACTCTCAATTGCGTAAAAAACATAGAATCAAGCTCATTTTTCAACAGTTATGTCGAATATGGTAAATATGAAAATGCTTAAACATCCGTCAATGTTCCATTTCCATTTGTAATACATGAACATTGGCATAATGGTAAGAAAACAGCCAACGTTGTAGTACCCAGTAGAACCACATCCTCGCTCTATTAAAACAAACAATAAATTAAAATCTTTTCCCCACAATCGATCCAAAATAAAATAAACATTCCAATACAAACACACAACTGATTTTTACTTTACATATTTATATAAACATTTCCTGTTGTTATACTTCCATTTCAAATTATAATTAATGGTTTCAACATTAATAATGATTTTGCTTGATGATACGGAAACGTAAAACTAAAAATAATTATAGGGCTAAAACTTAAAAGTTTTATTAATGAATGGTTTCTTACAAGTAATTCTTTCCTTTTACAATCTGCCTTCAAATTTTTATTCCTATTTTAATGTCCTAATTCTTGATTAATTAATGAGTTAATTGTTATGTAATTAAAATAAATTTAAATTATATATTGTTAATCTGATTTGATCTATTGGCTGTTAGAATCGCTAAAAAGAGATTTTGTTGGTATTAATATAATTATTACCTTGTATCCAATTCACATCGATCAAGTAATGCAATTCAAACAGAAAATTTAATTGCAAATGAAAAACCAATTCCAATTCAACTTGAAATAAAAAAAATGAACAATTTAATTTTTTTGTATATGTTAAAAGCTTTTCAAAAAATGTGGTACAGAATTGTTGAATTAAAATTAAAAATAAAACAAACAAGTTATATTATTAATTGTAATCTGATTGGTATGCTTGAGTGTTGGCAATATAATTGCAGTAAAATCAAATATAAGCTTAATTATAATTATAAAAGCTTTTTGTTTAAAAAATAAGTTTCATAACCTCCATTTCAAACAAATTAGAACAACATCAAAACTTATAACTAAATTCCAGCTTTATCACTCAGAAAAGCTCTTCATCATTTTTGGTTTAACAAACAAAAAAACTTAATTTCTCAAAACAAAACAAAACTGTTTCTCCGAATTTATTTAAATTTATTGAAGTGCAAAGTAAAATGTGATTAGATTTTCCGAGGAGTGGATTTTTTAATTTATTTTAAACTGTTCACACATAACAGATACACAAAATAGAAAAATAAGAAAAGTTTTACGATAGGAAATGTGGATAAGTTTATTTTATTTTAATAAAAGCTTAGGGAAATGAATGAGTTTGAACAATAAAAATTTGAAAAAAGAAATTTAATTATTTCAAATTTTTTACACAAAACAGAATTGTGTTGAAGTGGAAACTGAGTAATTATTTTAATGGAAATTAGATAGGAATGACAGGGTTAGTTTTTGAAAGTTGAACAAAAAATCACCACTTTTAATTTGTTTACTATGCAAAATAGTTTTCATTGTTCACGTCATCTTCTTCAAACCAGCTCGTTCACGTACAGTTATAACAAAAAGTAACAAGTAAAAGTATTGCAAAAAAAAAGTCAAATTTCTCCCCTGAGATTTGACCGAATTTTTGGTGTAGTCGAAATCCAAATTGAAATTGACTTCAAAAGAAAAAAAAACATGAAAAAAGGCAAATTTCCATCAAGTAAAATTTGAAAATATAAATAGAAAAACTGAAAATGAAAACAAACAAACAAAAAAAAATCAGAAAAGTTGTTTGAGTGAATTCAAGTTTGTTTTTGTGTTTTTATTTTTTTTTTTTTTTTTTGAAAATCCATAAGTGGATTTTGTTTTTATGTTATTGGATTTGATTGTTTTTATTCCTTTTTTTATTTTATTTTATGTTATCTGGAAAAATAGAAGTTTGACATATTACAACATTGGATATCCAATTTGTAAAATTTATCTGATTGGAAAAACTGAGTTTATGGAAGACAAATCAATTATGATGTTACGATATAAACGTAAACTTTTGCCGTGTAGTTGTTTTTGGATTATAAAGATAATTCAGTTTTCAGATTTCGTTTTTAACTGATGTAGTTATATATTTTGTGTTTTGTGCAACGTTTTGAGTGCGTCATAATTTTTGATTTGCATTGAAAATTAAAATGGTTTAAAATTGGAGTTTGGAATTGGATTTTTTATTATAATTTTTTCAGTCAGATGGGTGAGATAAAGAAATGCTGCCGGTTGCGGTTAGAACCGCCATGTCCTGCAGTTGATTTTTTATCTGAGTTTACACTGAAAGAAAAAAGTAAGTATTTTCAACAGAAAACACGTATTAATTTAACAGAAATTTATGTGAGTTTTCAGCCACCTTAGCACTTTGTTATTAAAACATTTTTTGCTATGTTAAATATACAAAAATTTACAAACTCATTTCTGTACAAAATGACATAGTTTTTTGTAAACAAAATATAATATTTTGTTATAACAACATAGCCAATTTTTAAGACAAAAGTTAGTCTAACAAACATATATGTACTTTTAACAAAGCTTTTTTATAAAACGACATAGTTTTTAGTAAAGAAAAAATAATATTTTGTTATACCAACATAGCCAATTATAAAGATTTAATTAGCCTAACATAGATATATGTACTTTTAATATAATTTTTGTAAAAGTTTTATTTCACTATGTAACTTTGCTAAGTGAAAACAATAGAATTATTTGTTATTTATACATACTAATGAAGTGGCTGCCATAATTAAAATAACTATATATTTTGTGGAACCTTGGCTAAAATTAACAATATTGGACCTTTGGACTCCTTCTAAAATTGGGAATAAAAACACTTTTTCAATGTACTCTAAATAAATGTATTTATTAACAATGATTTTATTAATACTTATATATAATATAAAATTAAATTTTTAATTACACAACTTAATTATATAAATTAAATTAATGTATTATTAGTTATGTCACCTTATTGTATATATTTATAATAAATAAACATTTTTATTATGCATAAGTTTTATTTATAATTTGTTATAATTTATTTATTTATTAAAATTTATTTATCTTTATAATTTATTTATTTATTTATTAATCATTCCTTGTAATTTATTTATTTATTTATTAATCATTCGTTAGAATTTATTTTGTTTATTATAAATGATTATAAAATGGTTTTTTATATAAAAAATATTATCCTGAGAGTGAGAAGGATTGTAATTAACATTTAAAGACTATAATACTTCAGCTAATACAAATCAAAAAAATTAAATAATGTTTAAAATTCGAATATTTTATAGAAGTTGATTATTTTAAATCTAAAATTTAATAACAGAAAACATATAAACATATTGCATATGCTCTATCTTAAGATGCGTTAAAAATAAATGAACATTATTTTTTGATGTTTTACATAAGAAACAAACGTACATTTTAGATTGGATAAAACAGATTTAAGATAACTAGGATTACTTAAACTATTTAATGAAACTGTCTGTTATGGATACTGTAGATGGTGTTACCGTAGATTATTGTTCTTCAAAATATTTCTTGAAATTGGTAAATAAAATGTTTATTTATGGTATTCGAATATGTTGCGTTGTCGTTGCCAAATTAAAATTAATCTGAGCAAATTAATTCAGTAAACAAAATTGAGTATATTTAATTCAGACAATAGTTCGAATTGGTTTAAGTCTGTATTAGGATTGCAATAATTTATTGTATATTTTTTATAATTTTATTCCATTCAATATATTTTATTTTAACTTTTACTTAATTTTAATTTTATTTTAACTTTAATTTATTTTAAATTATTATATAAAGCTAAATATTTCAAAGTTAAAACTCAGATTAATTTAGTTCAGTTAACGAAAACGTAACAATTTTTTAGCAAGCGGCAAACATTTAAATTCAACTCACCAATTCGTTATTCTCCTCTCTTGAAATTTATATATGTACTGCTCGAATTGTATCCATCCCACTATATTTTGTTACCCTTCAAACATTACTTATATCATCTTGTATTATATAACAATAATAAGTTTTCCGCGAATAGAAATCGAGCTATCAGGATTTCAAAAATAATAATATATAATATAAATATAATTAAAGACAAGTAAATGCTTCATAAAAAGATTGAATTGCTTACCTGTTAAATTTTTAAATAATTTAATGTTGTATATTATTTTCCCTTTCTTTAGCAATCTATAAAGTATTTTTTTAGTTGCAAGAGAAGATTTTTTCATTTCCAAGCACAAAGACAACACGTTTCAAATGGAATTAATTTTAAATGCAATTCTTAAATGAATTTTGGCATTTTACAAAATGTCCTCTTATTTTAAAATAGCTCTACATACTTATAACAATTCTTTCAATTTGATTAACATAGTACTCCGTTACTTTAACTTAGCCTCGCAAACTCAATTTCTCTTAAAATAGCGCTCTGTTATTATAATATATGCGTAACAGAGTATATGTTAAATATTTTTACCATTGTTAATCAAAATAAGCTACCGCCATGTTAAAATAACTAGAGCCATGTAATTTTAACAAAACCAATGTTTGTTTACAAAATGTATTTGCTTAGGTAAAATAACGAAGCGATTTTTGTATTAATAACATAATTGAAAAAAACTAGCAAAGTCAATTTTATTGAAACGTAACATAAACTATGTTATTTTAACAAAAATATTTCAATAAAACCAATTTGGTTAATATTACGTAGCTTTTTTTCTCAGTGTACGATCCCGTGTACTTCAATTTGATGTAAGTTCTTTACTGTTGCGAGAGGTTCAAAAGTTGTGAAGTGACATGGAATGAACTATGATGACCCTAATCGTTTACCATTTAGGGCATATCACAGTGGTTGTTTCACCCGATTCACGGTTTTTCAACGTGATCAGGGCAGCCACATGTTACGCTGAAGTATTTTAACTGCAATTCTCTTCGGAAATTTTATTGGTTAGAGCGTAACTTGTTGGAGGTTAGGAAAAGTCCAGTCGGTGGACGAAAACAGGGAAAACAGGTTTCTGTGATTGATGTATTCCCTTTACTTACACAAACCACTTTATTCCCAACTCAGGTGGTATCTTAAGTTTGCCAGGGAACGATGAGCAGGAAACTTCAAGTACTGGAATTTCTAAACAAAGATTAGACCACCTCTGTCCTCTGACCATCCACCGATTTCATGAAAAACGTCTCCCAAAACCCCCTTTGCTTATTAAGTTAAGGTTGTTTTGATCCTATTTGTTTTTTGTTTAGGGTTCAGTTTTATTGGTTGTTCTATAACAATATGTATAACAAAATGTGTAAGTCTATGACTCACAGACGTTTTTCTTGGTGTTTTAGTGTACATTTTTTTCTGGATTGGAATTTGTTTTTATATTTTACTGCCACCCATTCAAATGATATTCTCATTGCGTCCCTCATTTTTTGGATTATTTTGTTTGACCTTAACATTTCAGTAGTTTTCTCGTTAAGCCCGGCTAGCTCAATCGGTAGAGTATTAGACAATTTATTTCATGCTTTGGCTTTGACACTCCACTCGTCGGGTAAAAAAAAGCTAAGGGCCCGAACCTAGGCCAAGCCTGCACCACAGTTTTTGGGGTTTGGACCAGACTTAAAATTTTTAAACCTCGCAAGCTTGAGCCAAGCTTAGACTGATCCCAAGTCTGGCGAATCAGACTTGGGCCAAGTCTGGAATATAAGACTTGGGCCAGGTCTTTCAAACCCATTTTCTCCTTAAACCTCCTTCAAATGTGTGGTAAGAGATTGTAGAAAGAGTAAAAAATAAACTGGTACGACGCTGTTTAGTTTGGTAAGAAGGTTCATTCTTTGAAAACTTTGTTCTTTGAACTCGGTGTAAGTAGAAAAATTATACAAGCCACGCCTACTCTTCGATTTCCTTAACTATGATATTTTAAACATGCTATAGCTCTTTTCACAAGACAATAAAGCTTGACATTGCTGATCAGCTGATTTGTATTTCGAAAAGTTTTAAACGATTGCTTTTTCTTGTAAATCAGGGTTGTTTCAAGTAATCTTTGAAGGATTTTTGATAAAATTGTATTATTATTGGGTTTTTTTAAGTTAACTTGAATACATAACTACTGATTCTCATTCATTCATTTTACGATTATTGATCAACAAAAGGATTTGTATTTCATCACAACATTTACTCTAAATCGATTTAATGATTATTGTTCGACTTTTCATTCGGCGCAACGTT
This sequence comes from Diogma glabrata, assembly GCA_963693315.1. Classification (NCBI taxonomy): domain Eukaryota; kingdom Metazoa; phylum Arthropoda; class Insecta; order Diptera; family Cylindrotomidae; genus Diogma; species Diogma glabrata. The sequence goes on along the minus strand of OY856186.1, from coordinate 454,195,458 downwards.
GACATTGGATTATTGTTGATTTTACGTTTATTGTACACGAAAGACTTTGCATTTTTTTTTTTTTAAATTGCATTTTATTAAAAAACTTAAATGACATGCTAGGCATAACGAATGTGGTGAGGAGTTGGATCTTGACTACCTATGGGGTGAGTGACGTATACATAATTTTTTTATGTTTATAATTGTATGTAAATAAAGTATAGTATTGGTGTGGATGTAACGGTCTTGGTTTCTTCGATTTTAGGGTCGTCAGGATCTCTTCTATTCAATTTTTCTTGGTAGGTTTGTTCTGTCTCAAATGCGCGCATACTGGTTAATTTGTATTGGATTGCGGGACGTTCGTTCTGTTTTCGTATCCACATGACTGTCGCTAGCTGGAATATAAAGTCTCTATAGGCACTAGGGTGGCCCTTAAAAACAAAAATTTTTATTTTTTGTACGGCACCCTCCCATTTCGTGTGAATACCCATAAAAATATTATTTGCAAAATCTGATATCAATCGGTCAACTCTAAGACGTGCCTCCGACCACTTAAAGTTGAGAAATTTTGTTCTGGACCCTAAAAAAAAATTTTTTTTTTTTGTGCGACAGCCTCTCATTTCGTGTCAACACCCATAAAAAAATTATGTGTAAAAATTGAAATCAATCGTTTAACTCTAAGGGGTGCCCCCGGCCACGTAAAGTTAAGAGGTTTGGTTGTGGCCATTACAGAGAAAAATTTAAATTTTTTGTACGGCACCCTCCCATTTGGTGTCGATACCCATAAAAATATTATGCGTAAAATTTGAATTCAATCGGTCAACTCTAAGGGGTGCCCCCGGCCACTTGGAGTTGAGAGGTTTTGTTGTGGCCATTATAAAGAAAAATTTAAATTTTTTGTACGACACCCTCCGATTTGGAGTCGATACCCATAAAACTTCTATGTGAAAAATTTGAAATCAATCGGTCAACTCTAAGGGGTTCCCCCGGCCACTTAAAGTTGAGAGGTTTGGTTGTGGCCATTACAAAGAAAAATTTAAATTTTTTGTACGGCACCCTCCCATTTGGTGTCGATACCTATAAAAATATTATTTGTAAAATTTGAAATCAATCGGTCAACTCTAAGGGGTTCCTCCGGCCACTTAAAGTTGAGGGGTTTTGTTGCGGCCATTATAAAGAAAAATTTAAATTTTTTGTACGACACCCTCCAATTTGATGTCGATACCCATAAAAATATTATGTTTAAAATCAGAAATCCATCGGTCAACTCTAAGGGGTGCCTCTGGCCACTTAAATTTGAAAGGTCTGGTTGTGGCCATTACAAAGAAAAATTTGAATTTTTTGTACGACACCCTTCCATTTGGTGTCGATACCCATAAAAATATTATTTGTAAAATTTGAAATCAATCGGTCAACTCTAAGGGGTGCCTCCGGCCACTTAAAGTTGAGGGGTTTTGTTGTAGCCATTATAAAGAAAAATTTAAATTTGTTGTACGACACCCTCCCATTTCATGTCAATACCCGTAAAAATATTATGAGCAAAATTTGAAATCAATCGGTCAATTCTAAGACGTGCCTCCGGCCACTTAATGGCCAGAACAAAATCTTAGAGTTGAACGATTGATTTCAAATTTTGCAAATAACATTTTCAAGGGTATTCACACGCAATATGCGGGTGTCGTACAAAAAATTAAATTTTTCTTTGTAATGGCCAGAACAAAACCTTTCAAGCTTAAGTGGCCTGGGGCACGCCTTAGAGTTGAACGATTGAATTCAAATTTTATACATAATATTTTTATGGGTATTGATACGAAATGGGAGGGTGTCGCGCAAAAAATCAAAAATTTTTTTTTAAGGTCCAGAACAAAATTTCTCAACTTTAAGTGGCCGGAGGCACGTCCTAGAATTGACCGATTGATTTCAAATTTGGCAAATAATATTTTTACGGGTATTGACATGAAATGGGAGGGTGTCGTACAAAAAAAATTAAATTTTTCTTTGTAATGGCCAGAACAAAACCTCTCAACTCCAAGTGGCCGGGGGCACCCCTTAGAGTTGAACGATTGATTTCAAATTTTACAAATAATGTTTTTATGGGTATTGACACAAAATAGGAGGGTGTCGCACAAAAAATTTAAATTTTTTTTTAAGGTCCTGAACAAAATTATTCAACTTTAAGTGGCCGGAGGCACGTCTTAGAATTGACCAATTGATTTAAAATTTTGCGAATAATATTTTTACGGGTATTAACATGAAATGGGAGGGTGTCGTACAAAAAATTTATATTTTTCTTTGTAATGGCCAGAACGAAACCTCTTTCAGTGGCTGGGGGCACGCCTTAAGGTTGAACGATTGATTTCAAATTTTGCACATAACATTTTTGCGGGTATTCACACGTAATGGGAGGGTGCCGTACAAAAAATTTGAATTTTTCTTTGTAATAGCCAGAACAAAACTTTTCAAGTTTAAGTGGCCGGGGGCACGCCTTAGAGTTGAACGATTGATTTCAAATTTTACACATAATTTTTACAATACCCATATTGACATGAAATGGGATGGTGTCGCACGAAAAATAAAAATTTTTTTTTTAAGGTCCAGAACAAAATTTCTCAACTTTAAGTGGCCGGAGGCACGTCTTAGAATTGACCGATTGATTTCAAATTTTGCACATAATATTTTTACGGGTATTAACATGAAATGGGAGGGTGTCGCACAAAAAATTTAATTTTTTCTTTATAATGGCCACAACAAAACCCCTCAACTTTAAGTGGCCGGAGGCACCCCTTAGAGTTGGCCGATTGATTTCAAATTTTACAAATAATATTTTTATGGGTATCGACACCAAATGGAAGGGTGTCGTATAAAAAATTTAAATTTTTCTTTGTGATGGCCACAACCAAACCTCTCAACTTTAAGTGGCCAGGAGCACCCCTTAGAGTTGACCGATGGATTTCTAATTTTAGACATAACATTTTTATGGGTATCGACATCATATTGGAGGGTGTCGTACAAAAAATTTAAATTTTTCTTTATAATGGCCACAACAAAACCCATCAACTTTAAGGTGCCGTAGGCACCCCTTAGAGTTGACCGATTGATTTCAAATTTTACGCATAATATTTTTATGGGTATCGACACCAAATGGAAGGGTGTCGTACAAAAAATTCAAATTTTTCTATGTAATAGCCACAACCAATCCTTTCAACTTTAAGTGGCCGGGGGAACCTCTTAGAGTTGACCGATGGATTTCAAATTTTACACATAGAATTTTTATGGGTATCGACACCAAATCGGAGGGTGTGGTACAAAAAATTTAAATTTTTCTTTATAATGGCCACAACAAAACCTCTCAACTCCAAGTGGCCGGGGGCACCCCTTAGAGTTGACCGATTGATTTCAAATTTTACGCATACTATTTTTATGGGTATTGACACCAAATGGAAGGGTGTCGTACAAAAATTTAAATTTTTCTTTGTAATGGCCACAACCAAACCTCTCAACTTTAAGTGGCCCCCGGGGACACCCCTTAGAGTTGAACGATTGATTTCAATTTTTACACATAATTTTTTTATGGGTATTGGCACGAAATGAGAGGGTGTCGCACAAAAAAAAAAAAATTTTTTTTAGGGTCCAGAACAAAATTTTTCAACTTTAAGTGGTCGGAGGCACGTCTTAGAGTTGACCGATTAATATTAGATTTTGCAAATAATATTTTTATGAGTATTCACACGAAATGGGAGGGTGCATCAAACTGTACAATGCAAAAAAAAAATTCTAGTGTAATCTAAGGGCCACCCTAATAGGCACGCAGTACCGGATTAGTCTCCATTACAAAAGGTAAACATAATATGGATTGTACATGTTTACAATGCATTTGACTGATAAATAACGCATAATATAATGAACTGACTCAGTCAAGCATTTAAAACTGATCCAGACTGAAACCGAAGTTAACCAGCCGAAACTTGGATTGTCACCAATATTCATTCTTGTATTTTTTAGGCCGAATGCAGTAAGTGGGTCCCTTTCTTTCATCCTGTTTTGTAATGGTTAAGACTGCGTTCTGTGAGTGCATAACATTTTAATAAATTTATTCTCCATTTTAATCGCATCTCATAATCATGCATTCATCAAAATCATGAACCTTGTATCTTATCCTGGTATAGTTATTAACAACAGATACCACATAAAATGTGTTTATCTAACAGATTTCCTAATTCGTTAGATTTAGTTTCTTATTAAATCTGAAACTTCCTCTCACACATTTTACTATGTATAATTGTTTTGTAAAATTTAAGGCCTTATAAAATAAATGATAAACTTTGCAGTGTATAAGATTTAGCGCAATTCGTTGTTTATGAACCAAAGTGCATTGTCTGGAGCTCTGAAAAGTTAAATTGTTAATTTTATTTTATTGAAGGCTCTTTTCTAAACCAAAAATCAAGTATCTGATGCGTTTGTTCGCAACCATTTGGAGGTGAAACCACAAAAACCAATCCGTTTGTTTTGAACCATGGCTGTCTGAACCAATGCAAAATTTGTTGCGGTCATGGGACAGGTGCACATAAAAAAATGTTTTTTTGAATATATTATTTACCTTAAAACCCAAACTTAGAACCATCATGTTCAGATGGATAATATCTGATGGAGAATTAGCAGATATTTGTAAAATTTAATTTAATCCATGTAACGACTGACTATTTCGAATATTTCTCTAAAAGTAAGAATATCCATATATAAAGAAGTTCGCTAATAATTTGCCAATTTATTTCCATTCCGGCCCATTAAAATGAACAGACTTAAAAGAATTTATATAGAGCAATAAGATTTTATCGTTTTTTTTAGTGATTTGCACTCAATAATAATTAGTAATACTTGTTTTTGTGTGCATAGAAATTCTTGGTCATGTGACGTCATAATGGTCATAATGTTATATGTAGATAGAATACAATTTTGTGCATTTGTAAATAATAAGAATGGTTGGAATATTTTATCGTTTGAATAGATTTTTTTTTGGATGATATTTGGAAGGGGAAATTATTAATTTATGTACAGTGAGAATGATAATGAAAAAGAAACGAAATACTGAAAAATCTTACTATAGATACTTGACTATTTTTGTTTTGGTCGGCAGATTACGTAAAATTAACACAAATAAATAACACATTTTACTTGTGATGTGCCTTCGTTTAATTCTAATTAAAAAAATTATTTGTGTTAATTTAATTTTAATTATTTTATTGAATGTTGAGAGTTGAGTTATGTTTATTTTGATCCAATAAAGTTAAATTGATTTGTTAACAAAAGATTAGATTTTAAGTAATTATTGATTCTGTTTGTAAGATTAGTCCATATGGAATTTATTGTTTTATATCAAAAGAAGTTACATGTTTCATTTCGGTAAAGCAACAGTTGTTATGTAGACTGGAGTATGATAACGTAGAGCAGTAAAGTTCCCGATTTATATAATGTCTGTTTTCTCATAATTCACAATTTTGCTTACCCCACGTAGTTCATAATAGTTTCTCATTCGTCCACAATCTATGGTCATATTTTCATATAGTTTCCGTTACATAAATTTGTTCTTAGCATAAAACCATTAACAATAATATTTCTTTTACAATATCCTATTATTGGTTCACACTGCGTTTTCACCAGCGTTATTTCACCATACTACATAAATTTAAATTCTCCGGACCTTAACCGTAGTTGCTTTAAAATATTTTAAAACCTCAAACGGCTGTGCATATTTGTCCAATCGACTCAATGGCTAAAAACTATTATCCTACAATCGGTTTTGTACTTGTCTTCGAAACGTATTGTATTTCTTATATAGGTATTTTTATCAATTTCTCTTTCCGTTATAGATCTAAATTTTACTGTAATACTGTTGTAAGCTATTGTTTCATAATACATAAACATCATAAAATCGGTTAAACTTACGTTTAATTCATTCTAATATATTAATATTTCTTCCCAATGCGTTGGAAATAACTTATTTCGTGAAATCATTTTACCATTTTATGTATTACAAAATAACAATCAGTATTTTTTTTACGGAAAATGTACTAACATTATCTTGCATATTTCCCCTACTACGAAATTGGTAGCGATATTTTCGATATTAAATTACTATATAAGAGATAACTATACGGTCTTTTGTCTCTCTCGGTCGATTCATTTAGGTCGGTTGAAAAGAAAACCTTTTTTGACGGCTGGATGATGTAGAAGCTGATCATTAAAAAAATTAAAAATGTGTTTAAAGTTTTTTTTCCATTAGATTAATTGTAAATTAGTTGAATTCTATTTATAACTAGTAAAATTTTTGTGCTTGTTATTATCGTTAGTGATCATTACTAGGTTATTTCAAATTATCATTAAAAATAAAATGAATTTGTGTGTGGTGTCGACGTAGGTTATTTCTGATAGAAATAAAAAAACAAAAAAATAAACTATTAAAAAAATTGATTATATGTAATTTGTGTTTGCGCCAAGAACAGTAAAACGTTCTGTTAATTTATTGATTAGTTGTTACACATAAAAATAATGATAATTACGAAAAATGTATAAGGTATGTCATATTGATTTTCAAAGAACCAATATTTTTTTTTAAAATTAAGAAATAACACTTCTAACCTATAATAACATAAAAATTTATTAGTTAATTTGCATTAATTAAAATTAGGATGCCGTATCCTCGTTGTGATTATACTTAATAAAATTAATGTACTTGGGTTATTGTAACCTTATCGTAATGCAGTGTGTTTCCTTTTTTTGGCATTTCTAACTGTTTCTGAAAATAGACGAGTTCAGCGAACTATTCTTTTTATCTCGAATTTTCTTCGGCGTTGTGGTGATCGAACAGACAAAAACAACCACCCAACGGGGCTACGGATGTACAACAGTACCCCAAGGTCATCTAAACCAGTTATGCAACCACGTTGATAAATTGTATGCGGATTATATGTACAATAACAACCTTAATCAAAAAATTTTATGCTGCTTTATGCGAGATTATATTATTTACTCACTATTTATGAAATATTTCGCTCTAAATTTTAATAATTTTCAGTTTAACCATACTATTCATTAAAACATATAATAATTGAGAAAAAAAACGATAAATTCTGTTAATTAAATTATTTATTTACACTAATAAAATATCCCTTAAAATATTCAAATTCAAATGTTTTTCAAATCACTCATTAATAGTTCGTGCGCAATATATTTAATAAGAAAATCTTTCAAATTTAAAAGTTATTAAAAATAGTTCATTAACACAATATATTTAATTAACAAATTCGCAATAATTAAATAAAATGTCTTCAAATTATATTAGATATTCACCTGAACCTCTGTTTATAAATCACTCGCAAAAAAAATAATTAATTTTGCTGACTCCGGATAATCGCCAAAATAGAAGTGATCGGTTTTTAATTTCTTTTAAGTTCATCTTCAAAAAATACTCCCAAAAAATTGCTTATCATTGCAACGTTTTGGGTTTTAACACCAGATGGGCAGGTGAATGATTAAAAGTAAATAGATAATGAATGCACTCACTATTTAACGACATTAAATTACATTGACTGCATTCATTATTATATTCAGCAATTTTCATGGTCAATTGACATTTGTGACATCTAAGCAAATGGTAAACAAAAAAAATCAAAATTTACAAATAAAATAACTAATCAGTAGAATTAAATTTTCAGGAACTAATAAGACGTTGCTTATATTGGAGAAGCCATACTTAGGATACTTATACCATAGATACTTATGTTGGTGAAGCCAATTATACAGATAAGTGAAGTGAAATTTATCTTATCATACAAATATTAATTTAATTTTATTTTTCTGTGCAGGAAACTGAATCTTCTCTATGTTCAAGTTTGAACAATTTATATTGGATATATTTCTACACCTTGTTTATACTGGATCACCTTATTAACAATCAATCATAGATACCGTATAGGCAATCAACCTTTACGCTCATTCACGGGATTCACCAGCTACATTTAATATACGCCTTAGCAATGCTATTTATCATCAATCGCTTTATTTGTGACGCACCATTCCTACCGAATTTCAACGCAACATTTGTATAACAACCGAATTTCAACGCAACATTTTTATAAATTTCTGGATGTCTACCGAATTTCAACAATTTATGCAATTTTTGCAATGACACCTTGCCTTGTAATGGATAGCCTGGAAGAATGCTTGAACACGGTGTATTATGGTCTCTGATTCTTTAGTGCCATTTGTGATTACCATAAGTGGCTTGTAATAGGTTTTTTTTTCCATCATTAACAGACGCATTTTTCGTATAGTCTCAGATTCATTAGTTGTCAAAAAAAAATTTTTTTTTATTAACGTGTACGGCTCGTGATAGTTTCTCATCCATTCACCATCAATGGTCGTGTTCCTTTTGGTCCCCGTAACCCATAGTTTCCGTATTTTTCCTAAAACTTACTTAAATTTTCAATAGCTGGACAGACATATTTGAGAAAAAATTGAACCAATTACGCTAATTTTATATATTAATTAATATAATATAATATTAATTAATTTGAATTAATTAAAAACTTTCCTTAAATCTTATCTATATAAACATTAAAATTTAATTTTGCAATCCACTAAAATTGACTCGCGCTACGTTTCCATTCGATTATTTTCAATATACTACTTGAATTTGAATTTTCTAGACACCAACCGTAATTAAACAATGAAGTTTTCAAACCTCATAACAGCTGTGCGTGTTTGCCCAATCGTCAACATACAAAGAATTACTATCTTGCTTTGTTAAAATATTCGATTTATCTTTGTATGAATATAATATTTTGCTTCAAACAATCTTTCCGTTATGGAACTGAACCTCACTGTGTTGATATAGTAGATTGTAGTTTTGTAATATCTAAACACCATAACATCGATTGAACTTGCATTTAATTCATTTGAAATTCAACGTTAAATGTTGTTGATGATCGGAAATGATTTGTATTGCAAAATTATTTTTGGGCAATAATATCAAATAACAAACAGTTTTGTGTAACCATAAAAAGTTCCTAACAATTAAATACAAGATGTGAATTAATTGCCTTACAGCAAACACTGTATTCGAGTTTTTTCGATGTTCAAATTTAGGGTATATAATGTACGACTGTAATATTTTCATTCTCTTAGTTTAATTGCATTGACACGAATACTCTCGCAGTCCATCATCGATTCTTATACGAATCTTATTTTTTTGATGTGGATAAAACTTACCTCGTTGGTAGATGTCAAAACGAAAGTTTTTTTCTCTTGGCTTGAAAACTCAAACCACATGGACGTATAGGTTTTCATACGTGATAGTAAAATTTGCATGTTTTGTTTTAAAATAAATTATAAAAATTTCCTCAAATGTTTAGTAACAAATTAGTTAATAAAAAAAAAGCATATGTGTTTGGCAGCGATATGTCCTAGTGAATTTATTTAGAATAGAAATCTCTTAATATTAGTTCAATTAAACGAAAAAAAATATATAATCAATCTAGATTAAATATACAAAAAAATTGCTATGTGTGTGTGTTTGTCTCTAGTGTAAATTAATTTAAATCACTTAATGTTATTTTAGCAACATGGTTGCAATTGGAAAGCTAGTTTAGTCGATTTGTTTTGTGATATTAGTCAGCCAAGGACGTTGGTAAGGTGTTATATTTACTATGTTTATTAAATTGAATAATCATATAATTATAAACTAAATATTACGCATGTGTCTATATCTTAAGGAAACAAGAAAAGAAATTAAAAATTCAACTAAACGAGAATCTGAATCGTTAGCCTTATTGATTAAATTTTCCATTTAACCAAGAATTGTTCTGTAACCGTGCCGTTGCCCCTTCGTGGTAATACATTTATCATATCACAAAGTTGGGGTAAAGCGAAAGTAATCATTCGTACATCAGAATTTTACTTATGTATATAAATCCCGGTCACCGTTGTTTATTCCGTTTGTGCGCAGGGTGAACTATTTGACCTTGTGTGTTGACAAGGTTGTTATCTATGAATATTTAACGATAGCAACAATTTGAATTGGAGACGGAGTTACATCTGTTCATCATTATCTTGAGAATCAATTGTTTGATTCTTTCAACCCCCCACTGGGATATACCTGTTCATCAGTACCTAACATATTATCTGCTGAATGATTTAAAACCTCAACTATGTTATGGCGGTGTATCATTATAGCTAAATTTAGATCAACATTTTATCTGAAATTTGCGGGAAGGATAGGATTGAATTGTAATGAATTCAAGTATTAATTTGATAAATTACGGAACTTAATAGCGAAACGGTTATATATAATTTTTGCTATTACTGCCGCATATTTTACATAATTTCAATATTATTCAACGAATAATTTAACTAGTATTGGTACAATTTATTACATATTTTTTTTGGATTTCAACGCATACGTCAAAAATTACCTTTTACCGTATTGCTTCACCATCAGTGATACAAAATTATTACAGTTCTACTTCAACGAATAATTTAACTGGTATTGGTACAATTTATTACATTTTTTGGATTTCAACGCATACGGCAACAATTGCCTTTCAACGTATTGCTCCGCAATCATTGATACGAATTATTACCGTTCTATTTCAACAAATAATTTAACTAATATTGGTACAATTTATTACATTTTTTGGATTTCAACGCATCCTGCAACAATTACATGTCAACGTATTCGGCCGTAATTGCTATAATTGTTACCATACTCACCTGTGATTATAAATTGATTCGGCGCTTATGTTGACAACCAGAGCCAACGTTTCTACTTGTCCTTTTATTCAATGTTTATACATGCAAATTTATCCAACGCTTATGATTGCAAGTTTATTTACCGTTACTACTTAACGTTTTATTCAACAAAACTATTTAACGCTGATGATTGCAAGTTTATTTAACGTTTCTACTTATCATTTTGATGCAACAACATTATCATTTAACGTTTCTACTTAACGTTTTATTCAACAAAATTATTCAATGCTGATGATTGCAAGTTTGTTCAACGTTACTACATCTCATTTTGATGCAACAACATTAGCATTTAACGTTTCTACTTGACGTTTTATTCAACAAAATTATCCAACGATTGCAAGTTTAATTAACGTTTCTACTTATCATTGTATTCAACGTTTATATATACAAAATTATTCAACGCTGTTGATTGCCAGTTCATTGAACGATTCTACTTAACATTTCATACAACGTTTATGCGTATAACTTTATACAACCTTTTTGATATTCAAATATCTTCGTGAATTATCCAACGTGACCAACGTGCTGATGGAAGGCTGATACAATCAGGATAGGAGGTCAGGATTTAATCATGGGGTGAGTACACTTATTTTGCTTAATTTTTTTTTGATTAACGTAGGGGTGTGAATGGGTGTGAAAAGGCGTGTCGGGGGCGTGTTAGTCGTCGAATGTGTGGGTGAATGTGTGACGCGTGAGTGTGTGGGCGTCTGAGAGTGATTCTGGGGGTTGGACGTGCTGATCGTGGGTCTTTCGCAAATGGGGTCGCCAAAGTCTCCATTTTTCCACTTGTATTTCTTTCCATTTCTACAAATTTTCGTAAATAGCGTACATTCCTGTATTTGTGCTGAAGTAGCAGGGTTTCTTAATCGTTCCCATGGGCTGAAACTAGCTTGGGGCAAGAAAATAAATCTCGCTAGGTACGCTTCCTGCAATGCCATTCTCATTGGTTCGCCAGTGAGAAAGCGCTTCATTACAGCCTATGAGATTTTTCGCCGCTGATGGAGGGCTAAGGCCGTAAGATTTTGAAGCCTGGAGGATATAATCATGGCGTGAGCAAATTTTGGTTATCTTATTTTACTTTTTCTAACGTAGAAGTGTGAATGCGCATGAAAGGGTGTACAAGTGATTGAATAGGGGCGTGCATGTCGATGCGTGTGTGTGTGAGCTGGCGATGCGTGTAGCGAGACACATTCAGTCTAAATTGGAAATGATTATAATCAAAATATTTTTGCTCCGAGGTAATACTTAGTTTTCCAAATACATTTTCTTTTTACTATATTAAATTATATTACCTAAATTTTTTAATTTATATTTTTAAGTAATAAAAAAATCAATCCCAAATAATATGAAGGCCAAACAAAAAAAAGCAAATTCTTGTCATGTTTTATATTTATTAACCTTATTATACATTAACCAACTGTAAACTACAGGTATTTGATTAAATTGGTTTTGAAGTGTTTAGTTGACTTACAAATGAATTATAACATTTTTTGTGAGCGGTAAATAACTTTTTTTTGGTAATTTGTGGTGATTGCGTATGGTTTGATAAATTTTGGAAATGTATTAATAACACACAAAGAGATAAACAATGAAGACTTTCAATATAGCGTGTGACGTTCTCCTGTGCTCTAGAATTTGATTCTCGGTTTACCAGATGGCAGCAAAACACCTTATTTTTAATTGCTACCATCTACGGTATTTGCTGCGGGTCTTTGAGCTTATTGGTCTTGCTTCGCAGTCTGAGTGTGTGGGTGAACGTGAGCCTGTATGCAGTGTGAGTGTGTGGGCGTATGGGAATGATGGTGGGGGTTGGACGTGCTGATCGGGGTTCTTTCGCAAAAGGGGTCGCCAGAGTTTCATTTTTTCATTCGTATTGTTTCATTTCTGTATTTGTGTTGAAGCAGCAGGTATTAATCTATCAAATCCACGATGACTGAGCTTTAGTCGTTAAGGCGTTAAATAACTCTAGGTACGCAGCCTGCTATGTCACTTCATTGGTTCGCCAATGAAGACTCTTCATTACACAGTGGCTTAAATAGAGGAAGCTATTAGTGAAGTTGATTAAAAAAAAAATTATTGAAGTTAGTGGATTAAGTATAAATCAATCTAGAAATTCAGTTAGTAAGAGTGTTCAACTTCGAAGATCCGTAACTTTTTTTGCATCAACTCGATCAAAATCATAATTTAAATTGGGTCCAAATTAGAGTTTGTAAGACTGGAGAATTTATTTCAGCTAGATAGATCAATCTCTTTAGCTCAACCCACAATTGAAACAAGATAGAACCAACGTACATTGGATATGGAAAGTAACCGTCTTTTTCTTCCGAAATCACAAACCACCCTCCTCCCTCCAAGGTTTAATGAAAGTGCGTTTTGATTCATTATCTGAAATACGTTGTTTGTATTGAAACATTTTTTGACGGTTTACTTCAAAATTTGTTTACCAAATTTTGATATAAATATCTGAATTTTTAATACAAACATGTTAAACTAAAGTCATATTTTATAATAAAGATACGGTACAGTGCTCAAAAATGAAAATTATTTTGATCTTAAACAGAACCAAACAGTTGTTTTCAGCCTCAACTCAGACCACTTTTATCCTTATTGCTGCCCACTCAAAAATCAATAATTCTAACCGAAACAATACTCAACCTCATTTCATCAAAATTCTAACCACTTCAGAGTTTTTCTGTTTCATCTACCAAGCTAACTTATTAAAGCAAATTGTTACAGCACCTTAGAGTTATGAAAATGATAAGAAAGTTTAATACACTTAACTGAAACAAAACATAAAATAATCACAATGAAAGCCGAAAGGTAAAGAAAGTAATAAAAAAATAGCAGTAATAATAATAAAAGAAACAAAAAAAATTTAAACCAACGATGATTGTATTCTTGTGTTCATACTGTGGGTTGTTGTCATTATTTTCTTTGATGTGCTGATTTGTGGATACAAATTTTAAGCCCGTGACGAACTTTATACGTATATTACACAAAAAATTGTCTTTTGCAAATCCTAATTGTTGAACTATTATCTCTAAAATTCAGTTCGTACAACCATATTAAGTCTTTGCACCATCAACTAAAACATAATAATTTATTGAAAGAATTAAACCATTTTATGTTTAACCAATTTCTATATTCTAATTAATGTATCAGACTGAGCACCACAGCAACAATAATGTAAAACAAAAATACATAATTTTGGAAAATTTAATTATAAATTTTCTGGTTGGTTTTACGTTAGGGTTCTCCCTTTTCTGTGTTTCAATTTCTTTCGATTTATTTTATAAAACGAACAAATTTTTAATTGTTACGAGAAAAATTAAAACCAAATAAATGCTACTACACTTAAAATAGAAAATAATAATAATATAATCGCGATAGTATTTTACGCAACAAACCATGTAGAAAATAGACATTTTATTTAAAGCTTTTTGTTTTTGTTTTTAATTTTTGTAAGCTTAAAACATTTATTTTGTTTCGGTTCCTTTAACATTTTTAGAATTTTGTATTCACTAACAAGAAAATTGAATATTAATAAAAGCTTTAAGAGTGCACGAAATGGAAATTTATTCATTGGTTTTTGATTCGATTACAATTAAGCTAGCTTGAAATCCAAACCTTCCGAATTTCCATGTCATAAATGTTTGAATTTGTGTTCAAATAATTTGTTGTAACCTTGATTTAACAGCATGATTCCACAAGTATTCATACACAACAGCCTCCTCCCACTTGATATTTATATATATATTTACAGCCCATCGCCGCACTAAAGAAATAACAAAAAAAACCTATCATTAAGACAAAAATAAACAAGGGCAAAAAAACTCAACAACATAAATCTACCGGATCTAACAACAAAAAAATCAAGGAAAAATCAAATAAGTTTGACGTTTCCGATTCCTGATTTTCCTCTATTCCTTCGATTTATTTCTTCTATAAACCAAAAATGTATTTAATACAAAAAAAAAACAACCAAAAACTTTTCCATTGTGAACGATATTTTTTTATTTTTCTTAAATAGAAAATTAGTTTTTCTTTTAAATTTTGTGTTTTACTTTGTAAAAAAAATAAACAATTTGAAATGGTTTGGGTGGTGGGTGGGTGGTGTAATGGTTGGACATCAGAAGTTCATATTTAATTATTTTTTTTTCGTCTAATTTTTATATTTATAATTTTTTATTCTTATAGATATAGATATAATTTATAAGTCGAATGAAAATAAAAAGAAAATCACAAAATAAATTAAATTGAAAATTGATTTTTTGACGTCATCAATTGAATGTGGTCATGTAAGAAATATATTTATATATTTTTTTTTATTGAAAAGAGAATTGAAAGTTTTAATTGAATTAAAGTTTTATATAAATTTTTTCAATTTGATTTGAGTAATGGAAAAATCTTTTTAGTTATTTTTCTTTTTCATATTTTTTTTTGCTATTTGTGTTGAAGTGTTATGAGATTTTAAATTATTAAAGTTTTATTAATAATAAAAAAATATTAAAAGTTAAGGCTGTGATTGTAGAGAATAAATCAGAGAAATCTATATCAATATTGGGATTTTAAACAAACTTAATTTATTAGTTTAATTTTAGAGTTTTAAACAATAACAGTAGGGTTATTTTAGAAAACGCAATTGTTTGTATCAGACACAACCTTTGTGTTTTTAATGTGCTTTGAAGCAGACCAGCTCAAGTAGCAATACGACCTAAGGATTTATTTTTTAGCTTTACCTTAGTGTTATATCTAGAAGTTGTGCTACGTGATTCTTATTGATGCTAAAATAATATCTCTTTGTAGTGAGTGAATATGTAAGTGTTTTTTGATCAAGCTTGTTATATCTGTACCTTGATCTGGCAAGGTACAGATATAAAACCGAGTTAACACCGAACAAAATTTCTATAATGTATTCAGACGTTTTCTGTCTTGTTCAATTTTTAAGGTGTCGTGTCCCTGTACAGGGGCCCTGTTTAGAATCATCACAATCTGAAAAGAAAAACGGATGCTAAAAGAAAATTTCGTATTATTTTTATTATATTCTTTAAATAATTTTGTTTATCTTGTATCAGTTACATTTTGTTGATATTGAATTTATATTGAATTAATTTTTATTTGTAAATATTAAAAGTTAAAAGTAACCAACTTACCGCGTTGGCGCGCTTTTAGTTTTTATGACTACAAATTCATATTTTCTCGATTACTTTATTTTTGGCAAGCAAGCTAAAAACTCCTCTTTTTGCTAACTATATACTTACAAATAATAATAATATAGTTAAATAGTAAAATCACATATTTGTTTTCATCATTCGAAACTGGATATTTATATTTTTGGAAATTCATTTTCACATTTTTTGGTCCTTCGAGCCGGATGATTAGGATCCATGTTTGGAAAGCAAATTTGGAAGGAGATCTACGTCAAGCAAAACTACAAGCAGATCTAGGAAAAACGCATTAAGTATAAATTTATTTTAATATTATAAATAAAAAACAATTCGTAACGAAGCTGTAATTCAAACTTCGTAATTGAGAGTCGAACTGATTTCCCACACGCATTAAATTTACATTAACAAAAACTTTCATAGTTGTTTTCGTTTCTTTTTAACCATAGTTTCTTATACTCATTCCGTAATCGTCTTCTACAATAGTTTCTATTTGAATCTGTCATAAAGCGGTAATGCAGTATCCTTAAACTGGCATCTCTCTATTTCCCATAAAGACAAGTAAGATTCAAGCAATGGGTTACTTCTCGTTTGCTGTATTGTCATGAACTTCTGAAGTTGTTTTTGCTTCCTTTTTTTGTTAATACAATTTTCTTACATTCATTTCATAATCAATTATTTTTAATAAATCTTTTATAATTTTGCTATGAGTTAGTTGTGCGAACTCTTTAGTGGGTACAAATACTTAACGAAAGAAAAGTTCCCAAGAAACAAACTCATCGTTTTTTATCGTTTTGTTATTGTTTGTAGTCGGCCGTTAAAATACTATAAATGAATGCCGCGAGATGGCTTTGAGAGAGTTTTCGACTATTTGTCTACACAGATAAAATCTGTTTTTGTTTGTTTGACGTCTACCATATTTATTTTTGGTGGTGCGTTAATTTTGTTGTGAATTCTAAAAACAAAAAAAACAAATCCCAAAAGAAGGTAATTGCAATAGTTAAATTTAAATCGAAATCTCTTGCAGAACTGGAACAAATGATGCAAGCGGATTTAAATATGATCCATAGTTTCCTAGCTTCGAAGAAATTGAAATTAAATGCAGAAAAACATCTTATATCATCTTCAGAAGCAAAACTTCAAATCTTCCAGATTTTGCATTATCAGTAGAAAACCAATCCATATCCAGAGTTAATTGTGTAAAATATCTGGGATTACATACAGATTCGTACCTGAAATGGACGTATCATGTTGATCACATTAAAAAAAAAATTGCTTGCATACTTTTTGCTCTGCGACGAACAAGAAGCTGTATTACTGAAAGTGTTGCGTGGTCTATTTATCACTCGCACATTTTATCCCATATTAAATACCTTAGTCCTATTTGGAGCACAGCACCGGCATATAAATTAAATGAATTAAAACGATTACAAAATAAAGCTGTTAAAATCATAAAAAAACTACCAACTCTAACCCCTACTAGTATATTATATTCAGCAACTGTCTTATCTTTTGAAAATGTTAAATCGTATGAATTACTCCTATTCTTGTATTTGATAGTTAATAACAAAATTAAACATAATTTCAATTTAATTTCTAACAATAATATCCACTCTCATTCAACCAGACAAGCTACCCATTATCGAATAACCAAATTTCGAACTAATTTTGGAAGGGACAGTATTCTTTGTTTTGGACTAGCTGCCTTCAATAACTTACCAGACCATATAAAAATAACTAACTCTGTATCTTGTTTTAAAAGACTACTGCGCGAATACATAGTTCTATGAGCTTGTAAATATTATAGATAAATTTAATTTGTTTAATATTATCGATTGTAATTTTGACTTTTCATATTTTGCTACTACATATTTGCTAAATGTTTAAATTGTAGATCACATATAGTTATCAACTGCTGTGATCAGATCTTATAATATATAATAAATAAAGTAAAAAAAATAAAAAAAAAAAAAAAAAAAAGGTAATTAATTTCAAGTGGCAAACCGAAATGATGGAGAAAAACAAAACTTTAACCTACGATCGCTCAAAGGTAATATTAAATTTTTTATGTTGATCCGTTATACAAAAACAAATTCCTAACGGGGTTTAAAAAAAGTTAGTTGAAACATTTACGTATCAGTTTGTGATATTCTGTTATACAGTTAAATAAACGAAAATTGTATTTGTAAATATAATTAAATAGTCAAGATTCTGTAATAATCATAAAAAAAAGTACTGTGATTAACTGTGTACGATTTCATGTTAATTTATATATAGAGCAAAGAATAGTTTAAAGTCGTGGTAGACATATTGACTAAATCATAATTGTAATAAAAAAACCAAAGTGCTGTGATACACTGTGTACCGATTTGATGTTGATTATATGCGAAGCAAACGGTAGCTTAAGATCGGTGTAAATACGCTGATTAAAGGATAGCTGTAATTGAATAGTTGAAAATAAAATCTGCGATAACTTAGGGTGCGAATAGTGGTGATAAACTGTTGACCAAGCAAAAAACCTTGTTCCACATATATTGTTTGAATGTTCTAACGTATCACACACGATATCTACATCCTGTGTGCTGAACATGTTGGGGACATTTTGGAATTGTTATCACGTATTTCCGGTGACATCCACGGTTACCGTTATCCACAACGAGGTTTTGTTTGGTATTACTTACACTCTCCGTGATCATAACGCGGTTATTAATACATTACGTTTCTCCAACATTATCACCTTCACGAGTGTGGAATATTGGAAATAATTCTGGAACATTAACAGTTATAGTAATCGGCACCCAGTTTTTTTATAATAACTATTCTGGCAAACGGGTTGTCATCCTGAATACGGAATTCCTTAATTTAAAAACATAATGAGGATGAGTGAGTAGTGGATTTTTGGGGCGGGATCTGGAATAACTATGTGGTGAGTCATATTCAACTTAATGAAAAATTAAATGTTTGAATGATTACGGTTATGTGTGTGGGTGTGTGAGTGTGTGGATATGGAAGTGTGGACGTGAGCAAGTGTGTGCAAGTGTATTTGTTGCATGCGCGTATGATTGTCATAATCCACCATATGAATGAGAATTTTGCAGAAACATAAAAAAAAAAAAACAAAAATTTTATTATTGCAAAAACTAAAAAGTGATTAAGCTCAACCATGGATGGCTTGTTAATGTTTAATCGATAAAAAGATTCATTCCATCAAAAAATTTGATGATGGATAACAAAACAAAATTGAAAGTGAATGGATTTTTGGAATTTAATTAACTTTTGGTACGGCAAGTTTTTGTGATTTAGTTCAATAGTATACAAGCAACACTAGTTCGAACTTAACGGACAGCGCTAATTTTGTTAACCTTGGTATAACTGGTATTACATTAGCTGTTTTGCAATCTTTGATATTTTTTTTAGTGCATGCTATATAGTAAGTGGTAAGATTAAATTTAAGAACAGTCATACTGGATTTTAAAGATAATTGTTCTTGTTTCATGCAGTCACTTGTAACCTCTAACACACGTCAAATAAAGGTTGCTAATTATTATTATCACAATAAGCGTAGAAAAAAAAATGCCTATGTAATTTCAAGTTTATTAACTTAGTTTATAAGAACACAAACAAAAAAGGTTTTCTCTTCTCCATCTTGCCAACTATTCTACCACGGAAACCGAAATAATTTGTATTCTGGTTGTATATCTCATATCGTGCCTAGCAACAGTTCTGACAATGATTTCAGGCTGATCTGTTGGATCGAATGTAGTGACTGGACTGTATCAAGTAGTGTGAATGCGCGTGGAGGCATGGATGCATGCATGTGTGAGTATGGGTTCGTGTGTGAGTGTATGAGGTGTGAGAGCATGAGAATGCGTGTTGAAACTTGCAGGGGGTCGGACGTGGTGATCGCAGTTTTCTTCGCGTATGGGGGTCGCCAGATTCTATTAATTTCACGCACCTTTCCTTGATCCGTTGGTTTGTCGACACGCGTCGACACGCTTTGTTTGACTCTGGATTTCAAAGGTATTTTGTCACAGAAGTAGGCTTTCAGCGCCTAGGATTAAAAAAAGTGAATGGCAGAATAATAATTAAAAGGCTCAACGTTGTTACTGCGAAAGGGGTAGCCTGTTTACGTATAAGGCCAAGATGACAATTATGAAATATCAGCAAAGGTGCTATTTGTTCCGTCTATTTCTTCGTATCAATCATCTGTTAAAGTCGCTATGGGCTTAAAAATAATTGACAACATAGACTAGCAGATTCAGATTTCTACAGGTAAGGTAAAATAGACATCTTACTTGGAAGTATTCTATTTTTCAACATCATAGATGATGGTAAAAAACGAATTCCAAAGTCACAACTTATTGTCCATAATACGAGTTAAGGATGGATGATAGTCGGCACTCCAATTGAAAACGAAAATAAAACAAGTAATCCAGTTCTAGTTAATCTGCATCTTGACATTGATCTGACACTGCAAAAATTCTAGGAGATAGAGAAGATTGCTGCAGCAGTTTCGTACAACGAAGAAGAACAGAGATGCCTTCAGCATTATCGAGATACGGTTCAAAGAGCGGCAGATGGCAAATATATCGTAAGGCTACCATTTAAGAACGATATACCCAAACTAAAGATTTCAAAATTAATGGCTGAAAGACGTTTATATAGTTAAGAGAAACGTTTTGTACGTGATAACAGCTTCAAGAGACGGTACACCGAATTCTAAGACGAATACATACAACTGGGTCACATACAGATATCAGAAGATGCTGGTACTAATCAGTAATATTTACCACATCACGGCGTAATGAAAGAAATCAGCACAACTACCAAATTACGGGTGGTTTTTGATGGATCAGCCAAAACAACTAATGGGCATTCGTTGAATGATCAACTGTTAGTGGGACCGATCGTGCAGTCAGGTTTGGTAAAAACTCTTTTAAAATTTCGTACTCATAAAATAATCTTTACTGCTGATATCGAGAAAATGTTTCGACAAATTTGGGCTAGTGCGGAGGATAGCGAGTACCAGAAAAAAGTTTGGGAGAAAAGAATCACATAATGAACTTAAAACTTACAAATTATTGACAATTACGTATGGCACAGCATCCGCTCCATTTTTGGCGACGCAGACCTTAAACCAACTCACATAAGATTACCAAGGTGAATATCCAGAAGCAGCAGCTGTACTAAAAATGACTTCAACTTTGATGATTCAATGTCCGGAACGATTAATCTAGAGGATGCTCAGCAGATTGTCCAACATTTAACTGATATGCTGAGTAAGGGAGAATTTAACCTACGCAAATGGTCCTCCAACAGTGAAGAACTTGTATTGGAGAGAAGGTTACATTGGATATCCCAATGTAATCGTCGAGCAGGGTGCGCACCTGCTGAGGTTGTGGACCTTAAACTAGCTTCAGTATGTGGGTCAGAGATAATTCACCTGCAGAGTCCAGCACAAATAATCAGAAACACTACGCGTGTTTCATAATTTAATCGAATCAAAGAGATAAGTGATAAAAGAAGACTCTGGCGACCCCATACGTGAAAAAGCCGCGATCAACACGTTCACCCCCATAGTTTACCTCACATTAACACGCTCTCACATCTCATACACTCACACGCACACACACACACACATACACCCATACCTCCACCCATGCCCATACAGCTAAACATAATTAAGTCCCAAAAATGGCTATAATGAAGATTACCCAAAAATTACAATTAGAATTTAACACAATATAAATTTATAAGTATTTATTTTATAAACACATCGTGTACCCCAAGGATTAGTATTAACAATAAAGGCATCACTATAATGTTTAAGATGACTAGCGTTTAGCGTCGAAAAGCCTTAATTTAATACTTTCACAAGCAGAACAATCTTCATTACCTTTTTCATCAGTTTTCCATAAGTTAAACCAAAACACATTGCTCGCCTTCTGATAATAACCAACTCGATATGTATTTGTATAACGCGAATTTCCCTATAATTTAAGTATAACGCATTTTATCATAAATTGGTTTCTCTTTGATCAAATACTGAGGATAATAAGCAAGCATCAAGAGAGTACAAAGTACCGCATTTATGGAGGGCTAAATGCTTAATACCATAGCCATCACGTTATTATCTAGCTTTTAATTCCCTGTATGTTCTTCAAATGCATCATTTGCCAATAAGTAGGGAATATCGGATAATGATGATAATTTCTTATCTGGCGAACTTTCATCAGCAACATACGATGATAGTCCAATCAAACATAATACCACGACACATGGTGGCATCGCCCATTTTAAAGCTTAAGTTTCGGTTGATGTGAGGTATCAACCCGTCACTTAAAACGCACCCCAGGTAGGTACGCACACGTACATACACACACGCACACATTACTATATACATACACACTCATATATTTATATATATATATATATATATAAATTTACTCACCCTATAGCCAGTCCAGTTCCCACTCAATATCCTTCGAAAACTCAATTAATCAATCATCTTCACCAAGTTCATCATTTGAGAAATATACCAACTTATTCGGCACACAGGATGACTACAATGGTTGAAAATTGTTAAAATTATAATACTTGATGAATGGTAGGGGTAATTGTTGATATTGCAGGAAATATACCAAATTATCTAACAAAATGAATTTCGGAAATCGGTGAACAATTACAAATATAGTAGTTGCATTATCATAAGTAAGGATGTTATTTGTTGAAAATATAATGGTATTATCCAAATTAGGTCAACGATGGTTGACTAATTACATATATTTTTTTTTTTTTTTTTTTTTTTTAATAAAATGTGTTGTGTAATAGGGTTTAGAATATGTGTCACAACAACACATAAATACCTTTTAAGACCTAGGTCTAGACCTGGGTCCCACAACAACTGGCGTTCTGAGGTGTAGATTAACGCTTTTTTTAAACATCTGTGGGTTGAAGCCACCTGAGACTAAGTGTTCCGGCAAACTATTCCATTTGTACGCAGTTCGGACAAAGAAGTCTCTCTGTGATCTGCCAGTATGACAGCGCGGGATCTTTACCGTTTCACTGGTTGCGGCAGCCGATTGCCGAGTGGAACGGGGGTAAGAATAAGTCTGAGGCATGATGCCGCTGATTTCATCTGAGCACTGCTGATGACGATATTTGTAAAAAACAACGAGGTCAGCAACAGTGCGACGATGTTGTAGGGAATCAAGTTTTGATGTCAAAGTTCGATCACCTACAATTCGTATAGCTCGCTTTTGAACAGAGTCCAAGAGGGCCAAGATGGAAACAGAGGCAGCACCCCAAACTTGACAGCAGTACTCCATACAGGGACGAATATAGGACTTATAAACATGGAGCAATTGGTATGGAGTGAAAAATTTTTTGCATCTATTTAGGAGGCCGAGTTTTTTAGACGCGCTTTTTGCCATCGCCATTACATGATCGTTCCAGAGTAGGTCATTTGAAACTGCAACACCCAATAAACGAATGTTTTTACATTCACCTATTGGTTCATCACACATACTAAATAAAATATCTTTGGGGAACTCGGTCTTTAATCTGGAAACAATCAACAGCTGTGTTTTGGTGGAGTTGAAATTGACAAGGTTTTGGTCACCCCAGTCGGCGACTTTATTCAGGTCTTTGTTCACGTTTATGGCAGCGTCTCTCCGGGCAGTATTAATTCGTTCGTGCATTTTACCTTTTGAAGGAAGGGGCTCGAACGACTTGTGCAGAGTACTATCATCTGCAAAACTATTTATTGGGTTGCTGGTGATTTTCAACAATTCGTTGATATAAATCAAAAATAGGGTTGGGGACAATACTGAGCCTTGGGGTACACCAGCGTTAATTAGTTTAGACTCAGAAGAATATCCGTCTAAGGTTACCGAAATGTATCGGTCGGATAGAAAATTTTGAATCAGCTTCACAACATTGGGATGAAAACCGTACGCAACGAGCTTGTTGATTAAGTTGGCATGCCAGACTCGATCGAATGCCTTGGAGATGTCTAAAGCGATAACGTATGTTTCACCACCTTTATCAAGTATGCTGTTCCAACAATGCGCTACATAGTTTAATAGATCGGTAGTTGATCTTTTGTTTCGAAAACCGTATTGGCTGTCGGATATTAAATGATTTTCTTCCAGAAATTTTGAAATATGTGTATTAATATAATGCTCATAGACTTTGGATAGGACCGATAGTAAAGCTATTGGCCTATAATTTGAGATATCGGATTTTGGTCCCTTTTTGGGGACGGGCTGGACATTTGCCAACTTCCAGCACGAGGGAAATATACCAGATTTGTAGGATTGGTAGAATATTTTAGTTAAAGTAGGTGCAAGTTCTTTGGAAAAGGTTTTTAAAATAATGGGTGGAATATTGTCCATTCCTGATGCTTTGTTGATGTTTAACCCCTTTAAAAGTTTAGCGACTATTTTGGGTTTGAAGTGAAGTTCATTCATATTAACTCCTGAAGACTGGATTTGGGGTATTTCTTTAGGAGTTTCCAAAACAGTGGAGTTCAGAGCAAAGCGTTCAGCGAACAAGTTAGCTTTTCTTGCGGGATCATTGACGATTAAATCACCATCAATAATAGGGGGAATAGAAAATTTTGTACCAGAATTTAAAGAATTAATGGCACTGTAGAAACTCTTGTCAGAAACAGACATAGACGTAAGTTTTGAGGCTTTCGCTCTGTCAATTTCGGACTTTTCGTTTGAGATAATCTGATTAGATATTTTGTTGGCCTTTAGATATTGGGATCGATTAGTGGGAGTTTTGTTATGAATCCAAATATTAAATGATCTACGTTTGTTTCTAAGTGCCGTTTTGGCAGCTTTCGAATACAAGTATTTTTGTTTGGGTTTTACTATGGAGAAAGGGACAAATTTATTGATAGCAAATTGGATGGTTTCTGTAAAGTTTTGAGCAGAAACATTTACATTGTCAGTGTAAAAACAATGACGGTCGAAAGGGAAACCATGGAAAAAATTTTGAAGACCACTCTTATCCATTTTTGAGTAGTGAAATATTTTACGGGGTTTGGGAGCTGTAGTTTTAAGTAAATCAGTTTTGATAACTGATGAGATTAAATAATGATCAGAATTTCCAATACTACCTTTCGCAACATCGACACTCGTAATATCTGGCATTGTGGTAAGATAGAGATCTAGTAGAAAACTATTATCACCGCCATTACGGGGAGTGAAAGTCGGGCTTTTAGCAATTTGGAATAGGCCCTATTTAAGCGTTGTATCACGACGTTACATTACACAAAGACAAATAAAAAACACTTCTTACTTTTCTATTCTGAGCTGGTGAATTAGATGCCACTATATGTCAAAATTTACTACACAAACTTCGATCATTAATCCCCTGATCACTTTTGATTTATTCACCAATCCCTATCATAACTGTTCCGGTAGAATCACATGGAAGAAACAACCTTTGATAATCAAACAAAATACTATTATATATTTTTCTGTTACATAATATTATATATTTTTCTCAATTTAACATAAACTCGATAATTCCTTTCTCTTGTATAATTTGGCTAATTAACGCTAACATAAATAATTTTTCTATTTTTTTTTTATAATTTAAACTACAAATTGAACTATAAACCATGCAAACACATCTCAATTTTATAAAAACTTTCTAGTTTTCACCTGCACTAACAATTAACACTCAACAAGTAGACGTAAATAAAAAACAAATGCAATCTAATCAGCAATCAGAAAAGACAAGAGGCCCTCTATATGTTCATTCGAGTATTTATAATTAAATAAAGAGACCGTCAAGCGGCAATAAAACGATAAGTTTTTTCCTTGAAATTTTTCATCGATTATTGAACCCACTAAGGAAGTTGTGATGTGTTTAATTTTCAGTTACGTTCATTTGAACGCATTCCACTATAACAAACTTGTACATAACATTCCGGAAGTCGACAGTGATGTTTCTATTAAGAACTTTGAAGGTTTCAGCTCTTCTCAATACTTGGTATAAGATATGCGCCCAAAGATGATGTGTTTCAATTTAAAGTAAAATTGGAAAATAATGTACTCACAAAACTTTGTATGCTATCCGAGGCGTCGAAGATATTTGATCCTATAGGATGGTTATTGCCAGTCATAATAAAAAAAATATATTATTTCAGAAGCTTTGTTTAATAGGTGTGAAGTGGGATGAACAGTAACCAGCCATAATCGAGTCTTGAATTGTGTGCTGCAGTATTACTGACAAAATTGATGACATCATTATTGCATATTTTCAGGCGCCAAAACATCAAGTATCGGTTGTGGACCAACTCAACAATAGTGCTGAACGTCATGTCCGAAGAAATGGCAGTGTAGTGGATCCACACCGAAGCCACTACATATCGCGCACCAACGCTATTCAAACAAGCTACAATGTAACACACCATTTAAATACGATCAACACGTTATCCAAACAAACAACCCAAACATTCAATATAATCTAAATAAACTTTAATTAAACTTACTACAATGTAAGCTACCAGCATCTTAGCAAATCCAAAATCCAATCAATACTTTATCCAAACAAACAACACAAACACCCAACCCAATGTCTAAGCAAATTTTAATTAAACTAACTACAATGTAAGAGACCAGTATTTAATTAATAAGAAGCACAACCAATATCGATTTCCATAATCCAATCAATATATTATCTAAACCAACAATCCAAATCTAAACATTCTTAATTGAAAATAGTTACAATGTAACACAAGCTCTCATTACCAAATTTAATCATAATTCATAACCACAAAAATGCTCCATAGCACACGCCAACTAAAATATCCAATAAAATCTTGTTGTTGTAATCCATAGTTACAAACATACCAAAGGCATTGTAACATAATATGCCCATTCATAAACTTCCGTTTGTGATAGGAAATTAATGTAAACTGAAACAACCATTTTTCTATTTTCCAATAAAAAATTTAATTTTAATATAAACAAAATACTGAAGAAGTAATAATTTTTTATTACTTATAATTTTGAATGTTAATTGAATGTTAACAAATTTCCTATAAAAAGTTGGAAATTTGTAGCATTCAACAGTTAGTTAGTGAGTCAGTTTCAAAAAATACGCGAAACGGTCGTAACGGCCGGACTCTGAACCGTCAGAGTCCGGACCAAAAGAGTCTATTTCTAATAACGGAACCGGTACGTAATAAATTCGGGGGCTACGACAAAAAAGTCAAAAACAAGTGATCAACAAACAGTGAAATTAAGTTCAAACAAAATATGTTCGAGAGTGTTTTATAAAATAAATCAAAAGAAAATTCATATTAAAATTAAATTAGTGGAAAATCATTTACTAAAAGTAAAAGTATCCAAAAAAAGTGTTTAATAAATTAAAATTCACAGAAAGAAATTAACTTGTTTTTCCTCAACTAAAAAACGAAATCCAACATCACCATAAAGGACCACGAGTAGTGAGTAACCAATTTTAAATGTTTTTATACTTACAAAAAACCTAGTGAAACAGCAGCCGAACCAAAGTGACAACAGGTCACTACGAGTCAAACAAAATCTAAAACCGTCACACTCAATACTGTTACATTTATTCTTCTAAGAAGGGGCCATTCATCTTCAATCCTACTAGGACCAATACATCAATGCGATTTTACCTCGTTGACAGAAGCTGATAGAAAAAAATTAAAATAAAGAACTCAATGACGAGATCTGAAATCTCGTAACTGAGCCCCATGTTGGGTGCCAATTGTTACATGTATTCTTCTAAGAAGGGGCCCTTTCTAGAGCTCCTTTGTTGATCTAGCTTCTGCTGGCATATAAATTGATAAAGTATCAACAAAAAAAATTAACCCGAACATGAGACTCCCCGGTTTGGAATACGAGGTGCAGCTGTGCATTTCATGTATACAATAATTAATAAAAAAAATCAGCATTTGACGAAGCATAAACAAAAAAATTTAACCAATAAAATTTAATAAAAAAAATGCACGTGGTGAAAATCTGCCACCGCCAGCATTAATTATGAAAAACAATCTTCTTCCGATCACAACGAAAACCAACCACATGTTACAACTAAATTACAACAATAAGCTGTAACTGTTAACAACCATGATTACAACTATAAACCATCACTATAAAACCACTACCACAACTAAGTATCATTTTATTAACTTCCGCGTCCATGGGACATTAATCCTATCGTTTTCATCCATTCCATGCCCAATATCTGATGTTCGACTAAGAAAAATGGCGAACATTTCGCGTCACCCCTAATATCGCCACGCACGCCTACCATCTCCAACTCATAAATATCATTAATACTTACCAAGATATAAGTTCTGTTCTTCTCCGATAACCTCACTCTTTTGATGTTTTCACCCCCAGACAAAATCACACGCCTTATACACAAAAAAAATATGTATAGAATATTTCTATTTTTTGTTTTATTGTTTTCCACTTTTTTGAATCTCTAAATTGACACAACTTTACTTAAATGTTAATTTTATATATATTATTTATGTTTTTAAAAAACAAATCTTTCATCTATTATTAATTTTTTTGTGCTTAACTTAATATTCACCAAAAATTAGAGACTAATAGTGAATTCTTTTCTACCTGTTCGGTACAAGTTCCAACACAGAATTGACGAAATTTGTATTCTTTTGTAAAAAAATCAATACAAAAAAAAACAAATTTCGATAGTCCGGAGTCGGAACTTGTACCGAACAAGTAGAAAAGAATTCACTATTAATGAATCCAAAACAAAATAAAATTTTAGAGTTAAACATTTCTTGTTTTTTTTCATTTCATTCCCCGCTATCCCACTATTCGTTCTCGCTTTTTCTCGTTTTTATTTAAGTTTTGATTTCGTTGTCTACATCCGCTTGTATGTAAAGTGGATCAGTTGAATTCGTTTTTTTTTCAATATTATTATTAGCCACGCTGAATGTTCATTTAAGGTAAAGTGGGTTACATAATAGCGGGCATAACAATACAACAGGGGGTAATACATACAATTCTACAGCTATAATGGACGATATTACTATTCTTTGAAGGTAGTTCTAAACCATTCGATTTAGTCCAGCTGGTTATAAAACCTCCACAATTAGCCAAGCCGGTGAACAACTTCCTCCCCAATTGTCGCATCCAAAAGTTGTTCCTCCACAATTGACGCAGATGGTATTTATACTCATCGGAGGGGGTTCTGCACCTCCACAATTGGACCAGCCGGTAGTTCACATCATCAATAATTGGCTAATAGACCTTCACAGCAGACCTTTGTGTCAAACAGAGTTTCATATGTTCCACAATACACCAACCGTAGTCAACGAAGTCACATCCTATCAACCACAAATCCTGCCAATTGTGGTTCACGAGGTTGATCGACCATCACAGACGAGTTGATCGACCATCACTTATTAGTGGTTATAGCAACCAGAGATAGATTGGCCCAATCAAAGTACGATTACTAAAGAAATTTCAGACAAAACATTAAAAGAACAAAAAATTAATTCGGTGGCATAATATAAAAAGAATGAATGACTGGCTTTCCAGGCTCTTCGACAAATGTTCAAGGATTTCAAAGGTGCTCTTCGTTATTGTTCGAATTTTGCTGCTATTCTGTACGAGATCATCAATCAGAGTATCTGATCACCTCGAGTTCTCACGTCAGTATATTGAAGCCAAACAAGACGCATTTAATTTGGTTATAAGACGTACACAGTTTGATGCTCTTGCTTTGGAGATCAACGCTCTCACTAATAACACTCTTCGACAAATGGTAGGGGTCCGTGATCCGCTGGTTTCTGACTACCGGGAAAAGTTATATCGGTCAAAAAAAGTTATACTTGTCCCGGCGTTTCACTAGGTCACGTCTAGGAATCGTGATATATCGATTTGAAGTTAGTATGTATCATATAGGGGAAATTGTCACGTTTTGGGGACATAACTCGAGAACGACTTGTGTTATTTTACTGAAACATATTTAGAAAAATTAAGAATTACAATTCCTTTAATCCACAACAACACTATTTCGTTACACAATCAACAGTTTCGCAGTTATAAATAAATTTATGAAGAAAATAAATAATTTTATGCCTAAAAAATAAAAAAATTGTATATTAAAAAATCATGAAAAATTCAAAACGGGAAAAAGTGTAAAGTCTTATTACTTTGACGTAAAGTCACATAATCTGTGCACAAAACGAGACATAGATCATGAAAAACGATGAACGCGTTTCGCTTTTATTCACAATTAAGTAAAGGTATCTCATTTTGACAGGAATATTAATTTTTCATAGAAATTTTTTTTTAATATTTTTACTGGAATAAACTCTAAAATTTATTGTTTTAAATGTATTTGCATAATGTATTTGCGTGGCTTTGTGTATTAATTTTATTTTTCTTTTACTTTTTTATTTATTATTTTCTTTTTTCATTTCTTTATTTTTTGTTTATTTATTTTATTTTATTATTTTAGTATAATTTTATTTTATATTTTATATTTTTATTATATTTTATTATATTATTATTATTTTTTATTATATTATTATTATTATTATTATTATTATTATTATTGTTTATTATTATTATTATTTAATATTATTATTATTTATTATTATTATTTATTATTATTTATTACTATTATTATTATTATTATTTATTATTATTTATTATTCATTATTTGTTATTATTATTTATTATTTATTATTACCTTTTATTGTTTATTTATTATTTATTATTTATTTATTATTTTTTTATTATTTATTCATTATATATTTATTATTTTTTTATTTATTTATTAAATTTTTTTTATTATATTTTTTTATATTTTTATTATATTTTTATTTTATTATTTTTTTATTTTATCTTATTATTTTTATTACATTTATTTATTTATTTTAATTTTTTGTATTTCTTATTTATTTAATTTTAATTTTTTTATTTTTTCGTTACTTTTTCAGTATAGTATATCAGGAATTGTAATTCTTAATTTCTAAATTTGTTTCAGCAAAATCGGACTAGTCGTTCTCGAGTTATGTCAAAAAAAGAACCCAAAACGTGACAATTTCTCCTATATGATACTTACTAACTTCAAATCGATATATCTCGATTCCTAGACGTATAACTTTTTTTTTACCGGTATAACTTTTTCCGGTAGTCAGAACCCCAGCGGATTTTGGCTGTCGCACAGTGTAATAAACAAATTAATAAAGATTCAATATTAATAACCCAGGTAACAATTTAGCCTAGGTAATCATTGAGTAAAGCTTTAAAAGAGGAATTTAAAATGGAAGGGGAAATTTAAAATTCTTGAACTATGCATGAGAAAAGTTTTATACAAGCTCTACTCAAGGAGAAAAGGCGTATGAAAAAATATTCTTTATTCAAGAAGACATATATAATGCTTTATACATGTTTTATATAAGTGTTTGAATAAAGTTGTACAAAAGTTGTTATTCAAGGCTTATTCAAATACTGTCAAAATTACTTGAATAAAGTGCTTGAGCAAATCTTTACTCAAGAGAATTACTCAGTGCCTATTCAAGAAGCGATGCCACTGAATAAAAAATTGGTGATTCTTTCCTTTAGTTATATTTTGGGTAATTGGCGCATTAAACTCCTTTTTTTTTGTATATTTCTGCTATTGAGTTAATCTTTTATCGGAAATTACAATATATTTTCCACATTTCGCATCTTTACAAACGCCTGTAGCGGGGATCGAATTCATAACCTTTGATTCTCCAGGACCGTACGCTATCCACTTCTCCATTTAACAGCTGTCATAAAGAAAATTGAAACTTAATCACTATTGTTTAACAAATTATTTGTACACATTTCAAGTTTCGGACCACTACCACGACCATGAATTAATTTTTATTCAAACATTTGATTAGGAATGCATATAAAAGTGTACTAATGGTTTCCTAAAATGAGAATATATGGGTTTTTGTTAAAAATAATATTGGTTATGATTGAGGACAATCTCGAAATGAAAATAATTTTGCGTATTCATATACGATATCTACGCATGTGTTTCCATTCAATTGTACGATTAAAAATGATTAAAGAATAAAAATAAAATAAAAAAAGGAAAAGGAAAATAAAATTCATAAATAAAAACGTGCCTGGCAGGAATCGAACACAGGCCCGATAGCGACTTCCTCATCGTTTACCCTTACACACTCGTTCATTAAATCAATTTCCACGACAGGAATAAAACGTTACTCAATACAGAATAAAAGTATTACTCAAGCCTCGTAAGGGGTATAGTATGCTGTGGTTGGCATTACGTTCAGTTGCACAATTTGGCTGGTTAATAAATAAATGTTAAATGATAATATTAAATAAACGTTCTACGTTATGTTTTCCATAAGTCAGTTGCAATCTGTTGCAAGTTTTGCTATAATTTTTTTCCAAGCGAATTGCGCACAATATGGCGATTACATAAATTTAATACAAAAACGAATTGTATGACAAATTATCATCAGTTTATTTATTTGTTGACCAACTCAAATCATTATATAAACCATCATCAGAAATAGTAAATCTCAATCAATTAGAGTGACCATTCGTACTGAATTTATCAGTACAGTACTGATTTTCTAGCTTCTGTACTGATAGACATATATATGCGGTACTGATTTTTACTGATTTTTAAAATTATGTACTGAAAGTACTGATTTTTAAGAAAATTGTTAACTTTTACTTTAAGCTTTAATTTAAATAAGGAAATAAAACAATACGTGTCATCGTTTGGTATAAACTTGTAATAAAAATTATTTGAAAAATAGTACATTTTGCTACAAGAGATAAAAACGCTGCTTTTTCGTGAGTGAAAATTTATTCACGAGACGTGTTAGCGTCGAGTGGGGCAATTTCAAGAACGTAAAATGTTTCTCGCGTAGGAAATACAATTTTTTCTATGATAGTATATATATATATATATATATATATATATATATATATATATATATATATATATATATATATATATATATATATATATATATATATATATATATATATATATATATATATATATATATATATATATATATATATATATATATATATATATATATATATATATTAAATTAGAAATTATTAAATTAGAAATCGACAAAATGACATTCAAAATTCGTATTCTATTTTTTCATGGTTGCTGTGTTTTAAAAACTTGGTAAAATTATATGAAAATACAAAATACCATAGCAACTACAATTTGTTATTTCGCGAAAATGATTTTACGCTAGAGGAAAAAAAAACATTTTCACAGGCGATTACGCCTGCTTGAAAATAGACTTTGCTATCATAGAAAAAATACTTTTTTGTAACAAATGCATAAAAAATATTCAATTTTGTACTAGAATAGAATAAAAGAAAAATCTACTTTTCCCCACATATGACCACAAAATATTTTGTATGCCTGGCACGCACGCCGTCTGCATGTGAGATTTGTACTTAAATCTATCCTATATATAATATTTTTATAACACTAAAATATCAAAATAATAATTTAAATAACTTACCACATAGTAAAAACAACTTAAACACATTGCATCATTTGAATTGCAAGAAAAAACAATTTATTTGGGTTTTCAAAGTTTACAATTTTGACAGCTCTTAGTTGGATTACTATGTTTTTTTATAAAAGGTAGTAGGTAGCTGGATTCATATGTTTATTTTTTCGAGCTAGTATAATTTACAGCTATTGCAACTAAGATAGCGCACTTTATTTATTTAAATATCTTAAATTTGTTTATAACTTTGTTAAATAAATGATTAAATTAGCAATTAAATAAATATTTATAAATTTTATGCATTTGTTACAAAAAATAGTGTGTATTACTAGTGCGAATGCGTTTTCCAAACGCGAGTTATTGCTGCACTCCCTACGGTCGTGCGGCAAACTAACTCTTGTTTGGAAAACGCATTCGCACTAGTAATACAATCTACTATTATTTTTAAAATATGGTCGAGCTACCCACGGAAAATAGATCAAAATTCTAACCCTGCGTTTTTCCAAGCAATCGTGGCGGAAAGTTGTATTTCAGAAACTACTGGTGTCTCAACAAAATTTCCTTAAAACTATAATTTAAAAAAATTAAAACAGATTTGTCTAATTCGCTTTACACATTACCTTTCCGCTTAGAAGAGAGATAGGTGAGACTAAGGAGACTAAGGATGCTAAATATTTTAACCCTTAAAATTTTGTACTGATTTTACTTAGAAAAAAAATGGTCACCCTACAATCAATATATAAACCATCATCAGAAAGATTTGATTAAATGGTTGCGGAATAATGGCAATTGCAAATTTCCATTGACGAAAATATCTCTACTATTTTGAAATAATCTTTTGTATTAATCAATAATAGTTTGGTAAAGTTCCTTAAGGTTTGTTAACTTTTTAACCGCATCGATAAGTGATTTAATAAAAAAACACACAATCGCGAATTAAACAACGAACTGTCAAAAATATTGACAGATCGATTTGCTGTAAATCTTTTAATATTCATTGAAAACAGCCGTATATAAGAAATATTACTTGACTAATAATTTTCTTGAATACTACTAAAATTATTATACATAAATAAAGTCGTATACAAGGAAATATCCTTGGGTAAGAATCTTCTTGGATTCTTCCTAAAAGTTGTACTTTAATAAAGGTTTATATAAGGGATAGAATTCTTGAGTAAAAACATCTTGAATACTACCTTAAAAGTTATATGTGAATAAAACCTTATAAAAGGTATTATACTTGAGTAACATTTGCTTGAATATGCCCTAAATATTTATTATTGAATTAAGCTTTACTTAAGGAATTATATAAGAAACTTAGTGAATCTAGTCTTTTACAAGCTTTTTTTAGGTAAAACTTGAATAATATGATCTTACACAATGCTTTCTCAAGTTAAGTTGGAATAATTTAAAAAATTTAGGCAAAATTGTTACCTGGGTAAGTCTTTTTTCATTTATAGACCAAGGGGATTTTTTGCGAGTCGGTGGTAGATTGAGTAAGGCAGATGTTTCATACGATATGAAACATCCAATAATCATACCATCAAGGAATCATATTACAACATTGATCATATGAGATGAGCACATCAATCAGCTACATGCTGGTACAAAGGCTTTGTTGACCATATTGAATAATAAATATCATATTATGAGATGCAAGGATGAAGTAAGCGCAGTCATCGGGAGTTGTATAAAGTGTGTCCGCTTGAAGGCACACCAATAACTCATGGGACTATTGCCGCAATATCGAGCTACTATCGAGCTACGTATCATCGGCCATTCTTTTATGTAGGTGTAGATCACGCAGGGCCACTCCTCATTAAGGCATCCATATTGGGAGGTGCGCAAGTAATAAAGTCGTATTTAGCTCTTTTCGTATGTATGGCAACCAAAGTTGTTCACCTAGAATTGGTGAACGACATGACAAATGAGGCATTTTGGCAGCTTTACGACGTTTCCAAGATTGACGAGGAATTTGTGGTCACATCCATAGTGACAATGGATCCAATTTTATAGGCCCTCAAGACGAGCTGCAATCAATTCTAAAAATGGTGCTAAAGGATTCATCAATAACAAGATGTTGTACAACGCAGAATATGAAATGGTATTTTATTCCACCTGCTGCACCAAATTTTGGCGGATTATGGGAGGTAGCCATAAAATCAACCAAATATTACCTAAAACGAGTAATAAGAGAATCACTGCTCACATTTGAAGAGATGATGTGTGAGATGACCCCGAACGATATAGATCCTTTAACGCCAGCTCACTTAATAATAGGACATGCACTAACTAATTGTTTTCTTCATCCGAAACTGGATATCTTAATTTTTGGAAATTCATTTGCACAGGCCCTTTTGTGACTGGAAATCCATACAAATGTCATAAAGCTGTTGCAATTAGTATATGATTTTTTCCATGGTATTTCTATACCAGCATTGAGTCAAGTATATTGATTTCGAAACAAACACCGATTAAAAAATATGTGGGTGCTCCAGCAACACAAAGAAACTATCATCATTTAATTTTCTATAAATATTATAAAAATCAAATATTTGTGTATATTGTGCAAGTAATAAGCTGAATATCGTTTAGGAAAATTATTTTCATCGAAATGCTGTCCTAATTTCTTGAAATTGTTTCCAAAATTTGTTCTTTTTCTCTATATCTACAAATAATCTTTGAACCAAACATTTTTTATTTCTTATACACAGATTGACTCGAATAAATTTTTCTAAACCCTAATGTTTTCAACCGAAGCCAAATTTTTTAACTTATCTTCGTAACATAAACAATTTAAAAAAAGAAAACAGAAATTATGATAAACTTTTCCAAAAGAAATTAGAAGTTTAAAACAAAAGCTACAAGTCACAACTGATAAAATAGAAAATAGACAAAAACTTCAAGATTACTTTTATTTCCTCCCGTTGTTTTTAGTCAAATTCAGTGATTTGCATATTTATTATTGTCCCGTCACCAATTTGAATTTATGTTAAAAATAAACGAAAAGAAAATAATATTTTTGAGCAAAATAATTTTCCGAAAAGAAAATCATTCTTAATTCGAATCACTGAAGTAATAAACAAACAAACAAAATTATTACTTGAAAAGTTTGTTCATCTGATTACAGTCAACAGGAAACTGTAATAATGTGAATTATATTTTGTGATTTTAATTTTGTGTTTTTTTTATATTAAATCTGTCTTCCATTTTGAGATGGCGGTTTGGAATTATTTTTATCGAGACCAACAAGTTTATGCCATCCCAATCGTTAAAATAATCAAATTTAAGTCAACATTTTTATTTTATTTTTGTTCTAATCACAATCAATTCACGTTTAAACTGAATAACTCAAATTTTAATTGAATTTCAATAGCATAATTTTTCTTTCTTTCTACTTGAATAAAAAATTTTTTTATTATCCTGATTATTCACCCTCAATTTTTTACTGTTTATCAAATTCCTCAATTGAATTATTTTAAAATTTAGAAAATCAAATTTTTTCAATTCTTGTTTTTACATAAATAAAAGAAAAACAATTCAATTTACTGTATAAAGAATTATATTCAACAATCAGCAACAAATATACTTAAGTCGACTAAAACTTAAAAAGTATCAAGAGTTTATGATTTAGCGATATGTATGTTGAAATTGAAATGTCAATCAATAAAATTAGAACTTTGTGATATAATTTTTCCACTTTCAATGAATTTTTTATTAAGTTTATTATCACTTAGTTATTAGAACTCTGTGCTCTATTTTCAAGTGTGAACTGCTTTGAGTTCTGCTTTCTTTTGTCGATAAATTTAGGTCAGTTGGCCCTTTTTCCACATCAAGCTTAAATCAAATAGTTTTTAATTCAGATTGTTCCTTCAACTTTAACTCTTTAATTCTAAAAATTATTATAATTTTATATTAAAATAAAGAAAAAAAATTACGCTGAATAACAGAAAATCGACAATAAAAATAGCAAACGCAAAAAATAATGAAAATCTTTCAACAATAGATTATAATTAATGATATTTATCCATTACTAAGCCGAAAAGGCTAAGTACCTAAAATAAAATTAAAATATAAAAAAATGTTAAGAATTAAGGGAGAAGTGGATATATAAGAATATTGTTGTTTATTTATTATTATAACCGTTTTTTGTGTACCAAAAAATAAATACAATATAAACAATAACAACAACAAACAAAAATAAACAATAAACAAGAACGAGCAAAAACTTTTTAATTTTAAGCTGCCAGATTCATTGTGAATTATTTTTAATGCGTATTTTGAGAATTACAGAGCACATTTTTTTTCTGTTGATTTGTAGGAGTTGAAGTCATGGGCTTAGAGAGATGGTTAATGGTGATAAATTATTTTCATTTAGTTTAATATTCTTTAGATTGTTGATAGTATTTTTGTGTTTCATTATTTTGATGAATTTAACAAAAGCTCGAAATTAATACTTCTGAAGAAATATGTTAAAAAACCAATAAGATTGAGAGGTGAACATGCTTAAACTATTCTGGTGTAGAATATTTCTTATGATAAGCCAAACCACTTTTTAAAATCGTATATGGGGCATCTCGAAAGGAGGCGTTTCCTAAAAAGTAATGGATATATAGAACTTTTTTTTTTTTTTTTTTTAATAAGAAGTGTAGTAGGAATTACAAAATGTGTCACAACAACACATAGATACCTTTTAAGACGTAGGTCCCACAACAACATGCGTCTTGAGGTATAGGTGGACGCTTTTTTTAAATTTTTGTGGATTAAAAGCACTCGAGACTATTGATTCGGGCAAAGCATTCCATGTGTACGATGTACGCACAAAGAAATCTCTTTGCATTCTATTACTATGACAGTGAGTAATCTCGACAGTTCGACCGCCCGCACACACCGATTGACGAGTAAAACGGGGAAAAACATATGTCTGAGGCATTATGGACCTGATTTCATCCGAGCACTGCTGGTGACGATATTTATAAAAAACAACGAGATCAGCAACAGTGCGACGATGTTGCAGGGAATCAAGACCTAATGTTAAATCTCGATCACCAACAATTCGTATAGCTCGCTTTTGAACAGAGTCCAAAAGAGCCAGGATAGTAACAGATGCAGCGCCCCAAACTTGACAACAATACTCCATACAGGGACGAATATAGGACTTATAAATGTGGAGTAATTGATGCGGAGTAAAATATTTTTTACATCTATTGAGGAGGCCGAGTTTTCTTGACGCGCTCTTTGCCATGGCCATTATATGATCGTTCCAGAGTAAGTCATTGGATATTGTGACTCCCAATAAACGAATGCTTTCACATTCGCGTGTTTGGTCGTCACACATATTAATTGAAATATCATTGGGAAACTCGGTCTTTGATCTGGAAACAATCAATAGCTGTGTTTTGGTGGAATTAAAATTGACCAAATTTTTGTCACCCCAATCGGCGACTTTTTTTAGGTCCTCGTTTACATTTATGGCAGCGTCTCTCCGGACGGGATTTATTCGTTCATGCATTTTACCCTTTGAAGATAGGGGGACGAATGACTTGTGCAGTGTACTATCATCTGCAAAACTATTTATTGGGTTACTGGTGATTTGCAACAGTTCGTTGATATAAATTAAAAATAAAGTGGGAGATAAAACTGAGCCTTGGGGTTGTAGTGCCACTAATGCGTTGGTACACTATTTATAATAAATTGCACTGTAATGCAATTCGTAGCAGTCTGAGACACTAAAACACCACTAATGCGATTATCAATTTATTTTCTTTGTTTTTGTATTAGTTCATTACAGTATGTAGTCTTAAAATTACAGCCTGTTTGTGTTTTAGTTTTTAATCACTTATTATATAATAAATTAAATTTTTGTTTAGATTAATATAGGTTCACTTATTTTATATAATTTTCATTGACATCTATAGTAAAACACTCAAGAACTGCACTTATAATTTTAGTTTTATTTCTTTATTTTAGATTAAGTTATTGTTTTAAATTAATTTAGACTTTAAGTAGTGTTTTTAGTCGTAATATAGTATTAGGCTTATTGATAGAGGTTCCGATTATAGACTGGTCGACTACCTAAATACTTGTTTTATCGATTCACTGTTTGACTTGTTTTATTTTTTAAAACGATTCACTTAATTGTTACAAAACGACTGTATTGATTTGAATTTTAAAATTGACTCTGGTAATTGTCTGAAACTCACTGACTAAATGTTAATTGAAATCTTATTTTTATAACTAAAAAATGATTATTAATTATTATTGTAATCGATTTGACCCACTGAACAACTTTAGTTTTTGTTTTTCTTTCATTTTATTGTACTTAAGAATTACGTAATTTGATTTCGCGAATTTAACATTTCTTTTAATTTAATTTAGACAAAAACGATTTTGTAATTTTGAATAACCCAAATAGTGGAAAATTATTTACAAAAACTAAAGTTTTAGTCAGCGTTTGTTTTTTGTTGGTCTATTTATTAGATTTATGTTAATTAATTTCTTTGTTTGGTTATTGGGAAATATTATTAAAATTGATTTGGATTTTGGGAAAGAATGTTAGCAAAATGTTAGTTTGGGAGTGTTGGTGTTCTTGGGAAGTTGTTGTGGTAAAACACGTAATTTGTTTTACTACATTCCTCCCTCCCACGGAAAAAATTTTTGGGATTATCGTTGTAGGGAATTAAAAGGAAATTAGGTAGGGCAGTTTACGATGAGCACAAAATTTTGCCAAGTTATGTAATGTATTTAAAAAGAAGTGAGTATCGATTCTAAGCCTTATTTTGCTTACTGAGTACATAGCTAGATTTACTTTCGATTTTTTCATTCAGTTAAATAGTTGTAATTATACAACTAATCTAATCTTAAATTTATGAAAATAAAAATTACGAAAAAAAACTTGAAATAACAGAAAAGTTGTGAAAAATTATGTGTCTACACAAATATTTTGTGTTTTATTAATCTTATTTAATTTTCAAAATTAAGAAAAAATTTCAGTTTAGTTCAGTTTCAGTAAAATGATTTCTGTATGCTTACTGTTATAAAGTATAAAAATATAGTACAAATAAGATGATGACTGTTAAATTTTAGTTTTTTCTTATGTATCTAAACTTATTTCTAATTTATTAATTTTCGAAATTATAATTATAGTCTTTAAACCAGGTTTAAAGGTACAATTAAACTTATCCAGATATTATTTAATCTATTTAGTTTCAAAGTCAGAAAGAAAAATTTTTCTTTTTTATTTTTTTAAATTCAAAATCTTTTATAAAAAAATTGCGTACGGTTTTTATTGAAAAAAAAAAAGATTGCCGACTTATTACTGTATAATTATTTCAATTTTAAAAATGAAATTGGATATTTTTAATTGTTTTTTTTTTTTACGACCTTGATTAATTGGAGATGCCATATTTATTATGTATGATAAAATTTTATGAACTTGAAAAATATGAATACGTTAGTATTTAGTAAATAAAAAACATTATGTAGGAATATTGATGTAGGTCATTATTTCTTTTTGTTTTGGTTTTAGGATTATTTGTTTATTTCAATGACAGAAATTTGGGAACAAAAAAAAACGTTTTTAAAGAAATTGTTTTCTTTCCGCAATATGAGCCGTTTATGTTTAGTAGATCGTTTGACTTAAATTAGCTTGAAATCTTAAGCATATGAAACTTAAATGTATTTCCCGTTCTTAAATTCTAGTTTATCGTCTTGTTTTTTTTTAATCTATATTTTTATATTGTTTAAATCAACTCAACTGTTCGTTATAGAATGAGTTCAACGGTACTACTTATTTTAAATAAATTTTGCTCAATTGATAGCTACATAAAAATAAAGTTGATCTTGTAAAATAAAATGTTATGAAATATGAACACTTAGTTGTATAGTAAATAAAATTTGTAGTAAATAATTTTTTTTGTTTCTGTTAAAAATTATGTTATGTTTTGATTAGCTTGCGTATCTTACAAACTACTGCCTTAATATAATATGTATTTTATGGTAATGATTATTTAAGATTAATGATTTTAGAATTATTATTTTTATTGATTGTATTGATTATTGATCGGAATCAGTATTGGTAATAAGATTATTGTTTTTCGATTATTATGTTTCTTGTATATTGTATAAATTGTAAGTATAAATTGATTAGATTTGACTTATGCTTAAGGCTAGTATTAGGTTTATTTGATTAACTTGTGGTGTATATTAGTATTGTATTTAGGATAGGTTTGTTTGGTTGGCTTATGGTTTAGGTTAGTATTAGGTTTAGAATAGGTAGGTTTGATTTACTTATGGTTTAGATTAGTATTATATTTAGGATAAGATGATTTGGTTTACCTATGCTTTAGGTTGGTTTAAGCGGAATTTGATATTTTTTTAGAAAGCTGTTGTTTTTAAAAATGTGGAAATTTTATCGTTAGAAAGTAATTTTGAAGGAAAGTTACTTCGAATTTGATTTGTGTACTTGACTAACAAATAAGTATTGTCTCTAATAATGTGTAACAGATGACCGGTTGTACAAAACTTTGCAATGTCGAATATGATTTTACGAGATGCTAGTAGTAAATTATTTGGAAAACAGACAGGAAGTTTTTGGAACAGATTCTCAAGCCAGTGAACTGAATTAGATGCATAAGAACGAGATTGAATTTTATTGGTTATTGGCAGTGTAAGTTGTAAGGTAGTAGTTTTCTTTACACGACTCCACGAAAGGCTAAGATATAGTAAAATTGATTTCCACAGTTTGGAAAGTTGTAATGGACAGTGTATCCAATTTTCAATACGTCTGGGTCTTTTTTGGTCGCGGTTGTTTACAGTTAGTTTGTTATTAGAGTCATGGTAATTTATCGTAGCAGACTGGTTCAACGTTTTAATATTTTCGGTGTCGGAGTGGTATGAATTGCTTGGTTGAAGCTTAATCGAATGTTGGTCAGTTTTGTGTTTTCGAACTTTCATATTTGTGTTAATCGTTTTAGATATACTTCGGCGGCTGTGTAATTTGATATTTGGTTTTTTGTTTGACGATTTCTTTTCCCCTACCATAGTTGAGGGCAAATATTGAATTTTCTTAGCACTGATTGGGTTTGCTGGTTTCTGGACTTTGTTTTTGTGACAAATAGAATTATTATGGAATTTCGATGTGGTCGTTGAAGACAAATATTGATTTTTGTTAGAGCTGATTGTTGGTTTCTGTTTCTGGAGTCTACTTTCGTTACGATTAGAATTAGTTTGGCATTTCAAAGTGGGAGTTTGTAGTCTATGGTGTGTATAATTTTTGGTATTTTTTAATTTGGTTGGTATTGATGAAATTTGCTTTGTGTTCGAAATTTTTATAGGAATATGCATTAAGTTTCGGGACGTGTTTTGTTTTAGAACTTCGGAATACAGAATTGGCGTTGAAATAATTTTTGATTTAATTTGAGATTTGTCTGAGTTATTGTCGGGCGCATTTGACCTAGTTTTGTTAGTCGGAAATTTTTGGCTACTATGTGTATCTGTAATAGTGTTTACAAGGGATGTTGAATTGGGCTTTAAAATTTGAACGTTTTCTGTAAGATTGTTTACGAAAAGGGTTGGATCGGGCTCTGTAATTTGAGTTGAGTCAGTTGGAGTTTTCTGGATACTTTGGTTGACTGATATGGATAGTGTATTTGC
This sequence comes from Diogma glabrata, assembly GCA_963693315.1. NCBI lineage: Eukaryota > Metazoa > Arthropoda > Insecta > Diptera > Cylindrotomidae > Diogma > Diogma glabrata. Next base: position 454,152,321 of record OY856186.1, on the reverse strand, counting down.
TGTCAACACGCCAGGACTTACTTCTTTAGTCATGGTAATTGTCGCTTCATTCGGGACGTTCGAGTCGTCTATCTGTTTTATTTTCTTTGGTCCGGCTGGTATGATATTGCATTTAGTTTCATCACTAAGTATATTTCCGTTTGTTTTAATTTCTTTAGTGGGTGAAAGTTTTGTATTTTCCGTTCCTGAGTACTCGAGTGAGATATCCTTGGTTCTCTTCGATGATATGGGTTGATGTGCCATTGAATAACTAATATCATGAGATTGTATGGTAGATTGTGATGCCATAAAAGATGGGCTTGAATTTAGACATCTTGCAGAAACATTCGATTCAGAATTCTGTGAACGTGAAGCATTATCAGCATAACCATGTGGAAAAGTTGGTGATAGACTTGTTTCAATGTTTTCTGGATTTAAGTAATTTAGGTCGTCTGTGTTAATATTCAAAGACGGAATATCTGTATACGTGTCGGTAACAGGGAAATTATTTGACAAGAAAATACAAGACGGTTTAAAATGTAATGTAGATGCAACTCTTTCTTGTGCGGTTAATGGTTCGGGCTCTGCGTCAGAATTGTCCGATAAATTTATTTTTGTACTTTGTAAAAATTTTGAAGATGCTATTGGGGCTTTAGAGTTTACAATGAAGTTTAATTTTGATGTAACATTTGTATTTGAATTAGGTCGTTCTGCTTGAGAATTTGTATTTTTTATGTTTTCTGGTTGGTAACAAGATATAAGGGAAGGTGGGTGTGGGGGATATGGGGAATTTTGATCAAAGATATATGGTGGAATGTGTGATAAATTACTGGAGCTACTTTGAGTTGTGCTATAAGGGCTAGGCATATTTTCTACTTCTGTCTGTAAATATGAATAAGAGGGTAATTGGGATTGCAGTTTCTCATGGTAGTTTGATACTGAAGGAAATGTTGGTTGTTGCGTAGAATTCGAAAGGTTTGTTTTAGGAGCATTTGAAATTGCATAAGATGGTATATCAGATAATAAAGGCAGTGGAGTAATGTGATTTACGTTTTGATTTTGTGGAATTATATTGTTATTCAGTAATGTCAGTTGAGAGGGTTTATCAGTTTTTGTTATACTTTCTGCAGGGGTGTATGTTGTATTTGAAGGTGGGTGGTTAAATAGAGGGAATCTAGGCAGATTATTAGCCATCTTTAATGCAAAGTTTGACGTTGTAGAGCTTAAACTTTGTGTGAGTTGAGCAAACGTATGGGCTTTTGTTCCCTCTAATTGCCTGGTGGAAGGTGGGAAGTAATTCCGTAATATGAATCCTAGGTCTTCGACTGATTTGAATGACTTGTCTTCAACGGCTAGGAGGGCTTTACCTGTGATACGTCTAACCAGTAATTGTGCAAAAACTATCTGATCAAGGACGTTCAATTTCAATGTAATTGTTGTAGCACGAAATATAAAGCGTTCTATTTCCTCGTCAATATCGTCGGCATCACCGTCTAGTTTTTCGACTAGTTTTACTACTTCGTATAGGTTAACCATATCAAATAACATATTTAATGAAAATTACAGGAAAAAAAATTATCGGATTGAATATAAAAAGGATGATAACCAAATTTCGGGTTGTGGTGAAAATTAAAGTTCAGAATTGAATGAAATTTACTGATTTACTGATAAAAAAAAATTTACTGATTTACTGATCTAAAAACTTAAGCTTACGTTTATCTGGTGTTGTAGGTGTTGATCCTGAAGATCCTTTATTTTGAGTTGCTGATAATGATGTCAGACTTGTCGTTCTCGACCTCAGGTTTTTTGTAAATTTTGGAGACTTCTTTGTGACTTCTGATGGTTGGCTCATCTATTCCTTTCTGTCCTTATGTCGGAAAGGACTAACCGGCTGCGCCAAATGTAGTGCCACTAATGCGTTGGTACACTATTTATAATAAATTGCACTGTAATGCAATTCGTAGCAGTCTGAGACACTAAAACACCACTAATGCGATTATCAATTTATTTTCTTTGTTTTTGTATTAGTTCATTACAGTATGTAGTCTTAAAATTACAGCCTGTTTGTGTTTTAGTTTTTAATCACTTATTATATAATAAATTAAATTTTTGTTTAGATTAATATAGGTTCACTTATTTTATATAATTTTCATTGACATCTATAGTAAAACACTCAAGAACTGCACTTATAATTTTAGTTTTATTTCTTTATTTTAGATTAAGTTATTGTTTTAAATTAATTTAGACTTTAAGTAGTGTTTTTAGTCGTAATATAGTATTAGGCTTATTGATAGAGGTTCCGATTATAGACTGGTCGACTACCTAAATACTTGTTTTATCGATTCACTGTTTGACTTGTTTTATTTTTTAAAACGATTCACTTAATTGTTACAAAACGACTGTATTGATTTGAATTTTAAAATTGACTCTGGTAATTGTCTGAAACTCACTGACTAAATGTTAATTGAAATCTTATTTTTATAACTAAAAAATGATTATTAATTATTATTGTAATCGATTTGACCCACTGAACAACTTTAGTTTTTGTTTTTCTTTCATTTTATTGTACTTAAGAATTACGTAATTTGATTTCGCGAATTTAACATTTCTTTTAATTTAATTTAGACAAAAACGATTTTGTAATTTTGAATAACCCAAATAGTGGAAAATTATTTACAAAAACTAAAGTTTTAGTCAGCGTTTGTTTTTTGTTGGTCTATTTATTAGATTTATGTTAATTAATTTCTTTGTTTGGTTATTGGGAAATATTATTAAAATTGATTTGGATTTTGGGAAAGAATGTTAGCAAAATGTTAGTTTGGGAGTGTTGGTGTTCTTGGGAAGTTGTTGTGGTAAAACACGTAATTTGTTTTACTACAGGGTACACCAGCGTTAATTAGTTTAGACTCAGAAGAAAAGCCATCTATAGATACCGAGATGTATCGGTTAGACAGAAAATTTTGAATCAACTTCACGACTGCGGGATGAAAACCGTACGCAACAAGCTTGTTGATCAAGTTGGCATGCCAAATTCGATCAAATGCTTTTGAGATGTCTAATGCGATTACGTACGTTTCACCACCTTTCTCAAGTATGCTATTCCAAATATGTGCCACATAGTTCAATAGATCGGTTGTTGATCTTTTGTTTCTAAAACCGTATTGGCTGTCAGATATCAAATGGTTGTCTTCCAAAAATTTGGATATGTGTGAATTAATATAGTGCTCGTATATTTTAGACATGACTGGGAGTAAGGCTATTGGTCTATAATTTGAAGTATCACATTTCGTTCCTTTTTTTGGGACAGGCTGGACATTGGTCAACTTCCAGCAGGATGGATAAATACCAGATTTATAGGATTTATAAAATATTTTGGTGAGGGTTGGTGCAAGTTCTTTTGAAAATGTTTTTAGAATAACAGGAGGAATGTTGTCCAGACCAGAAGCTTTGTTGTTGTTTAACCCCCTTAAAAGTTTTTCGACAATTTTGGGTTTGAAATGTAATTGTTTCATATTAACTCCTGTAGACTGGGTTTGGGGTATTTCTTTGGGAGTTTCTAAAACTGTTGAATTTGAAGCAAAGCGTTCCGCGAACAATGTAGCTTTCCTTGCAGGGTCAGTAATGATTGAGTCACCATCAATGATAGGAGGGATAGAAGATTTAGTACCACAATTTAAAGAATTAATGGCACTGTAAAATTTTTGTCAGAAATTGACATACTCGAAAGTTTTGCCGCTTTCGCTCTGTCAATCTCTGCTTTTTCGTTTTCGATTATCTGGTTTGATATTTTATTAGCCTTTAAATATTGGGATCGATTAACAGAGTTCTTTTTGTGAATCCAAATATTAAATAATCTACGTTTGTTTCTAAGAGCCAATTTGGCTGCTTTCGAAAACAAATATTTTTGTTGGGGTTTCATTATTGAAAAGGGAACGAATTTGTTAATACCGAATTGGATGGTTTCAGTAAAGTTTTGAGCAGAAACATTTACATCGTCAGTATAAAAACAATGACGATCAAAAGGGAAACCTTGAAAAAAACTTCGGAGACCATTGGTGTCCATTTTTGAAAAGTGAAATATTTTACGGGATTTGGGAACTCTAGTTTGTAGCAAATCAGTTTTGATAACTGATGTGATTAGATAATGGTCAGAATTTCCAATACTACCCTTATCGACATTGACACTCGTAATATCTGGCATAGATGTGAGATAAAGGTCTAAGAGAAAACTTTTATCACCGCCATTACGAGGAGTGAAAGTTGGGCTTTTTACAATCTGCGTCAGGTCGTGCGATGCAGCAAATATTTCTGCCTGCCTTCCATTGTTGTCGTCGGTCATTTTGGAAAATTCCAACCACGATTTGTTGTGGACGTTGAAGTCACCGGTAACGATAACCTCACAACTTTAAAATTGTGCTCTAATTTCGTCGACAACATTAGTCAAGTCATTAAAAAAATTGGGATTATGTTTGTTTGGGGACCGGTATAGAGCTATTGTGAAAAAAGAAATTTCAGGTAGACAAACCTTTAATACTACTGTACTGTAGCCATCACCATGTACTTCATAATTTGGAAAGCGTTTATATGCAACACTCTCATGAATGTATGCACATACACCTTGATGGAGCTTAAAAGCTGATTCAAGCCTATATTTGGGATTTAGTGTTACGTCATAGGGATAGTTTTCAGAAACTTGTGTTTCTGTAAGAAAAAGAATATGCGGTTGGTCGTGCTCGAGATGATGTTGCACGGCGTCCCGGTTGGCATTCAATCCACAAATATTTTGGATGTGTATTTTAAAAAGTTTTTTATCAAATGTGATAGTCATTTGATCTAAATATAATTTTTTTAAAAAATGGGTAACTAAACAATAAATCCTATCATATAATAAAATATGACATAGGCCAATATTTCATGATAGGATGTAAGAAATAATAAACAGGTGAAAACAAAGTTTTTAAAAAATTTGAAAGGTTACTAAAATATTTATCCATATTGTTCCCACGAGTTTAGACGCAATAAAGGTCACCAACAGGTCTTCGTCTATACCTGTTAGAAGTCTATATACAACTGGGGGCGACAGGTGCCCAGAGGATGGTACTTTTGTGGTTTGACCCTGCAAGAGTCCTCTCTAGTGTGTACCCACCAGGGGGTGCTAATAAGGGAGCACCTTCCCGCGACCCGGGCGGCTAAGCCAAGGTCCCCGTTCCCGCTAGACATGACAACAGGTTTACGGTTTGCAATAGCAGGCTAGAGCCCACTATAGCTCAGGTACCTCGGGTTCGCCAAGTCCCGTATCACGGTCTAATCAGACCAGTGATCCCTGAGGTTTTTATCACAAATTGTGGAAATAAAAAGTGTAATGAACGCTAGTAAGTTCCTGATGATGGTATCATAAGGAAAATGATTCCAACTCGTTACAGTAAATGAGTTCGTATATCAAGACCCTCAGTCCATCACAAATGCTAAATTGCACGCCAAAGTTTCATAAGAAGACGAACTCTGACGACCCGAAAATCCAGAGGAGCCAAGACCATCACTTCCACCACTTCAAATTATAATTATAACATTTAAAAAAATTTCACTCACCCCATTATTTGTAATTGATTTAAACCGCCATACTTCCTTAACAGTAGCCAACCATAGTGACAATAATCTAAGTTTATGATAAAAATAAATCGTTGCACAATAGCAACATAAAACAGTCGTTGCGCCAAATGCATAGGCGATTGCTAAACAATAACAATAATAATATAGCTCAGTAGTTACGCCAAATGTTCAGTTGATTACTGAACAATATCATAAGAAATTATCTTTGCACCAAAATAGGAGGATGATTAATGATCACAACTTTAAAAGTTGTTAAAATAAATTGTGTAAATATGTTGTTATAAAATCAAATATCTAATTTAACTATGATCCGCTATACCACCGATCCGCTATACCAACTTTAAATGATGATCACGACAAAAAAATTTACCTCTCCCTTTTGAATTCATTATTTAACTTTCAACATACGATAATATAAACCGAAATTTAATATATAAGTAATAAAAACCTTCAAAAATCTTTTTTTTCTGATAGTTAATTAATGACCGCAAAAAGGTCGATGATGTGAATATAATAGACGATTGGAGACTGAAAACAACACGCTCCTCGGCAGTTATGACTGTTGCACGCAACTGTAAAAAGTTCAATATATCTTATGCGATTTTGTCAGATTTTTGGTCTATTTTAAATAAAAGTTTTTGAATTTTTTGATAATTCATAACCACGGATATGTCGATGATGTGATGTACGATAATTGTGATAGAACATCTAGTAAATAAATGCAGCAACTTAAAGACTAAATGACAAGCACGCTATCTAGCTTTACTATTTTACACAAAGAACAACTTCTTCCCCTTATTTCTGGTCTTGAAAACATATCTTTGGTGGTAAAAATTATGCTAATTGAAAACAAAAATAAAATATTGGGAATATCCCAATATTTTATTTTTGTTTTCAATTAGCATAATATTTACCATCAGAGATATGTTTTCTATTGTTTAACTTTGGAGTTGAGTCTCTATTTTTCTGCGACTCAAGAAACAAAATATTTATAATATTTGAATTTCATGGTTTTTTGGCTATAATAATTTGTGTTTTTTGTACCACTTTTCTATTAAATGAAGGAAACAAGAGTTTGCAAAATCACCATCCAAATCCCAAAACCCTATTGATTCTATTGATATTTTGAATGTGACTTTATATAATCTTCGGACTCCCTGTAAAAACATCAAGGTTATAATAGTTTTTGTTATTGAATTCTCTTTACAATCGTTTCTAGTTTTATTTGTTATCTCTTTGCTTAAATAAAAATGAAACAAAAGAATTAATAAAAGAATCAACTCCTCTTCACTCTCTTGTTTTGTAATTTTAAAATTATATAAAGAAAATTATTTTTCAATTTTGTTGAGTCGTGATTAGAACTTAAATATGAAAACACGAGAATTAAAATTGTTTTGTATCGAGTTGTAATATTGATTACAATAGAAATCTTGTGCTTGGTTTTTTTATAATATAAAATTAAATCTAAAATAGAAGAAACAAAAAAATTGTATTTTATTCATACAAAAAAAATTATTTAACTTAGATTTTAAACTGTGTTTTCCAACATCTCAAATATTTTCAAGTTGATATGTGTGTTACGATGTTTTATTGTGCTAAAATAAAAATAATATAACTGAAACGGAAAAAATTAGATGTTTTAAACGAAATTTTGGTTCGAGAAAGGCAAGATGACAAAAATTTAAAAGGGCCCAACCTATGTGAATATGACTATTGAATCATTTGTTTGCACAAGGTGTTATGTCGTTGTAGTGTTTTAAGGCAGAAGCGTGCAACGGATGGTCAAACCACGATGATTTGGCGGGTGAGTTCATCCCATAATATGTTACATTTTTTTGATTGATATATGGAGTTGGAAATTGTTGCAGGCGTCAGTACGTTGGCTGAAGTCTATATTCGTGTGGAGATCAGTACGTGGCACAGTGCGATGCAATAAGTAATTTTTTCGACACATAAAATTTAAAAATGTAATTATGCAGTTTTGTAGAAAATTGATTCAGTATGAAGAATTCATAAATTGTATCCCAAAAAAACGTTTATTTGTCTGAAATAATGAAGTAAAGTCACATGTAAATTTTGGTCCAAAATATTGAAAACTGTTTCGCACTTCTATAGTGTTTGTACGTAAGATAACTTTATTGCTCTAATTTAAATAGTGAATATTTTCAATTATAGCCTTTTCTGCGTATTTAAAAAAAAAATTATAAAGTTCGCTCATATGGTTTAAAAGATATGATAGAATAAAATTTGTTCTATAATGTGCCGTGATTGCAAACTTCCTTGGAAGAAAAAAAAGGTTGCTCGGTCGTGCTAGGTGCTCCCGCTATAATAAAATGAAAGGTAAGACTCCATACTATCAATTAAAAAAAAAAGTTTAAATAATTAATAATCTTTTATAAAATCATAAAATTTGTCTCCAGGTTCATGAAATTTTTAATTTAAAAAAATTACAAAAGATGAAAAACGTGATCTACGCAGGTGAAAAAGTCGAAATTTGAACTTGAACATTTTTGATTTTCCTGAAACTTGGCGTATAAGTAGTATGAACAAAATAAAAAATACCCTTATTATAAAATTTTTTTAAAGTGCATAGTTTGAGCATAGGGGGCATCATGCACCCCAACATGCATGAAAAATGAAAATTCTGTCAATCCGATGTAACTTTGAAATTAAATTGCTCAAGAATGGCCATACCAATTTCATCAAACTTTTTTTTGTTTGATAGATCGTTTGAAAAAAAAATAATTTGTTGTTTTTATAATTAATTTTTAAATAAAAATAGTAAAAAAAACTTTTTAAAGATGGCGCTAGAGTCAAAGATCAATTGGAATTTAATGAATTTTTTTTTTCTGAAAATAGTTCTATCCTTACTGTAAAATTTATCAAATTTACAAAGAGGCTAAAATTCTTGTTCTTGAGATATTTAATTTTAAAGATTTTTAGTCAGTCTAAAATTCTAATTGTTCATTATTTTTTCGAACAATTTTTATCATCAAAAAATTTTAACCACTGAAGTTCGAGAAAATAATGAACAATTAGAATTTTAATCGGACTAAAAATCTTTAAAATTACAATTAAACATGTTGAATGTACTAATTACAACTTTATATTTTACATTCTGAATTACTTATATTGAACTGTTAAACTTGTTATCATTTATGTTGAACTGTATAATTAATAGAAGCTTAATTGTTGTAAATATGTTTATAATAAAATTAGTCTTGAGTTGAACTTGAATCACTGTGTACAAACAATTATTTTGTCTTATATCCTCTCAATAGGTTATGGGCCCAGAAGATATAGATAAAAAGTTTGTTTCTAGTGACAATAAAATTTTGAGTAATATTAAACTCAAAGTTAATGTAATGGATCTGTCAATGGTGATTCATCGCTTTAATGGAAATAATTTCCAATTATGGAAAAGACAGATGGAAATTTACATGAGAGAAAATAAATTGAGAAAATTTATGGATGGTTCAACTCCAAAACCTGATGTTGCAAAAGCAACTGCTGCTGAAATTGAGACTTGGGAAGACAAGGATGCTGAGGCACAAGGTTTTCTAATGAGAGGTCTCGAACTTAATCAGTTACCTCATTTATCCGACTGTTTAACTGCAGCTGAGATGTGGTCAAAATTACAAACGATACATGCAGAAAAAAGTGACCAATCGATTCAAGTGCTATTGAATCATTTTATAAATGCAAAAATGGAGGCAAATGAAACTATGGCGGATTATATTTCAAAGGTTGTATCAATTGCGCAACGCTTGAAAAATTTAAATATGGAACAAAAGGAACCGATGGTTGTTGCAAAAATATTATCAGGATTGGATCCAAAATACGATGGTGTTCGTGCAGCTTGGTATGCAGTTCCGCGTGCTTCACAGACAGTTACAAAACTAACGGATCATTTAATTAATGAAGAAAGTATTTTTACAATACGACAAGGTGAGCATGTAAAAATAAATAAAAGTGAAACATATGTTGTAAAATCAAAACAAGTTTCAAGTTCAAGTGCTGTAAACAACCGTAATATTTTTGAGAAAAAGAAATTTATTTGTCATTTTTGTAAAAAGCCTGGACATATGTCGAGAAATTGTTTTTTGAAAAATGCAAAAGAAAAACAAAAGTCGTCATTGGTTGTTCAAAATAATAATAATAATGATACTTCTTTTTTAATGAATAGTAAGATTTTTAGTATTGAAAATTCATCGTGTAATATCGAAATGAATGATAATGATGTTTGGTTTGCTGATTCCGGTGCAACGGAACATATTTCTTTTCGAAAAGATTGCTTTAAAAATTTAAAGAATTTTACAAATGATGAATATAGTGTACGTGTAGGAGATGGCAGTATACTTCCTGTTAAAGGAGTGGGAGATATTGATGTCATTGTAAATGCTCATGATATTTGTGATACATATACCATGAAAGATGTTTTATATTGTCCACGTATAACGAAAAATTTGCTGTCAGTAAGAAAAACTACTGAAAAAGGTATTCGTATAATTTTTCATGAAAACGGTAAAGTTTATTTTCATAAAGATAATAAATTACTGGTTGATGGTTATCAATACAATAATAATTTATATAAATTAAATTTTAAACCTATTAATTCTATTGAAGCTAATGTTGTCATAGATGAAAATTTAATGTTATGGCATGAACGATTGGGACATGTGAATTTTAAAATGTTACGAAAAATGATTAAAGATTGTACTGTTAGTGGTATGAAAGTAACTGATGTTCCTGAAGACAATCCATTTTGTCAAAGCTGTGTTGAAGGTAAACAGCATCGTTTTTCTTTTCCAAAAGAAAAATCAAGAAGGTCAAAATTGCCAGGTGAAATATTTCATGTTGATTTATGTGGAAAAATGAGTCAACCATCTTTTGGAGGAGCAAATTATTTTATTTTATTTAAAGATGATTGCTCACGATATTGTTTTGTTTATTTTTTAAGGGACAAAACAGGTGTTTTGAATGCAACTAAACAATTTTATGCTGATGTTTGTGCTGATGGAAAAGTTATAAGAAAACTTCGTTCAGATTGTGGTCTAGAATTTTGTAATGAAAATGTGAATGAATTTTTATTATCGCATGGAATTAAACATGAAACGAGTACTCCAAGAGCTCCTGAACAGAATGGTTTTATAGAACGTCAAAACCGTACTGTAATAGAAACTGCAAAATCAATGTTACATGCAAGTGAACTTCCGCTTAATTTATGGGGTGAAGCTACATCAACAGCACTTTATGTGAGAAATAGAATTTCTACGGATACTTTAAATGGATTAACTCCATTTGAAGTATGGTTTAATGAAAAACCTTCAGTATCACATTTGAAGATTTTTGGATCTGAATGTTATGTACATATACCTAAGGATCAACGAAGTAAGTGGGAGAAAAATTCCAGAAAAATGTATATGACGGGTTATTGCGATTCCAAGAAAGCATATCGAGTTTATGATCCGGTTTCAAGAACATGTTTTGTGAGAAGAGATGTTATTTTTAATGAGATATGTCATTTCAATAATGCAAAATACAGTATAGTAAACAGTAAGAAAAATGAAAATCAATTGGAAAAAGAACAGAGTACAGTAAGAATAGAAGATAAAATTGAAGATTTGGATAATAGTAATTGTAACTCTCCAAGTATTCCAATATCACGGGATCCTTATCCATTGAGATCAAAAATTACTCATTCGTCAGTTGTAGAAGCTTTTTCATGCATCTGTGAACCACAAACTTTAGATGAAGCATTGAAGGGAAATGATTCTTCTTATTGGATGGATGCTGTTAATGAGGAAATGAACTCATTATTAGAAAACAAAACTTGGATTCTTGTTCCACGACCGAAAAATGTTAATGTTATTTCAAATAAATGGATTTTTAAAAGAAAGTATAAGTCTGATGGTTCTATTGATAAATACAAAGTTCGTTTGGTTGTTCGAGGCTACTCTCAGAAAGAAGGAATCGACTACAACGAAACTTTTGCTCCTGTAGTAAAATATACAACAGTTCGTTTAATATTATCAATAATAGCAGTAAATGATTTTGAAATGATACAGTTTGATGTAAAAACTGCTTTTCTGAATGGTGATTTAGAAGAGACCATTTATATGGAACAACCGTTTGGATTTGAAGTCGATAATCAAGTTTGTTTATTGAAAAAGAGTTTGTATGGACTAAAACAAGCATCTAGACAATGGAATAAAAAGATGCATGATTTTTTAATTGAATATGGTTTTAGTCAATCTCTTGCAGATCCGTGTCTATATTTCTTACATGCAAATGAATCTATTATTATATTAGTTTTGTATGTGGATGATGGTATTGTTTGTGGAAACAATTTGAATTTAATTAGAGATTTAATAAATAAAATGAGTGAATGTTTTAAAATTACATGCTCAACTGGAGATCAATTTGTAGGATTGCAAATAATAAGAGATAGAAAACAAAAATGTTTGAAAATATTTCAAACTTCGTACATCGATAAAGTTTTGACGAAATTTAATATCAAAGGTAATGATAGTTACACACCTCTTTCTATACCAGCAGATCCTGCTATAAAATTTAATAAAACTTCGAATGATGAAGAGATTATAGAAGATTTTCCATATAGAGAAGCTGTAGGTTCTCTAATGTATTTAATGGTATCAACAAGGCCTGATATATGTTATATTGTAAGTGTCTTAAGCCAGTTTTTAGAAAAACCAAGTAAACAGCATTATATTGGAATTATACGTGTTTTTAGATATTTAAGAAAAACTACTAGTTATGGAATAGTTTATAGTTCAAAAATTAACAATAATCTTTTACAAGTATATTGTGATTCTGATTTTGCTAGCGATTTAGATACAAGAAGAAGTACAACAGGTTGGATTTGTTATTTTAATAATGCACCAATTTCATGGGTTTCCAGAAAACAATCTACAGTTGCCACTTCATCTACTGAAGCAGAATTCATAGCTTTATGTTCAGCCACTAAAGAAGCTATTTGGTTGCGGAAATTGCTAATTGATATAAATTGTAAACAAATGTTTCCGACTAGAATTTATTGTGACAATCAAGCAGCAGTACAATTAATCAAGAATCCAGAGTCAGCTAAAAGATTAAAACATGTGGAAACTCAATATTATTATACTTGCCTCATGCAGAAGGAAAATAAAATTTTTGTTGAATATATTAAAACGAGTAAGCAGTTAGCCGATCCATTAACTAAAGCTTTGTCTAAGCAAAAATTTATTGATTTATTTTATATGAATGGATTATTAGATGTTAATATTTAAAATCAAAAATTTGCTTTGAATTATATAAAATAAAAGTTGAGTGGGAGTGTTGAATGTACTAATTACAACTTTATATTTTACATTCTGAATTACTTATATTGAACTGTTAAACTTGTTATCATTTATGTTGAACTGTATAATTAATAGAAGCTTAATTGTTGTAAATATGTTTATAATAAAATTAGTCTTGAGTTGAACTTGAATCACTGTGTACAAACAATTATTTTGTCTTATATCCTCTCAATAAAACAAATTAAACATTTAAACATTTAAAATACAATTAAATAAATTTTATGCCATTTCGATGCCTATTTAATTGTTTGTTATTTTGAAAATGAAATTACCTACAATGAAAGACATCAAAGTTCTAACTACTAATATTAAAGAGAAATTGCTTCTTGAGGAACTTAAAAACAATCATGAAAAGAATAATTTTTTTCACAATAGAAATTCAATTTAATTTAATCATAGTAGTCTTTGCCTCTTGCAAATGCAAATTAGTTTGAATTTTTGTTTTTTAAATAATCAGAGTGAAAATGTTTTAGTTGATTTTTTATTTATGAAGTACAATCCAAAAAATTTATTACAGAGTTCAATACAGTCAAATATATTGCTTTTGGCATATGAATATAGGTTATTTTTTGTTTTTTTTACCACCATTGTGTTCGTTATTAGTCTTAATAGAATAAAATAAACAGATGTTAATTTTATTCTGTGTCGTGAATGCTGCAGAACAAAACAAATCAGTTTATTCGACTGTATTGAATTCAAAAATAAATTTTTTGATTGTATTTTATAAATAATTTTATTTTATTTTATAAAGAAATCAACAAAAACATTTTCGCTTTTATTTACAAAAACAATAAATTCAAACTAATGCGTATGTCCCTCTCTTGAATATTGAAAAACGCAAAGGCTACCATAATTAAATTTAATTTAACAGATGATGAATAAAAGTCTATATTTAAATACATGTATTAAAATTTATTTATAAAATAATTAGTTTTGGTAAAGAAACAAAAAGTTGTGGGAAAAAATATTATATGGGTTATATGGGCGGTGAGTGGTGGGCGTTAATTGAGGTAATAAAAGGTTCTGTGCCAATTTCAAAAACTTTGGGCCAAAAATAAATTTTGGGTTCTATGGGCGGTGGGTAGTGGGCGTGGCCAATTTTGATGAAACTTTATTTTATTTTTAATTGAGGTAATAAAAGGCTCTGTGCCAAATTTCAAAAGCTTTGGGCCAAAAATAAATTTTGGGTTCTATGGGTGGTGGGTAGTGGGCGTGGCAAATTTTGATAAAACTTTATATTTTTTTAAATAGAGCTAACCAAAGGCTCAGAGCAAAATTTCAACATTCTACGAGCACTCCTTATATTTTTGCCAAACATTGTATGAACAAATCCCACTGTGCGTGGTATCATAATTAAACCACTAGACGCATATTGCTGATTACGAAATTGGCACATTTTTTGTTGCCTTGTATTGGCCGAAGATCTTCACTTCCACTATAATATCGTTATGTTAAACAGCGTTTATGGAATAAATATAATTGTTGGCTGAAGAAAGCAAAAAATTAAACCTGTCGTATAATACGTATTAACTGGAAGTTGAGGCAAGACAAGAATACACTCAACACACTTTTTAAATAATCACTTCTCTCATTGTTAGTTTTTTTTACTTTTTAGTTGCATGTTAGTTATAGTAAATTATTTTGTTTTGTTCTTTTAGTAATGGTGACTAAAATTAAATTATTTTACATTACAGATTTTTTCCGTGTAGGAGCCGGCGTTTTAGTCCGTACATTCACACTGAAAAAAACATGTCCTATTTTCAATCGAAATGCAATTGTCTCAACCTCAACGTGCGGTCACATATGGCGAATCAAACTACGAAATTGCTTCAACAACTCTACAATTATCAAGCGATGAAGTTGAGACAATCACACGAAATATTTATGTGAAAATAAAATATAGTTCAATTAATCTCAAATACTTAAACTTTAAAATGAAAAATTCATGATATAAGGCCAAAGAAAATTTGTTTCAGGGAAATAGTTATTATCTTTATTCAACTACTATTATATTGGATATAACAATTTATATTTTAAATATACCTCATTCTGTTGTTAGGAAAATGTTATCGTGTAGTTGTCCCAATCACAGTGAAATTGTTTGCACGTAATTTTTCTTTGCATGAATAATCAACTGCCAACTTCGAGATGAGGTTGTCATGAACTTCAATTTTTTTTTCAGTGCAGGTATCATTTTAAAAATTTAAAAACCCTTGGATAAATAGATACCGTAGGTATCTACTTTATTAGTGAAAAGTCTCACGTTTCAACCCCGCGTAAGCCGCAACCCAATTCTACCAAATTCACTTTTTATTTTAATCATTTATGTTTATTGCCTCCTATCATAAAGTTTTGATCTGTCATATTTTATTTTGTGATAGGATTTGAAGTATAGTTATGAAACTATAATAATACAAACAATTTTCCATAAACACTTTATGACTTTATATAAATGACTTATAAATGACCTAATATGTATTTTGAAATTTTACACAATTTTAATTAACAGAAAAATTTTAAAAAATTCACAGAGACAGGAAGTATGATAAACTCTGAACGAATATTATAGCAAACTCTCAAATAATTATATTTTTGTGCTTGCAATGGATTGGGGTGGGAAAGGGTGAAAAAAAAACTTTTATGACCCAAGCGAGTGGGGTGTCATTTGAAAGAGCAACGAATTTCAGAAACATTGCAGTTTTTTTTACAATTTTGCTATACACAGTTTTTAAGTTACTCTAAAAAATGTTCAAATTCCAGATCGTTCTCTCCCCCCCTACGTTTCGACACTGATAGACAGAAAAAATTGAAAAAAACTCATAGAGACAGGAATTTTTCGATATTTTGAACTAAAGTTATAGCGAACTTTCAAATAATTATATTTCTGTGTGTTTAGGGGATGGGTGTAAGGAGGGTAAAAAAAACTTTTTTTGGCCCAAGCGAGTGGGGCATCGTTTGAAAGAGCACCGAATTTCCCAAAAATTGCAAGTTTTTTTAGAATTTTGCGGTACACAGTTTTTGAGTTATTCCAAAAAATGTGCAAATTCCAGACGGTTACACCCCCCCCCCCCCCCCTACGTTTCGACACTGAAAGACAGAAAAAATTGAAAAAAATCATAGAGACAGGAAGTGCTCGGGTTATTATTATTGAGGGTTTTTCTCAAATAACTATTTCGTTTGTTAATTTATATACAAATTTTAAAGGGCTTCCTAGCAGCTTTTCAAGTACCACAGCGGCCAAGAAAATATTGGTTTAAAGGCAAACTTTTATTTATTTTAGTTATTTTTGAGCTTATTTTTTTCACAATATGAATATTTCAACTGTGTCGTTGATTATCTGTCAGTATTTTTTACTCAACGAAAAGTTCACTCACGTTTTAATTACGGTTTGCTTAACTGTGGAGTTGCTTGTTTTTTCCAAAAAAAATTACACTAAGTAATACTGGTTTAGAAGGCGTCCAACCTAATTGTTTACCATATTCATTACGGAATGTTTGCAGGCATTGGCTACGCTTCCTAGTACTCTTTAAAAAAAGTTTTGATCCTCGGCTGTCATAGTTTCCATAAAGGAATGCCAGCCTCAAAGAGTGGTGTTGCTAATTTCATAGATTTTTAACATGAACTGAAAAACCTTGCAAAAAATCAAAACATCCTTCTTTTTCGACTAAACTACAAATATATGACTTGTACTAATATCGGAGTAATGTTTCGTATAGGGTTGCCACGTGTTTCTCTCGGTAGGACAGTCCTCCTTTGAAGCTTGAATATCCTCCGTCCTCTTTTACTATAAAAATGTCCTACTTTAAGCAAACTGTAATACAATATCTTACACTGAACATAATAGATTTTTTTGCTACCCTTCTTATATTAAATTTGTAACTAGTGTTACTCAAAAAACGCTTATAAATTAGTACTACAGAAATAACGCCTATACATTCATATTTTTACCAAACAGAAACCTAATTGTTTTTTTTTAATTTTATTTTTAACTGAAAAACGTGAAACTTCATTTTTCAGTTAAAAATAAAATTTAAAAAAAAAAATCCAACGAGTTTTTTAGTTTCGAGACCCTAGGGTAGTGTGTCCTAATTTGAAACTTTTAAAACGTGGCAACACTGGTTGCGTACGATTTTGTTCATTATGTTTATTTGAAGGCCATGTGGTGATAATTTTGTGCAGTAATGCCGCGCATTCGCATACAACAGAAACAAAAAATTTCATTCAAATTTGAAATTTGACACCAAAAAATTCTGTTGCTGTAAAATTTGTATGGAATTTTGTTTCTGTTGTATATGTGATTTTCAGCCTTAAGCAGATTTATGCAAACGAAATAAATGATATCAATCATATAACTCTGATTTTATTTATAAAAGTAAATAAACTAATTACATTCCCTGATGTTTAGTAAACAAAATTTTTCACTAAGAGTCACACGACAAATATATTTTATTTTATGTGCATGAATCTGTTTTCAACATGAAATTATATTTACTTGTTAAAAACAGTCGAAAAATTGTGAAATAGGCTCTGAAACCGTTTAACTTAGAAATTTTTGTTTTAACAATTTTATTTCTAGAGGCCCTATTTATAAATAAAGTTATAAATAATTTTGGAGAGAATGAAAACAGACAAGGTGAGGCAAGAAAGGATTATTTTAATTTTTAAATATCATATTTATGAAATACATACTTGCAATAAGAAAAATGGTATCGAATAAAAAAATTGAAGAAGAAAACAGAGACGAAAAAAATTAAATTAATAAAAAGTTTTTAAAAAATGTAAGTAAAAATTTAGAAAGAAATAACCATAATAAAAACTAAAAACGATAATAATAAATCAAATCAATAATTAATATTAATAAATTATTGTTATTAAAATCTACAAAAAAAACTTTTTTGTACATAATTTTTGTTACGCGTTTCGAGTGTAAACACTCATCTTCGCTTTACAAAAATATACATAATAATAATAACAATAAAAACTAATGGACGCAAATTTTTTTAGTTATTTTATATTTTTGTTAAATAATGGATAATTAAAAAATAAATCATATCACATTTTAAAATATGACATGATCCAATATTTCGTGGTAAGATGTTGGAAAAAAAAAAAATAAAATAAGAGATAAACACCAATTTTTTATAACAAATTTTCAAGGACAAAAATTGAGTTGTCTATGGGTCAGCTATTATTATATTCCGTAATCATGTGACGCACTGTCTTCCTCAAGGAATTAAGCCCAGTTATAGAGTTTTATGGAGGCTCATTTTTTAGCAAGCAATAGCGTGCCATCATCAAGGAATTATCCATAACTAAGATTAAGAGTGCTACCGTTATCTAAATAGAATTTATCCGCAACCACTCCTAAGATATTACAATGACTAGTGAAATATCAGTGTTATTGCGAGTGTTGTTGACAGAAGAGAATGGAGTACTCGTAGTTCCACTCCCGTTGATCAAAAAGAAAGATACTCTATGCGGTATTGTCCTTAGTTGGCAATGAACTACCTATACTTGGTTCCATTTTCAAAAATATACTCCCTTAGTTTTATCTTTTTGCTGATGAGTATAAACACAAAATTAAAATTGTAACTGTATAATTACCGTAGCATTATTCAAACAGTTTGTTAGATTGTGAAATTCTATTTGAACAGTTTTTACCAACAATTCTTCGATACTCTGATTAATCCACCAAATATATTGTAACTAATTTTATCAAGGTTCGTACTTTTCGGGTTTCGGCTTTCACCTCAATATAGATAAATTAGATAGATCCTAAGGTTATTTTAACATACTAATAAATCTACTGTTTTACATACCACAGTAATGCATGGTAATGCAACAACATACTGTTTATAACAATTCAACTTGTTATTCTTCCATTAAATTTATAACAAGACCATATTATTATCCATTTTCTTGACAAACCCAGCATTATAAAATAATGATAACTATAATCGAACAAAGCTACCCCACTTAAAACACCCACCCATCGATAAAAATAAAACCCAAAAATAAAAATCGAGTACAATGACTAAAAATAAAAGCTAGAGCAACATAATAAGTTTTTTTTTCCATTTTATTCTATTTTGGTTCGATAAGATAAGGCAACAGATTAATGACCAGATCATACCATTTTCTAGTTTTGCTTTTTTTATAGATTGGTATTATGTTTCTATTTTTATGTTTTATTTTTTTGTTATGTTTCCTATAAAAAAACGAACAAACAAGTTGAAGTTAAAATGAAAATTGTCAACAAATAAAAATTAAAGAGAATCAATGTCTTGAAGAAGCTGTGGAGCACAACCAACGAACAACAGCCACCCACAAAAAAAGAAAACAAATAGTTTTTTTTATCGTAACATTTCTTTTTTCATACTCGAATTCTTGTTCTTAAAATTTAAATTTATATCCAGATTGGATGAAAAAAAAAATAAATTAGAAGCACAAAAATAAATATGTCGACCCCTATAAGCTTTGGGGTTTCAATTTGTCTAAAGAAAACGAAATAATGTTTTTTTTTTTGCTATAAGATGGTTTTTCGGGTGAAGATTTCCTCATCTTTTAGGTTGTGTTTTATTATTGTTCTTTTTTTCTTAAGAATTTTTCAACTGTAAGTTATCATTTAAGACCTATAATAGATCATTTGTTTAGTTTTCGGTTGGGTTGAAAGATATCTATTTCATGGAATACATCTCATTTCATTATTCTTTCAATGATTTATGGAAAGTTATATGTGACATATAAAAAAGCTGTGAAACGTTTTTAGTTTTTGAGAAAAAGAAATAATATTAGTAAATTTTAAGCGAATGGATAATTTATGTTATATTTCTTATATCGTGCTAACGAACGCCACTGTTTATAAGAACAAAAATTTCAAAAATTCAATAAACAAACAAATTCGTTTCTCTATTACATCAACAACCCTCTGCAACAATAAAATAAATCTTTTTCTTTGCCGTATAGTTATAATACTATCTTCATACGGTAAAATTTTACCATAACATTTTCAACAAACATTAAAACTATCGTATATTAAAATGAAAATTCAAAATAACAGTGCAATAATAGAAAAATTGTTATTTTGAAAAAAAAAGAAAAAAAAAGGAAAAACATAGAAAATAATAGAAATAAAATAACAACAAAATAAGAACAAAAAAACTATTTATCTGCCTGTCGCATTCAATTCACAATGTAACGTGTTTTTCGTTTTTCATTTTTATCACAAGCATTTTCTATTTAAAACTAGAGTATTTTTCTAATAGTGTATGGTTGTCTATTTATACATGTTTCCAGAACAATGTTATGGGAGAATATTATATCTTTAATTAACATTAAATATACGTCAGTATTTATACAACATCCAGCACAATCAATATTTTATTCATAATATTGTAGTTTGCTGGTGGTTGCTGGTTGCTGGTGGTACGAGAAGGTTCACCGAAGAACTGCCAGGTCACAACCCTCCCTAAATTATAATAACTTTAGCAGCTCGTGGCAACTTTATCGTTAAATTCATACAAAGTAAAATAATAATACAAAAAAAAACTTCCCTGTTGATGATGATATCTTGATAATGTTTTAGTTATTTTTTTGTTCTTCCAGAACTGTATCGCGTATCCATTATCCCAAACAAAAACATAAATCAAATTGCCTCCATGCTTTGTTTCCTTTGATTTGAGTGATACAGTTTCTATTACAATTAATGAACATATTTGTTTTTCTCAATTTTAACACTTATTTCAATTCTAGGTAATTCATTTTACTAATTTTCGTGCGGTTTTCATATTTGTGCTGATTTTAACTCGCATTTTTTAATAGGCTTAATTACTCGCCGATTTTAACATTTAACTACTTTAACGTAGAACCAAATTAGTTTCATACTTATTTCTTATTTATTTCACATTTATTCTTATTTAAACATTACTATCATCACATACCATTTAGGAAAATAGCCGAAAACTTTCGAAAACACAAAATTAAGAAATCATTATAAAATAATTAGTTCTGCTCTTCAACTTTGCAACATCTCCCGGTATCACTCCAACTTGTCAACTTAATATCAAAAAACTAACTTAAAATAACTAATTAACTCAACTGCCAACCACCAATAATTAACTGATAAAAAAAAACTAATAAAAAAAATTGTTCATGACAGCGAAAAGAAAATTCGTCAGCATAAATTTTCTAGTTTGAAAAACAAGAAAAATTTGCAAACCCTAACAACATTCGGGAAATGAAGAAAATTTAGCAGGCAAAAAATTAATAGGCGTAACATATACTAAAACAACATTCAAACAATGTAAAACACATTAAAAAAATATTTATGTATTGCAGCTTACAAAAACAAAAATAAAATAGAAAATTACCTAAAAACCAAAAAATCCGAAACCTTACACACAGGTGTTTATAAAATTACCTGTGATGACTGCAGTAAATTTTATATAGGTGAAACAGGGCAGTCCTTTACAAGAAGATTTATTGAACACACCAAATTAATAAAAGTGATCTAAAATCCAGATATGCCCAACATTTAAAAATAGAAAAGCACAAATACACCAATATAAACACAAATTTAACCATATTACAAAAAAAAAGAAAAGGACAACATCTGGATAGATTGGAAGAAATAGAAATATATAAACATAAAAACAAGAACAACATTTTAAATGATAAAATCAACACTAAAACTAACAAAATATATGACATAATAATACAAAATAGCAGTTGAAATAGTATATAAGTAGAAGTTTAAGCAAAAATTGTAATAATAATTTAAGAACTGAGGATGACGTAAGCCGAAATCGATATTCAATAGAATAAAATATCAAATTCAAATTGTTACTATAAGGAAGTTTATATTATTATTAATAAAATAAAAAATTAAAAATAAACAGTAAAAAGTATATTTTTAAATATTGCATTTTAATTCAAAAGTGACAAAAGCACACAAACAATGAATAATATGGAAAACCATAATAACACATATATAAATTTTCTTATACAAACCTAATAAATTAAAAAGTCTTTTTAATTTCTTTTAAAATTAGGTGAAAAAGTATAACATGAAACTAATACTGGTTTCCCGTGTCAAATGTACTTATGAGAAATAATAAATGTTTTGCTCTAATAGATTAAGAGCATCTGGAAATGTTTAATTACAATTTCAAGGTACGCTATACTATATTACTATAGGTGAAGAGGACAACTAATGGAAATACATCTGATAAAGTAAATCTTGCCCATTACAGGACAGGATGGAAGGAGGAAGTTTGGCTGACTACATTCGTCCTGAGAATCCTAGAAAAAAGCTCTACCGACTGAACAAGCCAGGCCATACAAAAGAAAATTTACCAAAAACAAAAAAACAGGGACAAAAAGAACCAAAATACATACAATAAAAAAAATTATAAAGAGCAAAAAAAATATACCCATAAACAAATTTAAGACAACTAGAGAATCTGAATCTGAATCTTAGCAACAAAATCCAAAACCATAAAAAATTGTACATAAACGCATCATAAACAAAAAAATGGTTTTTGAAGAGTGTTTCGGTGAAAATAGAAGGATGGCAAGAGAACAGAAGTGGTTTAACTGTCACAACCTTATTGAGAACCCGTGAACGAGGTGAAATAACCATGGTGGGATGACCTAGATGGTAAACCATCAGGGGTCAACAAGATCCAAGCCATGATACTTCACCACTCACAACCCTCTCGCAGCAGCCAATTCCCACCCAACTAAGGTCCGCGGGATCGTAAAAAATAAAGTAAAATACGTTTGAAGGACTTTTCCCACCCTTGCGGTTTACTAAGAAATACAAAAAAAACACAAACATAAAAATTTGTCTGCGCGTCAGGACTTACAAAAATATTGCCTTTAGCCCGCAAAACAAAACTCAATAAAACAAATAAATCGTTGGGACTTACAAGGATGTTGCCTATCGCCCACAGAACAAAACTGAACAACAACTAAACTAAACCTAACAGAATTTTATGCGCGGCATGACTTACAAGAATCTTACCTTTAGCCCACAGAACAAAACTGAACAACAAAAAAAACCTAAAAACACAAATGTTGTCTGCGCGTCAGGACCTACACGATATCTTGCCCTCCGATCACAGAACAACCACAGACAAAAACGAATTCACACATCAATACACAAATGTTGTTTGCGCGTCAGGACTTACAAGACATACTCTTGCCTTCCGCCAACAGAACAACGACCAATTACAAAAATTCATACAAAAATCTATATCTTAAAACTAAATACTTCAAAAAAAAAATTAAAAACAAAATACAAAAACATTCTCAAATTCAAAAACTCAAACTAAAAACAAAACCATATATCACAATTTTCATAAAACATTTTTCAATTGAATAAAAATAATAAGACTTAAAAATGGAAGACATGACCACAGGACACAAGCTGGCTCATGTTCAGAACGTTATTTTACTAAACGACCCAATTACACAATTGGCGGTAATTGGACTAAAAATTAGGAATTCTAGCCATATACTGACTAAGCATATGTCAAACGCAACGAATTGAGAAAAAAAAACCTATTTTGGAGGAAGAAAAAGAAACGCAGCTTCCAAAATAACAAACAATTGCTACGCTAGAATAAACTGGAGACAAAAACCAAAATTCAAAAATTTTTATAATAAAACATCAAACTTGATAGGAAAAAAATTTAGAAAAAAAAGTACCAAAGAAACAAAACAAATTTTCACAATAAAAATTAAAATTTACTAAAATTAAAATTTAAAATTCTCTTTAAAAACAAACTTCAAATATTAAAAAAAATCAAAAATTAACTTACAAAAAATATATTAACGACGGAATTAAAAAAACAATTAAATAATGGTGAGTTGGCAGTTGGACGCAGTAGATGGAGTTGTTGGAGTTTGGCAGTGGTCGAGCTAAAACGTTCTTAAAAAAAGCTCAAAAGTATGCAAAAATTTCAGAAACTAAAAAATTTGAAATAACCAAAAAAAAATCTTTTTCAGAAAGATTCAAAATCATACAAATTTCTAAAATAGATTCAAAAATATAAAATAATTTTTCATAAACAATATTCCAAAAAAAATATTTTAAAAACTAACAACAAAAAAAATTACAAACATTTTTAAGATCTAAAAATTATTTAAAATTATGAAACTTCGAAAAAAAATTAACAAAAATTTTCCAAAAAAAATTAACGATAAAAACATTACAAAACTTACACAAGTTTTCAAAAACTATTACTAACAAAAATTAGCTAACATTCTATAATTACACAATTTAAAAATAATAAAAACAATTAAAAAAAATACACAAATTTTCAAAAAAAAAATTCAAAAATATTAGTATTACTAAACAATTAACAAAAATACTCAAAATTTAAAAAAATTGGCAAAAAATTTAAAAATTTAAAAAAAATATTTAAAAATTTAAAACTTACAAAAAATTAATTTTCAAAAAAATTTCAAACTTTTCCCACAAATTTCAAAAAAAATTTCCACAATTACAAAGTTTTTAAAGAATTAAAACTTTAAAATTATTCACGATTAAATATTATAAAAATATGGAGGGGCTGAAATCTCACAGCTCTGAGATATCAGGACTTCGGTCTGAGTAAAGGATTTTGATATAGTTTTCGGCAAAAAACTTTCACGAGGACATGGTTTTTAGTTTTGGTCAGCGATGTATATCAAACATAACTCTTTGTTAAAGTACAAGTATTATTTATATCTGTTTAAAAACTTGTTACAAAACTAACACGAAATATCAATACGTTGCCGGAAAATTATAATCAAAATTCCAAAAATATTGTTAAATTAAATAAAATCAAATTTTTTCAAAATTCCAAAAATATTCCAAAAACTAGAAGCAAATCAAATATTTAAACTTTTTCTAAATTCCGATAATATTCCAAAAATAATTTTTGCAATATTTTTAGAATTTTGGAAAAGTTTGAATTTTTAAACTTTTCCAAAATTCTAAAAATATTCCAAAAATTCTTACAAAATCCAAAAATGAAACTTTTTTCAAAATTCTAAATATATATATATAAAATTCAAAAATTCTATTTTTTTCTCAAAATTCCAAAAATATTGCAAAAATCATAACAAAATCAAAAATTGAAACCTTTTTCAAAATTCCAAAAATTAGAATGAAATCAAATATTGAAACTTTTTCCAAATTCCAATAATAATCTAAAAATTCTTAAAAATTCAAACTTTTTCCAAAATTCAAAAAATATTGCAAAAATTATTACAAAATCAAATATTGAAAATTTTGTCCAAATTCCAAAAATTATAATAATATCAAAAATTAAAAATTTTTCAAAATTCTAAAAATATTCCAAAAATTCTTACAAAATCAAAAATTAAAACTTTTTCCTAAATTCTAAAAATATTGCACAAATTATTACAAAATCAATTATACAAACTTTTTCAAAATTCCAAAAATATTTCAAAAACTATAACAAATTCAAAAATTTCCATGTCCAATTTAATTTTAAATTACATTTATGTCATAAAAACAGCTTCATTTTTTTTTCCAAAAAATGTGCTAAAAAAATAAATGAAATCATTTTTTGACACACTTGACATTATTTTTTGACAAACTTATAATGCCATAATTCTCAAGAATAATAATAAAATATCATGTCATACAAACTATTAATTTTATTTTTTTCTAAAAAAATTGGGGTAAAAAATAAATAAAAACCTTCCTTTTGACACACTTGACAACATTTTTTTGACAAACTTATAATGCAATAATCTAGTTTTTGATCTCACATACCAATCCCAACCATCAAGACTAGACCAACAAAACAAAAAAAAAAAAAAAAAAAAAAAAAACAAAAAAAAAAAACAAAAAAAAAACAAAAAAAATACCTATTTTTAGAAAAAAAAATTTTGAAATCCCTCCAGCCGTTTTCCATGCAGTGTAGGTAATGACGGCCTACAGACAGACACACATATTTTTTTTGTTTTTTTAGAATCAGCTGGTCCTAAAACGTCGAGAAATGCCAAAAAAAGTGGGGGTAAGAATTTGACTTTGAGCTCATGAATGTAATACTTAGGTCTTTCAGACCGAAGTAAAATACAAAAAAACAAATCTCAGCCAAATAGAGCTCGTGGAAACAATACTTTAGTCAATTATGGCCATTTTATATTAATTTTTTTATTTTAATAATCTTCCGAAAAATTTGCTTGCAAGAGCAGAAATAAAACACGTCTATATCGATCGACGATTACGACGAATTATGTATGTCACAAAAGAAAGAGTTTAGTTAACTACCTAGCAGCAGTAAAGTTAAACTTTATAGCCGTTTGACGAAAAATATATTTTATTTGAATTATTTTATTGTTATTACAACAACATAAACTTTACGGGAAGTAAAAAAGGAAAGAACACAAAGGCTCGGTGCTAGTCGACAAATATTTGACAGAACAAAATTATTGGTGAAGTTGAAATTGGTGAAAAATGAAAACACAATTTTGACATAAAGTGAAAATTTTTATAATTTTACTGTGCGAAACGAAACAAATTTTACATTAGCAAAACTAAATTTTTAAAAATAAGGAGGGGCTGAAATCTCACAGCTCTGAGATATCAAGACTTCGGTCTGGGTTAAGGATTTTGATATAGTTTTCGGCAAAAAACTTTTATGAGGACATGGTTTTTAGTTTCGGGCCGCGATGTATATCAAACATAACTTTTTGTTTAAGTATACAAGTATTTTTTATCTCGGTTTAAAAATTTATTACAAAACTAACACCAAACATCAATACGTTGCCGGAAAATTATAATCAAAATTCCAAAAATATTGTTAAATTAAATTAAATCAAATTTTTTCAAAATTCCAAAAATATTCCAAAAACTAGAATGAAATCAAATATTTAAACTTTTCTAAATTCCGATAATATTCCAAAAATTATTAAAAATTCAAACTTTTCCAAAATTCTAAAAATATTGCAAAAAGTATTACAAAATCAAAAACACAAACTTTTTTCAAAATCCCAAAAATATTTCAAAAACTATAACAAATTAAAAAATTTCCATGTCACATTTATGTCATAGAAACAACAAAATTTTTTTTCCAAAAAAATTGGTCAAAAAAATATATGAAATCATTTTTTGACAACCTTGACATTAATTTTTTGACAAACTTATAATGCCACAATTCTCTATAATAATAATAAATTTCATGTCATACAAATTATTAATTTTATTTTGTTCCAAAAAATTTGGTAAAAAATAAAATAAAATCTTTCTTTTGACACACTTGACAACATTTTTTTGACAAACTTTTAAATAATTCTCAATAATAATAATAAAATTTCATTTCAAACAAAAAATTAATTTTATTTTTTCCAAAACATTGGGTAAGAAACTAAATAAAAATGTTTCTTTTGACACACTTGATAACATTTTTTTGACAAACTTATAATGCCATCGGCAATAATAATAATAAAATTTTTTCAAACAAATAATTAATTTTATTTCTTTTTCAAAAAATTGGGTAAAAAAATAAATAAAATTCTTTCTTTTGACACACTTGACAACATTTTTTTGACAAACTTATAATGCCATAATTTTCAATAATAATAATAAAATTTCATGTCAAACAAATAATTAATTTTATTTATTTCCGAAAATTGGGTAGAAAACTAAATAAAAATTTTTCTTTTGACTCTCTTGACAACATTTTTTTGACAAACTTATAATGCAATAATCTAGTTTTTGATCTCACATACCAATCACTGCCATCAAGATTTCTCCAAATTCAATGTTCCTCACTTAAAATGAACGTTTTTAAGCCAAAAATATGAAAATTTGCTATTTTTGACACAATTAATGATTTTTTTGACACATTTTCGGTACAGCTATCGAACACAGCGTCTTTTCGGACCTGTCCCTTGAGTATACCTATTTTTAAAACAAAAATTTTTTGAAATCCCTTCTGCGGTTTTCCCTGCAGCGTAGGTAATGACGGACGGACGGCCGGCAGACAGACTTACATTTTTTTTTTGCTTTTTTAGAATCAGTAGGTCCTAAAACGTCAAGAAATGCCAAAAAAGTGGGGGTAAGAATTTTACTTTTGGCTCATGAATGTTATACTTAGGTCATTCAGACCGAAGTAAAATTATGATTCTATATAATGCAACAACATCAACAAAAATTATATGCTATGCTACTTTTAAACTTAATTCAGCCCAATAAAACCAGCATTAATAAAAAAGTTACACATACCAAATGGATTCGTCATTAGAGAGGTAAATATAAAGTGAGGTTTAATAGAATTACTAAATTTTTTAATATTTTTAGCCAAAGTAATACTGTCGAATGTCGATTTAGAGTTCATTTATCGACGCAATGTATTCTATTTTCTCCATTTTTAAAATTTAATTTTTAGATAATAATAAAATAATCACTTTTCTAAATAATTTATTTCTGTCATAATTTAATGATGCTAAGTAGTTATACCAAATTCTGACAGTTATGGTGAATAAAAATTTCAAAAGACAAAATTTTGAAAATTAATAATTTGCATTTGTCATTATTTCGTTGTTCGCACAGAGCCATATAAAGACTGCATCACCTTTGTTTTCTGTCGAAGACCATCATCAGATTGCCATTTCTTGAACTGAAACAAGAAAGTTCCGGAGTCGATAAGCCGATCAATGAATTGGAGGAATAAATAAAAATAACAATTTGATAATCATAAAATCGCATTCTTTCAATGGGTTTCAACCAATCGATGTAATTTTTTACATGGACGATGGAATTACGAAAATCAGAATCAAAAAATTCTACTTATTTTACCATTTTTTTAAAGTTCATAGTTTGAGCATAGGAGCATCCAACGTGCATTAGAAATGAAAATTCTGCCAATCCGATGTAACTTTGAAATAAAATTGCTCAAGAACGGCTATACCGATTTCATCAAACTTTTTTTCGTTTGATATGTGATGAGTTAGGCGTTTGAGAAAAAATTAATTAATTGCTTTTGTAATTAATTTTAAAATTAAAATATACAAACAACTTTTAATTAAAATTTAATTGAAGTTAAAATTTTTTGTTAAAGGAAGTTTGAACAAATTATGAAAAATGAAAATTTTAAGTCGGATTAAAATCTTTAAAATTAAATACCTAATTAAATATCTCGAGAACACGAAGTTACGCCTCCTGAAATTTGAAATATTTTAGAATAAGGATAGATTAATTTTGCCGCACTCCGAAAACAAACATTGAAAATTTGAGTTATAAAGGATAGAACTGTTTAAAAAAAAAATAAATCCCAATTGATCTTCGACTCTAGCGCCATCTTTAAAAAGGTTTTTTAATATATTAATTTTAAATAAATTACAAAAACAATTAACTAATTTTTTTTTCAAACGACTAACTTATCACTAAGCAAACAAAAAAGTTTGATAAAATCGGTATAGCCGTTTTAGAGCAATTTAATTTCAAAGTTACATCGGATTGGCAGAATTTTCATTTTTCATGCATGTTTGGGTACCCCCTATGCTCAAACTATGAACTTTAAAAAAATTGTAAAATAAGTAGTATTTTTTATTTTGTTCATATTACTTATATGCCAAGTTTCAGGAAAATCAAAAATGGCCAAGTTTTCATAACTCCGTATAGAACACGTTTTTCTTCACTTTCAAGGTTACCAAGGAAACAATTTAATTTTCAAT
This sequence comes from Diogma glabrata, assembly GCA_963693315.1. Lineage (NCBI taxonomy): Eukaryota > Metazoa > Arthropoda > Insecta > Diptera > Cylindrotomidae > Diogma > Diogma glabrata. The sequence goes on along the minus strand of OY856186.1, from coordinate 454,122,673 downwards.
GTGATTATAGTATCGGATTGCCTCATTTATGACAGCGTTGGTGTGAATCTCTTCAAAGATAACTAATTTGAATTTAATTAATGTTAGAAAGAATGATAAAAAAGTGTCCCACATCAACCAGCTGGTGTTCGTTGTAATGAATACTGTTCCTGCTAGTGAGTCACTAAGAGAAGGCAAACGGACCACTGTGTGAGTGACAGTATTTTTATTCCGACTAGCTTCAGCCATGCATGTCCGAGAAGTAATTTCTCCCAGCTCAGTACAAATGCTCAAATAAATGCAAATGAGACTGTGTAAACGGATTTAGGTACGCAAAACAAAGAGAGGCGACTGGGACCCTGATGACCTCAAATGCCGAAAAACCCGAGATCATGACATTCACACCACTACGATTACAATTATTACATTTATATTGATATGATAAAAATATTTCACTCACCCCATAATTCCATGACTGATCCCATACTTCATACCTCCGCAAACTCTGCCAGGCATTGTCACGATAATCTCAAAAACGGTGAAGAGATATTGTTGTTATAATTATAATAAGAAAATGAATACGAAAATTGTTGTGCCCAAAAAATTTTTTTAATTCAATATTAAGTAACAATCGTTGTACATTTGCCAATGATGCTATGATTAATTCAAATGCGTAACAAAGTCCTCCAATTATCAGTAGCTAACGAAATTCAAATAAATTTAAATGCGGTCAATTAAGTAATCCAATTGACCTATCAAACGCTGAATTCAAATATATTATCATAAAAAATTTAATTATTTAAATTAATTTGATTAACATTTAGAGAAAAATGGAATATCACAAAACATTTTTAAACTTTTAAACTTCTAGTTTTGTGGATCTTGATCAACTAGCATTGATATTCACCAACTACATTTTCAGTTATCTTTAAATTATTTACAAAATTCAATTTGACTATCAATTATTTGGTATGGACAATTTTTAAATAACCAAAAAAAAATTAAATTAAAATAAAGAGCTTGCGATCAATCACGAACTGACTGCCAAAAACAAAAATGTCAACTAAGCAAACATATAAACAAATTTCATCAATTAAAAACATTACAAAATGAGATAAAAATCGAAAGAAAGAAATATCATTGCGAGCAAGGTTGAACGAAAAAAAAATATGAGAAAAAAACGATAAGTTGTATTGAACGTGTTGGTTCATATATAATATATTTGTTTAGACAAATTAATTTTTACAGAGTGAACAGCTTCGTTTCATCGATGATGACAGCATCCAAGACCTACGTGGTATAGGATGTCGAAAATGGGATCAACTAGTTGTGGAATGAGATGAATGGAAGCTGAATCTCCATGGGATGTATCTAAACGAGAGAGATATTTTAACTTAATATAATAAGTTTATCAGATCTTAGTGATCTTAAAAAATTATAATTTAAATTTAAAATCCAACACACAACCTTTAACTCTCCCATCATACATGTGTGTTGCATTTTTACTTGTTTCATTACATATTTTATTTTCTACGTTAGAATAAAATAGAAAAAAAAATTTTTTTTCCTGTGTTTTACTACACAATACCAAGGAAAATTAACTTTTTTTTGTCTCTAATATTTTAAACAAAATGAAAAACTTAAAAGAAAATGTTCGAATAAACACAAGCATTTTTCTTTTTAGTTCTACAATTTATTTTCACTAAAAACTAAATAACAATTGTACTTGTTGTGTGTAAATTTTGTTTTTATTATTTGTTTTTCTTATATGTAATTTGAAAATGAGAAAATCTTGTGGGAAATTAGTTGTGTTGCAGGCAAATGATGCATCAGTTAAAACAATAAAAAAAAGTGAGAGAAAGTAATAGTTTATAAATGTTTATAGAAATTTGATGCCATTTTCATTGATATATGATAAACGAAAATTTTTATTATATTATATTTAATTGATTATAATTTCATAATTTAATTAAACTTGCAACAGGTTATTCATGGTGTACATAACAAAAATCAGGATGTCAAATGTCTAATTAAATAATTTTGATGTTTTAATTGACATTCGAATATCATATTTGCAACAGCGAAAATACTATGTGTATTGTGTATAGATACGTTTATACAACGTATGAAATAAGCAAATGAAGGGGAAAAATCATATGAATTCAAATAATGAATATAAAAGCTATTAAATCTCTTGAGATACGAATGCAGCAACTGAAACATTTATTCTTTTTTAGTTTCAATGGTTGTGATGAATATGTTTATGTATTTTATTAACAGATTGTAAAAAAATGTAAATTTATTTAAGTTCTTTTGGAAGAATTTTCGTTATAAATGTATTTTCATTTGCGTTACGCTTTAAATAAATATCGCTGAGATACTACATCATTTGGTACCAACATTACTTTTCTGCAAATATATCATCAATGAGTTTTTTCGCTGTTTTTTTAAATATTCCTTGCAAACAGCTCAAACACTGTTGTAAATAATATAACACTCCCAAATACAACAGTGAAAATAATAAAATATCGTTCTTACTCCTAAATAGAAATAAAAATTTTCTTTCAAATACTCCATTATTTAATTTTTGCTTCAAAATTGGTGCTTTCCAACGTAAAACATAAATAATTCTTGTACATGTTTTGTTCAATTTTGCAAGAATTATTACAAAAATATATAAAAACGAGCTAATTTCTTCCTTAACAAATGGCATGAAAAAATAAAAAAAAGCAAATAAATAAAATAAAACTCCAAGGGAGTGAAATCGAAAAAACTAAAAATTTTGCTCTTCGAGAAAGAGCGATAGTGAAATTATAAACATGTTAATTTATAAATACTATTTTAAAAAGTGAAATGAGTGCTAGAATAAAATAAAATTGGAAAGTCTGTTTAAAAGTCATTTGAATACAAAAAAGAGGATAACAAAACCTTAGTTTTTGACAGTAAATTGTTATCTAAAACTCAAGCAGAAAATGATAGAAGTCAGGAAAAATTTCCGAGGGTTTTTAAGTTGCAAAATTACCTTTCTTTAAAATTTCGTTGAGTGCTGCTGCTAAATAAGTTATAGAATTTATTAATTATTATTACCTAATTACCTAATTTGAAATCATAGTTACCTAATTTGAAAATCATTCGGTAGAATCAACTTAACAGAGATTGAGACTGTGAGCTTCACATGGGAAATACACAGCATATAGATTTTCTCTACAAATCTCTCTTTCTGTACTTTTGTTTTCACTTTTTATATTGCTTGCGTTAGCATACCCTTGTCCTTCATTCAGCTTGAATTACTAATTCTACATGGCTTGCACATAATTGAATGAGCTCAATTTGGATTTCCGATGATTAATAATGAACTCGTTAATAATACTAAGCTTGCTTGGAAATTATTTCTTTCTCTAACTGATAACGTACCAAAGGATCACAGTGACTAATGATCTCCGAAATTCCCAGGAAACTACCGTTATTATGTTCATCAACCAGATTGCTGTCTCCACTCAAAGCCATGCTCCTATTACCTCAAAACAAAATAGTATCCAAAATTCTTTTTAATATGTGCCTCATTATTTTTGCTTGGCCTTCCATTTGATCGCAAAATAATATTAAACCCGTAAACTGTCGTATAATTTAACTTAAGAATATCTTTGAGGACGACAGAAAAAAGAACAATTTTAGTTAATATTCGTGCTAAATAATAGACACGGTAGGCAATAAAAGGTAAAAGCAACTTTATTGGAGCTCACAACTAACCAATGCTGTTCAATTTTCGGTAAAATTTTGAATAGGAACGACTTAGAAAGTGATTTATTCAAACGATCACAGGCAAACAATGTAGGCATTTACATATACCCTCGACGAATCACATTTTCAGTAATTTGTGAGTTTTTTATTTTATCTTCTAAACTAACCACCAATATCAAAACCATTGCAAAAATCAATATGCTTTGGTTTTCTACTTGCGTTGTACAAATTAAAGGAATCGGGGTTTCTAATTTACAAACATAATTAATTAACTTTTGTTGCTGAGGAAGCTGAGAATAAAGTTTAAATTTGGAAAACATTTACTAAGTCGTGTAATATATTCTCCATATTAGAAATTTAAAGCGCGAATGGTTTGTGTTAATTGTTTTGTTTTTGTGAGAGAAAAATAAATATTTATCGTGGGGTGTTGCTCAAAACCAGGTACCATTTGCCAATACAAGCGGTCAAAACAGGATTGATTCACGCTGTCTTTTCAGGTCCTCCATAAAACAATTAATTTAAATTTCATATCAATACTTTGATTTTTTGGTTACTGTTAATTTTTTTTAAATCGTTTCCTTACATTTGTAATCACATAAACACGGTATTAAGGCATCTTTATATTATATTATCCATCCTTGAAAAGAAACACTTCTTATTTGAACCTTGAACTTTTAAACCTTTTGGTTAAAAATTATTTTTTGCCTATATAATATTTTCATTTTGTTTGGAGTCCGGGCTCTATTAAAAAGCTGGGCCCGGGTTAAAACTCCCCTATTTGCGGGCCTGTATATACTGACCACAAACCCCTTACAACCACCATGACATCAAAAACAAACCGTAGTCCGCGACGTGCGCGACATATAAACTATATTTCACAGTTTACTAGGATATACGTCACATTAGCGGTAGAAACAACGTTGTAGGCTGTAGCAGACTGTCTATCAAGAAAAGGATGTCCTCGTGTTGATAATGTTGACTGCAAAACAATAAATTTCAAAATTCTTGTAGATCTGCAAAGAAAATATGATGAGCTTCAATCTGTCTTATCGCAAGCTAATCGCAAACCAGATTCCGAATTCAAGCTTGAACTGACCGAATCGCATCATTCAGAGGATTCTGTTTGCTGTGAAATCTCTACAGGTAAATAAAGACCTTTTGTACCAAAAGCGTAAGAACGTATTTGACATGCTACATAGTCTGTCCCATACTGGAGTTCGATCAACACGAAAAATTATTTCGGATAAATATTTTGGGCCAAAAATGAATAAAGATTCTAACGAATGGGTGAAATCATGCATACATTGTCAAAAGTGTAAAGTAGGTCGTCATACAAAATCTGAGACTGACACCTTTAACCTTCCTCGTGTCCGATTTGAACATATCCATATGGATTTGGCGGGTTCGTTACCACAATCAAATGGATGTTCATATCTTTTAACCATTGTGGACAGATTTCACATGTAAGCCAAAACTGTAGCGCAGACATTCGTTTCCCAAAATATTTCTCGTTTTCGTATTCCATTGATAATTGCGATCGATCAAGGAACCCAGTTTGAATCAAAACTGTTCTCAGACTTGTCAAAAGTTTAGGGATCACATAGAATTCGCACGACAGCCTACCATCCGCAATCAAACAGAATGGTAGAGCGTTTCCATCATGATTTAAAAACATCTTTAATGGCACGTTGTAAAACAAGAAAACTGGTGCGACGAAATTCCTATAGTACAGCAGCGGAAATGGTTTATGGAGAAAAATTAAAAGTCACAGGGAATTTTTACACCTTTTCAACTACAAGTTCCGTAGACCCAAATCGTTTTGTCCAATTGTTAAAAGAGCATGTCAAGCCTACTAAACCACGACAATCCAACAATCTTGTTTTTGTACCTGATTTGTTAAATTCATGCGATCATGTTTTCGTTCAAATCGACAAAATCAAAACAGTTTTACATCCTCCGTTCGAAGGCCATTTCAAAGTGATAAGAAGATTTAGAAAATACTTCGTAGTGAATTTTAAGGGGCCAAACGTATCAATCTCAATTGACAGCCTGAAACCTGCATACAGTATGTCAGAGACTACTGTCAGTTTAAATACATCAAATAATCGATCAGTTTCGTTCAAGATAACTTAATTTGCGCACATTCAGTTACGTTTCACTGGGAGGGAATAATGTTGCAGTCGCTGCCACCCAACTTTACATTGAACGCTACATTAGATCAGAGATTACAGAACACAATGTTTTTCAATTCATTTTCGGTTCAATGTTTTTATTTTATTTTGTTATGTAAAAATAAACAAAATATTTGTCAGTCAGTACGATTTTGTAATTAATAATAAAAACATTTACTAAGAAGAAATTATATTAAATAAATTAAAAAGGTTTATAGTAAAAATTAATTGATATTGTGTCAAGGAGCTGAATTAATCGTAAACGTTATATGTCTTCAACAATAGATGGCACTAGCACCGCGGTGTGCATTCTATTAAATTAGTACAGTATAGTTTCGATGTTTAGTTTTTTTCTTGATAATTTGAAATATAATTCTGACAGCTGAAAAAGAAGAAGCAAAAAATTGATATTAAATTTTCTAGAACGATACAAATTAAATTTAAGTTTTGTAATTGAGCTTAATATTTTGTATTTTGAAATTAATAAAGCATTTTGATAAAGTGAAGGATCGCATTTCGATTAATAAACTATTTAATATCACAATTGTTTTTAAATTGATGTCAATAAGTTTTTGAAATCATCAACGCCGGAATCAGCAACGCCAGAAATAAATTGCCAGGCCAGAATCCAACAAATTCTATACAGCTTCTTTAGACGAAAAAACAGATGAAATGGATAATGAAGAGTAACACAGATTTTCTTAATTTTTTTTGTCCAAAAACATAAAATAAAATGTTTTCGGCGGGATTTGATTAGTTAAATTTTGATTTTTGTAAAATCAAGCTCTTTTTTTCAATAGAATTGATTGCTTTGTAGATTTGGTAGTTGTTAGATGATAAAAAAAAAACATAAGACGAAATAATCATAAATTTGTAATTAAAACAGGAAAAATAAAAGATTTTTATTAGCAAACTGTAGAAATATAATTAAATGACGTGATCAGGGATCCAGCTGTAAATAATTTATATAAAATCAAGTAATTACAGTATTTGTGCCGGATGGAAAATCTTTCATATTAATTTTCCTTCCATTCGTCACATTGCCAATTTCTCCTAGTATCTAATCGTTTCTAAAAATAGTTTCTAATTATTCTTCTAAATTCTAATGACCGTCTCCAAAATTTGTTTCAAGTTTATTTGTTTTACTAAATAATTGGTTGACATTTTACAATCCAAGAAATCCATTGCAAGTATAATTTGTATCGTTTAACGTTGCAAATTTTATAACACCAAACTAAGGTAAATAAACTAATTGAAGACACGTGAATTATGAATTACAATAAATAATGTGTCGATATTAAGTTTATTAACCTTGGTGTGTATATTGCATTGAATTTTCTTTGATTTGGTAATTTGAAAACAAATCAAGTTACAAATAAATTCTATAATTTTAATGAATTGGCGAACACTTCGAAAACTTTGGACGGAGGCATTAAAAAATTGTCGAGGAATGAATCTTGAAGTGGACAGATGTTCCGCTTAGATTCGATTTTGTTTTAGTTAAGTTCTGTTTGGGTTAAAGTTAGGTTTTGTTGAGTTAAAGTCATTAAAGTTAAGTTTTGTGTAGTCATTGTGATTATGAGTTTGATGTAGTAAATAATAATTCACAGTTGTCGTGTCGTGTGTGACAAATAATGAATAATACCATATATATTTAAATATAGATTCTGGTGAAAAGTCAAAACCGAAAAGCACGCAAAACTGAAAAGCCCAGTATCTAAGACAAACTAATTTATACTTTAGAATTTAATTTTAAAATTTTACAATGTAAGAAAACAACTTAAGTTATATAAGAACTTGTAACACGCACCCTCAAGAGATAATAAATAAAATAAAAAATTAATCAAATAACCTGGTGTTGTGTTTGTGTTATACACTGTGTTAATGGATTGATGCCCACTGAGCCCTGCCCATGGAATGAGGTCAACAGACGACGAAGGATTCAGTAAGGTATGATTTAGCATAATAATTATTATTGTAGTATTATTATAGTTATCTAGATGTTTGTATTGATAAGTTTTTGGATTTATGTTTGGTATACCCGTTTTAATTTTTGTTAATATGTGTTAGTTTGTTTTCTAAAATGGTGTGAGTGAGACATGTAGATTCCTTGGGTTCCTTTAAATTCCTTTTATCGTGTTGTTTGGAGTTTTTAATGGCAATCGCTCCCACTATTAATAATATTTCATTTAACTTAAAGTCTAAAAGCAGTCCCCTTATATCAAAGGACAACGAGGAAAACCACGACCCAACCGAGAGCTTAAGACCGGAGCAAGAGACTGCTGCCTCAAAGTTGTCCTTCGATTTTTCTCAGATACAGCGGTTATTTTCTCAATTCAAAATCCTTTTAAGTTTTAGCCATATCCGCCTGTATCATATTCGAAGTCAAAAAATAGTACAAGAAAATATATTTTGTTGTGATTGTGGAATAAATTCGGTGTACAGAATAATCTCAAGAAATAACGGTGTTAATTTGGCTTAGAATCATATTGCGGCTAGCATAAAGATATTAAACCAAAAAAAATGAAATAAATGAGTATCATTACTTCAGTATTTTGAGAGACAACTTAAGCTTAGTGGGACATCATACAAATTTCTTTTAAACTAAGTCTTTTTTTTTAATTTTATTATAATTACCCTATATTTGTATACTAGGGTGGCCCTTAAGTTGCTCTATATTTTTTTTTTCATTGTACAGTTTGTGGCACCCCCTTCATTTCATGTTAATACCCTTAAAAATATTATTTGTAAAATTTGAAACTAATCGATCAATTCTAAGGCGTGCCCCGACCACCTAAAGTTGAGAGGTTTTGTTCTGAGCCATAAAAAAAAAATTTTAATTTTTTGTACGAGACCCTTCTATTTCGTGTCAATACCCATAAAAATATTATTTGCAAAATTTGGAATCAATCGTTCAATTTTAAGCCGTAAGCTGGGCACTTGAAGTTTTAGTGGCAATTTAAGTTAAGTTACACGCTTAAGAATTGAAGGATAGATTTCCAATTTTGCAAATAATATTTTTATGGGTATTGACACGAAATGGAGTGTGTCATACAAAAAATTAAAATTTTTTTTAGGCTCAGAACCTAACCTCTGAACCAAACCTCTGAACTTTAACCCCCTGAACACCCCTTAGAATTGGACAATTGATTTCATGTTTCGCAAATAATTTTTTTATGGCTATTGACACGAAATGGGAGGGTGCCGTACAAAAAATTCAAAATATTTTTTTTAAGGGCCACCCTATAGAGTATAGTATATAGGGTGGAGCTAATTATGGCACGAAATGTTTTTGGCGTATAAGTTCTAGCAAGTAGTTTTAGTTAAAGTTGATGACATTGTTTTAACTTTTCTGAATGTGGTCAGACAAAAAAAAAATAAAAAATAATACAAGAGTCAAAATAAAAAAAAATCCTTCTTACTCCTAAATTAACTCAAAATTATCTCAATATTATCTCAAAATATGAAATAAACATTTGTTTAAGCTAAAATTCCAAATATTTAAGTCACTTTGAGACCAGGGGACTGAGAATTTATCAATTTATCGGTATTTCGCTTAAAAATGATAAAATTACGTCTAAAAAAAAATAAACGGATTCTATACCAAGGCAATACATATTCACGACGTATAAAACTACAAACTTAACTGTAATTAAAATACTTTTTATGAAAATACTTGCCAGGGGACTGATAATTTGACTGGACAACACACGATCTTGCTAGTAATGATGACTGTTTTGATTGATAAAACCTCGGACTAAGTAAAACACTTGCAATATTATATTTATTAAACTTTAATTAATTCTTTTGACGAGCGATAACTTGATAAAAATATGAATTTCCAATATTTTCAATGTGTTTTGATTGGGCAGGAGAATAATAACAAATTCGTGGGACAAACTTTCATAGGATATATCTTATATGAACTAAAGAGTAATATTATGATTATTTACACATTATTAAAGCATCATTATTCAAAATTATTACCACAGTGTAAATATACACACAAATCTACACACTTAGAATTATTGATTATTTAGTTTACCAGCTTTGTGTAATGAAGCCGTCATCCAATCTTCGTAAGTTAAAGTCGTTCTACTTTCTCACACGCACTAATTTGTAAATTGAGTTCAATATATTACTGCGCGTTTGCTTGAATGTCAATAACTTTTAAAATTGTTGTTTTACTCTTTATTTTGAGCCCAATTTCTTACATTCGATTCGAATCATCTTTTATAATATTAATTTTTCTCAAAGTTTATTATGAAACAGATGTGCAATCTCCTTAGTGGGCCTCTGTATCGTTAAAACAAAAAAATTAAAACGAGCTACCAGATAATACTACCATTTTTTTACTATATATGGCAGCCGATAGAGGCAATTCGAGTCAATTAATTAATGTTTTCGATTCTCATCTGATAGGACAGCTGTTTGTTTTTTTGACGTCTACCATACTTTATTTGTAGTGTGCTAATTTTGCTGTGAATTTTAAATTAAACCAAACTAAACTAAAGGAAGATAATTTCGAGAGGCAAATCCAAATGATGGAGATAAACAAGAATTTAAATTACGATAGCCAAAGGTAATATTAATTTATTTATTCAGATCAACTGTTACACAGAAACAAAATCTTAACTGTGTTTATAAAAATTTAGTTGATAAATTTACTTAATAGCCTGTGATATTCTGTTTAACAGTAAAATAAACCATAATAGTATTTGTAAATAAAATAAATAATCAAGATACTGTGATAGCCAAAAAGAAAAAGCAAAAGTACTGTGATAAACTGTGTACCGATTTAATGTTAATTACATATGAAGCAAATAATAGTTTAAGTTCTGTGTAAAAATGTTGATTAAATCATAACTGTAATTGAATAGTTGGGAAACAAAATCTGTGATAACCAAGGTTGCTAATAGCTGTGATAAACTGTTAACCAATTAAAACAAAAAAAAAATAAATCCTAATTCCACATATATTGTTTGAATGTTATAATTTATCGCACGCGATAACTACATCCTAAGTGCGGAACACTTTGGGTACATTTTGGATTCATATCACGTATTTCGGGCGACATCAATGGTTACCGTTATCCGCAACGAGTTTTCTTTTTAATACTTACACTCTCCGTGATCATAAACCGGTTATTATTACATCAAGTTTCAACAACCTTATCACCTTCACGAGTGTTGAATATGGAAATACCTCTGGGACATCTACTGTTACAGTAATTGTCACTAAGTTTTTTTTTATAATAACAATTTGGCAAAATGGCTGTCATCCTGACTGCGGAATTCCTCGATCTATGAACATAATGATGATGAATGAGTAGTGGAGCTTTGGGTGCGGAATCTGGACCAGCTATGGGGTGAGTCATTGCATTAGTTCCTTTATTATATGTAAACGTATATGTGTGAAGGTATGGATGTGCGCGTGAGTGTATGTACGTGGGTTTTTGTGCTTGGGGGCGCGTATGTGGGACGTGAACATTTCTTTAACTTATTTTGTTACACCGAGTCTGGCGTTATTGACCGGTGGAAAATGTATAAAAGTTTTGGAGTAAGTACAACTTAAATAAAAGAATTTCAATTCGTAGAACAATATTTTTTTCTTTATTTCTTCTAAAGTTCATATAGTGAAATTTTTTTTTGAGAAGTGAGGACGTCATTAAACTTATATTACAAGCATTTGTTGTTTTAGCATTGGTTTGGAAATCATTCGAAGTTGTTGAAATGTTTTATCAGCTCTCCAATGTTGATAATTTTGTATCGACTGGGAAAGACCCAAATATCTATGAACATTCACAATTAAAGGTTGGAAGATTTAATTAAGGTACATCCATGTGTTCAGCTTCATCGTAGGATAGTGTATCAGCATGGTGAAAATACTTCACAGCTAATGAATGGTGAGAGCTGACTACCAAATGAAAAATTAGATTATACGAACAAATATCATTAGCCTGTAGGTGTTTGATAAAATTTGGATGTGAAAATTGAACAGCTTTGGTTTCTAGCTTTGCAACTGCGCGTTCAGATTCGAATGTACAGCGATATTATATTAAATAATTGTTGATGGCATCTAAACAACAAACCTATACCTTGCTTACACCTATTAACCTACGTACCTATTATGATAATCCAATTTCATCACTTCAAAAATCAACGTTCTGTTCACTACTGCTTACGTACGCGCCTTTTCTGTATATGTATGCGTGAATGTATAGGGGGTATGGATGACGGTGTGTATGTGTGTGTGTGTGTGTGTGTGATTGCGTGTGTTTGTGTGGGTATGTGTGTGAGTGAATACATTTCGATATGAAGAGGGGTGGACAGGGTGATCGCGGTTCTTTCCCATTCGGGGGTCACCAGAGTCTATCTTTTTCACTTGCCTTTCCGTTTAATCCATTGTTTATCAAAAGATACGCGTACATTACTGATATTTGTGTTGGAGTAGCAGGTATTCTATGTTCGACCCCACTTACTGAAGCTAGTTTGGGGTTATATTAATCTCGCTAGGTACACGACCTGCTATGTCATTTCATTGGTTCATCAATGAAACAAACTCTTCATTACAACTGATAATTGGACGTTTTGAATAATTTTTTTGTAAGAAATATATTTCGAAACGGGTTTATTTTGGGTGACCAGCTAGACATAGTTTAGGTTTACAAATTTCATTTGAAAAAAAAATTTTGTTATACAAAATAAGCAGAGCCGTCCAAAATTCCAATGTTTGTAGAACTACCCATATATATAGGTATATATTTTTTTATGTTTACTGACGGCAATTATTATGAGTCAATAAAATATCAATAAAGATCGTCCTGGTTTTGAATTCACGTGTGGAATTTTTTTGTTCTTATTATTATTCCAGTATAAATGGAAAACCGTTTATAATACTATGGTAAAAGTATTCGAAAAGCAGATCAAGAAATTTATTTTTTAATTTAAAGTCAGCATTCAAAACGTTTTGTCTGAATTATTCAGCTTGTTGATAGTGAAGTAAAATTAAGTGCACTGTTTTTTGCGCAAAAATGAAAACAAACCAACTGATGTATCAGATATGACGTGTAGAAAAACTAGTTTTTTGAACTTGTATAGTTCTTTAAATGTTCGCTTAAGTTAAAATACATAATTATTTGAGATCTAAACAAATATAAAAATTGTTTTATTAAACAACACGCAAACACGTTAATTCAAAAACACATTGCGAAGCATAAACGAGACAGCTTTTGGAGAAAAAAAGTTAAAGACTATCTTCATATATATAATATAGTAAACTACAATAATAAGTTGGTATAAATACACCACCAAATATTTTAACATGCTATCTTTAGTAGCACCACCATCGCTATCATCTGAATCAAACATAATCTAAATTATTTTCCATATATGTACATACACACTCTGCAATACACTCGTAGTACAACTAAATTTTCCTTTCACATTACATAATAAATGTAAACTTTTAAATAAATGAAAAATTAAATTATGTTTTCATAAATGAAAATTCCATAAAAAAAGTAAATGGGTAAAGAAAAACGAAATGAACAGAGGAAAAATTGTAAAGTTTTATGAATTAGATTTCACTTGGGAATAGCAATTGATATCTGTTACTCTTTTCTCATTTAATATTTCGTTTTAAAAAAATTTAATTTCATAAAATAACTTGTCATAAATAATACAAAATATAATTTATTAAAATAAATAGTTAGAATGTATGTTTCAGCTTGGATTGAAAAATTATCGAATTACTGTTCAACAAGTGCTTTGGGTTACCAGGTTTTAATTACTGAACTATCAAAATTTTTCAATGTGATATCAAGGTAAGATATAAAACTTTTAACTAATCATTATAATTTATACCACAACAAATACAAACTCATTTGATTCAGACGAAAAAGAAAAACAAACAAAAACATGTAATAAAAAAGTTTTTACGACCTTAAAAAATCGTAAAAACACTTTAACAACGAGTTTTCCGATCAACAAGTTACACCAAATTGTAGCTAGCAAGCAACAAACATTGAATATTTTGATGAAATTTTATGGTGCGAAAAGCACACAGATAAACTAGAAGTTCTAAAATGCATAGACTTTTTTATTTTTTTCGGTCTCAATTATGGTTGAATTATGCTGGAAAATTTAATAATACAATTGAACCCCTTTGTTTTTTTAGTATTGACAATTAATTTTCTGTTCTGTAATTTGAATGCCATATGGCTGACTTTCTTCGTGGGAAATAATTTAACTTTAAAATAATTCTATTTAATTACATGATTGTTGCTTGTGTGGTTTATGTTTTTTTGTATTAAAATGGAAGATAAATATTTGTTATGCCATGCAACAAAATTGTAAGACAATGTTTGGAAAGTAAGCAGAACTTATGTGACAACCACCTTCACAATTTATGTCTCCAACATGAGTTAAAACTAAATTTTACAGACAACTCCTCTCTATTAAAAACATTTTATCATTAATCGTAAAAAATAAATCATTAGCCGCAAACAAAATTGAGTAAACAAAAAAATCAAATCTGTCAAAATACATCACAAAAAAATATAAAAATAACAACACAAATTATTCAAAATGATAGTTTTATCGTTAGTAAATACAAAACCAACAAATAAAAATATAGTGATTGATGCTGGCATTGCAGAGAAAATGATGAAGTTGACTTTTCACTATAAAAACAATGACTATATTACGCAGACACAGTTCTTTGTCATAATTTTAAAAGCAAAATAGAAAAAAATGGAATGTAATCACATGTAGATGGTGTTGGCATTGTAGTGAGTTATGCAGTCATGTAGATGGAGTTATTTTACATAAACAAAAAAACTAATTTCCTTACTTCAACATAACTATTAATTTTCAAATTACGTCCTTCACAACATTTATTACAACATCATTCACGCAATCTTTTTTCAATACAACATTTGTTGTTGCTTCGTTATGTTTTTTTGTCAACTTTTTTTGTTTGTTTTTCTTTTCATGGTTTCGGCTTAAAATTCCCTAAACTTAATTATATACATTGCTTTCCTTTTTTTTTGGTTTTAAAACTTAGTTTATTTGTGTATGTTCTTGTTTTAAGTATTTTAATGAGATTGCGTGAACCACAATTTAATATTTATTTTTTGTTAAAGGTAACTAAGAAAAATATTTAAAAAAATAGAAATTAAAAAGTAAAAACACACAAAAAAAATTTAAGGCATATAGACGGGATGTATAGTAGAAAAAACCAATAGAAATTGAAAAGTTTAAGTAGAATCAAAATGAAAAATGAAAAAAAACGAAGAAAAGTTGAACACAAAAACCAAAACATTAAACTGAACGAAAAAGTTTAATTGACGGTGAATGTTTAATTAAATTGGTTTTGTTTATATAATGGTGGGTGGGGGTGTATGTATGTTTTTTTTTGTGAGTTTTACGAAAGTGAATAACATGAATTTTAATATGAATTATAATAAAGTTGTTTTGTTATGCTAATTTTCTTTTTTTTTTGGTATAATTAATACCTTTTAGACTTTTGTTACAGCTGACGGCAAATTTGTTAGAAATGAACTGATAGGAAGGAAAACTTGACGGGTCGTTATAAGATACATCATCAAGTTTATCGTTTATATGTTGTTAAAATTAGGTGTTGTTAGGTTATTAACTCCAGCTGCTTAGAAAAAAAGAGAAGACAAATCAAAAGATGACAAATTTTTTTACAATTCGTTGCACCTGCCAGCTGAATTCATATTTATATATAAAGAATATTGCTGACAACAAGTGTCATACTTGTAACAGTTTAGGTAATTTACTGATATTTTGGTTTCATTTGACTTAGATGTTGCCTTAAATTTATTTGTTTGCTCTAGCGAACAACTGACAAATAATTTAAAGTGGTTTTAGCTTGATGTTTATCCAGATAATTGAAATTTCATTAACTCATGTAACGTTTTAGGTTGTAATCAAACAAAACTATATTTATTATAATTTAATTAAAGCATTGTACATTCCAAATATATTCCTATATATTTTAGTATTAAAGGCAGACCAATCTTTTTTTAATAACTAAAAAACTTGTGGAACTCCGATCTTATAATAACGATGGGGTCACCAATTGTTGCGGTTTTGTTGAGGAATAAAATTCAGTTTATTTGAGCAGTGCTCATGAGTTTACTTGGATCTCTCAATTCGTATAATAGTTAACAATTCTTGAGCAATTTGAGCAGTGAAAAGAAAGACAGCTAAGTGCATTTTTATTAGCGCACGGTAATCTATATATAAATGCGTAAGCAATAATTTTGCGGTTCAATTTTAAAAAATTTGCTCCATCAAAAGTGTGCCAATATGTCTATCGTGGGAAAGGAAAGGTTTTGAGTAGTAGATGTGCCGAAAAATACTTTTTTTTAATTTTGACGATTTTTCCAGAATAAATGGCAAAAGTGTGATAGTTTTGTTTATTGAGTTTTTGTTCGGTTATTTTGTTTTTTTTCTAAAGGTTATTTGTTTCACAATTCAAAATCAATTATATCAAAAAATCAAACTCTGAAATAATGTGTTGTAGCTATTTTGTTCGAGGTTTTTTTACAATTTCTATTTACAATGGCCGAGTTTCGGCCACTGAGCAATTCCTAGTACTTTTAATTTGACGATAATACTTTTAACAAAATATGCGTTGCCAAACGCATTTTAAAAAAATTCGATAAGGTTCGCAAAACAAAATTTACATTCAAACAAAACAAAATTAAAAATTAATTAAGTTGATTAGAAATTAATTAATAAAGAATAAAAAACAAAAAATTATTAAAACCGGATAATTAGCAACCATTATTACTGCGTTCTGAGTGATATCGTTTCGTGATTAAAAATGGAACCATTGTCTAAGCACTCGAAAGAAATTGCGACCAAGGACCATCACAACAATTTCGACGACAATTGCCATCTCCCCCATTCTGTTGTTTGGTTAAGAAAGGAGCTGTCACTGGCCTCACTGATTCAGATTCTTCTCATGATGGCCGGCATCGAAACAAATCCAGAACCAACAGCAAAAATATGGCGCTGTGCTGTATGTAAACAAAATCCTAAGGGCTAACACAACATCCATCCAGTGCAACCGCTGTAAAGAATGACATCGCCTAAAAAATTTCTCAGGCCTATATACGCACAAGCAATTGAGCAAAAATTTTATAGTGCCCTGCTGCCAATTATCTAGTCAACAAACCAACATAAGCACGCAGCAAAACACATTGCGAAAACACATTGCGAACACACATCCGTATACTCCAAGTGATGTTAAAGTGATACAATTTGATTGTATAATGGTCTGACAAATAAGTTAGACGATATTATAAACTTTATGTGCAATAATGATATTCTAGTTACGGTTCTTTAAGAAACCAAATTAAATAATAAGTCAAAAATTAGTGATATTGCTGATCAAATATAGATGGCTCTAACTTTGTAGTCCTCAATGAACCACAATCGACCAGATTAATATGCAACTCGTATTCATACCCCAGATGTCCCCCTTGCCGACATATCACTCATACCGATAGCAGAATGGAGTACTGAGCATGCATACTGGGATCAGCTCATGTTCCAATTATAATCACCCTAAGTCGTTCGATCAACCAAGTAAAACCAGAGAAGAAGACATACATCAATTTTCACGCTAAATTTTACCAACTCGAATGAAAATGAATTCAGTAAACTATTTTTACCTCTTGACGCCCTCTCTGGGGAGAAAAAATTCAGAGACATTTTTAATAAGGCAAAAACACTCCTGGCTGGTAAAATACAATATGTTCAACTTAATTTCCTACGTGAGGCATCTGCCACGGTCGTATTTAGAGATGAACAGATCCCAACAGATCCCAGAATCCAAATCAGCCAATAAACAAATTAGTCATAGAGCACAAGAGGAACAAGTGGAGAGATCTAGTGAGTAATTCAAACTTTGGATCCAGTAAAAACCCATGAAAAGTTATAAAGGGATCAACCCATCCTCGAAAACCTGAAAGAAAGTGTATGATCTACTTCAATGATATTCCTATAGAAAATTCTAGGAAGTGCGCCTCCAAATTTAATTCACAATTTACAGAAAAACTAAGTTGACATAAGAAGGAGTCTAGATCAGTTCTCAGATATTTTCAAAAATTCAAAGAGCACTGAGAACACGAATTTTACAAATATGGATGTTGAAAATACAATTAGAACAATGAAACTCTCAAATGCAATTGAACCCGACGGCATATCGGCTGTCATGCTTAAACACATTGTAGCCAAGAGAGTGAATTACCTCACAACAATACTAAATACATCAATAAATACTCTCCAGATACCGAATGTTTGAAACACAGCCAAAATTAGCCCTATTCTCAAACCTGGAAATCCGAAGAACAAGGAAAGTCATACAGGCCGATCTCCATTCTCTCATCTATCGCAAAGTTGATTGAAGCGCTTCTGATACGTAGTATATCGAGCTCCTGCATTTTAGCTCCACATCAACATGGCTTCCGAAAGCACATATCACAACTACCGCCCTTCACAAAATTAAAAATCAAATCAGCGATGGTCTGAATTAAAAACAGCAATGTGCAAGAACAATCTTGTCACTTTTCATCTATTAAAAGCGTTTGATACAGTGTCACACGTAAAACTACTAAATGACATCCTAAATACCAACTTGCCAGGCATAATAAAGCGCTGGTTATGTTACTATTTGAGAAGCCGAATGAAAAAGAATGCTTTAGTAACAGAAAACTTTAACTATCATCTGAAAAGTCCACTACTACACTTTTCATCACGTGGACGAAGGAGGTGAATACAAAATCAAACATCCACATTAACATCGTGGTCCTTCCTACATTAAACAATCCGACATTGTTGGGAGTAACATTCGACCCACTGGTCAAGTTCAATGCTCATGCACAACAGGTGAACTCAAGAATGAAAACAGAAACAATGCACTAAAACCGCTAGCTGGAAGTTAATGGGACAAGCCCCAAGGACAAAAACACAATCATCAAAACATACAAAGCTATTGGTAGACCCCATTCTAAAACTACGCCGCACCATATGGACACTAAGGGTGGCCCTTTAAAAACAAAAATTTCAATTTTTTTTTACGGCACCCTCCCATTTCGTGTGAATACCCATAAAAAAATTATTTGCAAAATCTGATATCAATCGGTCAATTCTAAGAGATGCCTCCGGCCACTTAAAGTTGAGAAATTTTATTCTGGACCTTTAAAAAAATTTTATTTTTTTGTGTGACTCCCTCCCATTTCGTGTCAATACCCATAAAAAAATGATGTGTTAAATTTGAAATCAATCGTTCAACTTAAAGGCAGGCCCCCTGGCCACTTAAACTTGAAAGGTTTTGTTCTGGCCATTACAAAGAAAAATTTAAATTTTTTGTACGACACCCTCCCATTTCGTGTCAATACCCGTAAAAATATTATTTGCAAAATTTTAAAACAATCGGTCAATTCTAAGATGTACCTCCGGCCACTTAAAATTGAGAAATTTTGTTCTGGACCTTAAAAAAAAAATTTTTATTTTTTGTGCGACATCCTCCCATTTCATGTCAATACACATAAAAAAATTGTGTGTTAAATTTGATATCAATCGTTCAACTCTAATAGACTGAGAACTAGTGAAACCTTTGGGTAACGGTCGTCCTGTAAGGCTAGAATTTTTTTTAGTGATAGTTCATGAAGTGTGAAGTACGGAAACCACAACCTGGCAGGCATCAGCCAGGCACGTCATCATCCCCTATATGTTTGAAAGTGTAAATTAAAAAAAAAATTCCTCCTGTAAGCTTGAAATTGTTATATGATTTAGCTCACTTATTGTAGAGTAGAAAAAAAAATTGACAGGTGATTTGGAGGTGCACAAGTATCTGCCAGGCGAATCGAAAGGTGTTACAACCTGCCGGCCGGCCGTCACAAGCGACGAAATCTAGAAAACTGCTGAACGGATTTCCAAAATTTTTGTTTCTAAAAATAAGTTTACTCAATGGGAAGAGCTGAAAGGACGATGTGTTCGATGACTGTAACGGAAATGTGTCGAAAAAATCGTCGAGTGTGTCAAAACAAGGAAATTTGCATATTTTTGACTTAAAAAACGTTCATTTTAAGTGATTCCGGATATAAACATTGAATTTGAAAAAATCTTGATGGTCTGGATTGGTATGTGATACCAAAAACTAGATTATTGAATTAAAAGTTTGTCAAAAAAATGTTGTCAAGTGTGTCAAAAGAAAGATTTTTATTAATTTTTTTACCCAATTTTTCGGCAAAAAAATAAAATAAAATTATTTGTATGACCTGAAATTTTATTATTATAATTGAGAATTATGGCATTATAAGTTTGTCAAAAAAATGTTGTCAAGTATGTCAAAAAAATTAACTGTTTGCATTACGAAAATGTGGCATGAAAAATTTTTGAGCATGAGTCTAGCGCCTCGATTCGCAAACGCCACATACGTCCAAAAACCTTAGCTTTACGTCCTAGCATCATAATGTAGTATTAATGGAGGGGCTGAAATTTCAAACTCTGAGATATCAAGAATTCGGTTTTGGTTAAGGATTTTGATATAGTATTCGGCATAAAAGTTTTATGAGGAAATTGATTTTATTTTTGGGCAGCGATGTATATCAAACAAACCTCTTTGTTAAAGTGCATGTTTTTTTTATCTCAGTTTAGAAATTATTACAAAACTAACACGACACATTAATTGACATAATTTAGTGAAAAGATAATACAATCAGCAAACTACTCAAAAACCTCTCCATTTAGCGTTTCGAGAAAATATTACAAAATCACAAATTCATATTTCTTTCCAGATTCCAATAATATTGTAAAAATTAATTAAAATCAAACCTTTTTAAAAATTCTAAATATATTCCAAAAATTAAAATAAAATCAAATATTTAAACTTTTTCTAAATTCTAATAATATTCCAAAAATTCAAAAATTGAAACTTTTTCCAAAATTCTACAAATATTGCAAAAATTATAACAATATCAAAAATTAAAACTTTTTCAAAAAATTCTAAAAATATTGCAAAAATTATTTCAAAATTCAAACTTTACTTTTTTCAAAATTCAAAAAATATTCCAAAAACTATAACAAGTTCAAAAATTTTCCATGCCACATTTTTGTAATACAAACAGTTAATTTTTTTGACATACTTGACAACATTTTTTTGACAAACTTATAATGCCATAATTCTCAATAATAATAATAAAATTTTAGGTCATACAAATTATTAATTTTATTTTTATCCGAAAAATTGGGTAAAAAAATAAATAAAAATCTTTCTTTTGACACACTTGACAACATTTTTTTGACAAACTTATAATGCAATAATCTAGTTTTCGATATCACATACCAATTCAGACCATCAAGATTTCTTCAAATTCAATGTTTATATCCGGAATCACTTAAAATGAACGTTTTTTAAGCCAAAAATATGCAAATTTCCTTGTTTTGACACACTTCCGGTACGGTCATCGAACACATCGTCCTTTCAGCTCTTTCCATTGAGTAAACTTATTTTTAGAAACAAAAGTTTTGGAAATCCGTTCAGCGGTTTTCTAGATTTCGTCGCTTGTGACGACCGGCCGGCAGGTTGTAACACCTTTCGATTCGCCTGGCAGATACTTGTGCACCTCGAAATCGCCGGTCAATTTTTTTTTTCTATCCTACAATAAGTGAACTAAATCATATAACAATTTCAAGCTTACCGGAGGAATTTTATTTTTTAATTTTTTTTACACTTTCAAACATATAGGGGATGATGACGTGCACGGCTGATGCATGCCAGGTTGTGGTTTCCGTACTTCACATTTCATGCACTATCACTAAAAAAAATTCTAGCCTTACAGGACGACCGCTACCCAAAAGGTTCACTAGCTCTTGGACTATAAGGCGTGCCCCCGGCCACTTAAAGTTGAGAGGTTTTGTTCTGGCCATTACAAAGAAAAATTTAAATTTTTTGTACGACACCCTCCCATTTCATGTCAATACCCGTAAAACTATTATTTGCAAAATTTGAAATCAATCGGTCAATTCTAAGACGTGCCTACGGCCACTTAAAATTGAGAAATTTTGTTCTGGACCTTAAAAAAAAAATTTTATTTTTTGTGCGACACCCTCTCATTTTGTGTCAATACTAGAACTTCCCGTTAAGTTAAATAGGAAACATAAAGATATTTTCTTAAAACTTTAATAAATTGAAATTCTCTTTCAAAGACTTGCAATTAATCGTCATTTCATCTTTTGGTTACACTGGAAAGAAGATTTTTATTGCAACATATATTTCAAAAAAAATAAAGCATCGGGCACCTAAAAAAAATATTAAAACAAACGAAATGTCAACCTATTGGTCAGTTAAAAAACCAGCATTTGTTTGATAGATACCGACCACTTTGTACAAGATCCCTGACTTTCTAATTAATTTTTCTCATGTTAACTGAAACGTTTTATCAAAGATTAGTACAAAAAACATTTCACAACTTAGTCTGCTGTGGTGATATCATTAAAAGAAAGATAAAAAATAAGATACTCCACCAAAAGTGGTAGTCCGGAAGTGATTTTATAAACATTACAAAAATTTTATGCACTATGTTTCAACCAAATTAAATCTCAGAAATGAGTGTTATTGAAGTTTCAAATGAATAGTTGACCAAGTGATCCACTCACCAGCCTCTGAACTTTTTGTCAAATTTTGAAAATAACTCAGATCTTCGATATTCAAATAAGTCCGTATGCGCCTGCAGCTCATTTACATACCAAAATTTTATCTAGATATCATGCGTTTGCTTAACGAAAATAATACGTAGTTTTTTCACGTTTTCTTAAAAAACTCAAAAAGTAAGATAGCAATTGTTTATACAAATGTCATTATAAATGGCTGACATGATGACAAACAATATGGATGTTTCATGACCTTGATAGCATTATTTAATCTCATGATATTTGCAAGAGATGATTTTCAGTTTTTTGGAAACCACTAAAAAATATATGATTTATTTTCGCTAGAAAAGGACTGGGCTCTATGTTCCGCTGAGATTCATCGATTGCGACCATTTTCGTTAAAATCGACCCATCCGTTGTTGAGAAAGCGTCGGGCATAGGATCTTGATGAAACTTAGGCAAATGGTACAGGTTTACTTGAAAATGGAAGATCTGAATTCATTTTAAATTTGGACAAAATGGCGGGGGTCTTCCGAACACCTCTAAGTTTAAATCTTGAATAACTTCTGATCCCGAGCTATGATCTTATTGAAACTTAGTATTTAAGGTTTTAGTACTGTTTCCAATATTTCTGCGTACCAATTTCCGGTTTGTCACTTCCGGTTAAAAAGTTTTTTTTTCAGGTGTTTACCCCTACTGTAGCCTACAATTACCGATCGATTTTCATGAAACGTTGCGAAAAGCTTTTGAATAACATGGGAAAGATTTTATCAGCTTTTGGAGCACATTGGATTAAGGGTTGGGGGGTCCACCATACAACAGGTGTTTTTTTCCACAAAGTTTTTGTTTGTTGGGAGCATAAAACATTCATTCGTGAATGAATTTTGATGACACTTTGGAAAAAGACGCAAACATGTATGACAAAGAACTGATTAGTTTTTGAGCGATAGTGAACAAAGTGGTGGGGGGTCCCTGGAGCACCTGCTTTTTTGAAAGCTCTATAACTTCTGTACCTGATAAGCGAATTAGATGATACTTGGTACATGAGTATGTAGTACGGTTTACAATAGTTATGCATCCCAACTTCCGGTTTTTACTTCCGGTAAAAAATTTTTTTGTCCTTTTTTGAAGTTTTTTCAGTGTCTTTATGCACACTACAGCCTACAATAATGAAGTGATTATGATGAAACTTATGGAATAGGGTTCCAATTAGTGTGAAAAAATAATTATTAGGACACATTGATCAAAGTGGTGGGGGGTCTACCATACAAATGCTGACTTTTCCCACTTTGTTTTTTAAGTTTGTTGGGAGCATACAGACTTCATTCATTAATTTATTTTACTGACACTTTGGAAAAAGATGGAGACTTAAATAACAAAGAACTTGTTATGTAGACTGGAGCATGAAACCGTAGAGCAGTAAAGTTCCCGATTTATATAATGTCAGTTTTCTCATAATTGACAATTTTGCTTACCACACGTAGTTCATAATAGTTTCTCATTCGTCCACAATCTATAGTCATATTTTCATATAGTTTCCGTTACATAAATTTGTTCTTAGCATAAGACCATTAACAATAATATTTCCTTTACAATATCCTATTATTGGTTCACACTACGTTTTCACCAGCGTTACTTCACCATACTACATAAATTTGAATTCTCCGGACACTAACCGTAATGGCTCTAAATGTTTTCAAACCTCCAATAGCTGTGCATATTTGTCCAATCGACTCAATAGCTAAAAATTATTATCCTACAATCGGTTTTGTACTTGTCTTCGAATCGTATTATATTTCTTATATGGGGATTTTTATCAATTTCTCTCTCCGTTATAGATCTAAATTTTACTGTAATACTGTTGTAAGCTATTAATACATAATACATAAACATCATAAAATCGGTTAAACTTACGTTTAATCCATTCTAATATATTATTATTTCTTCCAAATGCGTTGGAAATAACTTATTTCGTGAAATCATTTTACAATTTTATGTATTACAAAATAACAATCAGTATTTTGTTTGAACGGAAAATGTACTAACATTCTATAAATTTCCCTTCAAAAAAAAAACTTTGTAGCCGAATTTTCGATATTAAAATTCCTATAAAAGAGATGGATATATGATATTTTGTCTCTCAGTTGAATTTTGTTTTTCTAATTGGAATTTTCATGACATTTGGTTTGGTAACGATGTCAAGTTTTTGTGATTATAATGATTTGGCATAAAAAAATTATTAAAAGAAAAAAGTTTATTTTAAAGCCTTCCATTGTTAGAAAAATTATTTCTGTTGTGTTGTTGTGTGTTAAAATTAATTTATAATTTATGTGTAGAAAATTGTATATAGCTAAATTTCAAATCAAAAATATCTATAAAGAAAAGCAAAAGAAAATTATGTGTTTGTGTTTGGTTGATAAATTAACAGAATTAAATTTAATTTATAATTTATGTAATTAATTATATTTAATAATTATTTAATTTATATTTATTTATGAAAATTGTTAACAGCATTAAGGTTATCGATAGTGACGTATACTACGGGACCATTATCGGAACATTATCTATACAACCGGAGATAGCGTAAGATAATTAGCATATTTAATTTTTGTTACTGATGATTTCTGTTAAATGCAGAAAGTGCTGTTAGTAAAATTAAGTATCCTTGTGATATACAAACAAAAAGCATCATAATAAAAGAAAAAATACCAAATTATAACCGAATTAACCAACTTTCTGTGACTTGTGTCATACATCTTATTTTTTTTTATGGTTGTAAAAGAGGATCGAATATTCTCGAAGTATAATATTTGTCGACATCGTGCGAGGCCTAATCGTTGAAGGTTACCGATCTAATCGTGAAACCTACTGTAACTTTTCCCTCGATAATTTGTATCGGCTACCATTGGATCGGTTCATTGGTTTCAATACTGGCTGCTTACGGGAATAAATTGATGTCAGTAATCTACTAAAATTACTAATAATCGCTTTCTTTGGTGACGCAACATTTGTATAAAATGTATGTGCTATTACTGCCGCATTTCAACCGTGGTTCAACACAGCAGTTATTTAAAAATTTTTTTTGCTATTGCTACCGAATTTCAACGCAACATTGATATACAATTTTTGTGCGATTACAACCGAATTTCGACGCAACATTTGTATAAAATTTTTGTGCTATTACTGCCGCATTTCAACCGTAGTTCAAGACATCAGTTATATAAAATTTTTTTTGCTATTACTACCGAATTTCAACGCAACATTGATATACAATTTTTGTGCGATTACAACCGAATTTCAACGCAACATATTTTTTATAAATTTCTGGCTATCTACCGAGTTTCAACGCAGCATTTGAGTATTATTTATACAATTTTATCCGTAATACTTTACCTGTTGGATTATTCATCGCTGATGGAGGGCTAAGGCCGTAAGACTTTGGAGCCTGGAGGATTAATCATGGGGTGAGTGAATTGTGGTTATTTTATTTTATTTTTTTTCTAACGTAGAAGTGAGAATGCGCGTAAAAGGGTGTACCAGTGATTGAATGGGGGCGTGCTTGTCGTTGCGTGTGTGTGAACTGGCGATGCGTGTAGCGAGACACATTCAGTCTAAATTGGAAATGATTCTAATCAAAATATTTTTGCTCTGAGGTAATACTTAGTATTCCAAATACATTTTCTTTTTATTATATTACCTAAATTTATTAATTTATACTTTTGAGTAAATCAAAAATCATTCTCAAATACCATGTACCATACCATGTCATTCTCAAATACCAATTCTTGTCATGTTTTATGTTTATTAATCATATTATACACTAACCAACTGTAAACTACAGGTATTGAAACCAACTGGTTTGGAAATATTTATTTAACTTACAAATAAAATTATAACTTTTTTTGGAGCTGTAAATAATTTTCTTTGGTAATTTCGTATGGTTTCAAACATTCTTGAAAATGTTATTAATAAAGAAAAGGGGAAATAAATAATAAAGACTTTCGATATAGCGTGTGACGTTCTCCCGTGCTCTAAGATTTGGTTCTCGGTTTACCAGCAATGGCAGTGGTGTACAAGCTGTATCATATTGATCAAATGACAGCAATACAACTTAGGTTTGATTACTACTATTTGCGGTACTTGCTGTGGGTATTTGAGCTTAATTGTCTTGCTTCGCCGTCTGAGTGTGTGGGTGAATGTTGGCGTGTATGAAACGTGAGTGTGTGGGCGTATGAGAATGATTGTGGGGGTTGGACGTGCTGATCGTGGTTCTTCCGCAAAAGGGGTCGCCAGAGTTTTCTTTTTTCACTTGTATTTTTTTCCATTTCTGTATATTCTCGTAAATTGTGTACATTTCTGCATTTGTGTTGAAGCAGCAGGTATTAGTCTATCAAATCTTAAATTTTATCTTAAATTTGAGCCAGAATGCTGCAATGATCTTACTAAGGTGACTGTAAATGGAAGCGACATATGTAGAGTTCAATCTACTAAGTTCCTTGGACTTCATTTAAGCTCTAGATTAAACTGGACTCAACACATTAATTATGTACAATCTAAAATCTCTCCTATGGTGTATTTCGTAGAGTAGGTAAATTTCTCTCCACTAGCGTCCTGAACTCGCTCTACATTCAATCTCACCTTATTTACCTAATTTCTATATGGGGAGCTGGATCCTACTCTCGCATTAATGCGTTAGAAAAGTTTCAAAATCAATCTGTAAAAGCTCTTAGAGGGTATGCAATGCGATTTCCATCTATTAATTTGTATTCTACCGATATTCTCCCGTTGTCCAAACTCATTGATTATGAATACTTGATTATAATATATAAAACGAGATTCGGTATGATTAAGTTTAGCAACAATCTTGTTGTTAACTACAGTATAACCAATCGTCCTAGTCGTACTGCTTATGATTATCGTCTACCGCTTTACAAAGGTAAAACTGCTCAAAATAGCATTTTGTATAAGGGACTAAAATTGTTCAATTCTCTACCGGGTCATGTTAAAGATTTGAATATCGACGCTTTCAAAAAAGAAATTAAATTAAAATTATTTAATGACTACAGTAAAGAGTACCACCTAATGCATCAGAAGAATTAATTGTTTGATCCATGCTGTATGTAATTGGAGCTGAGTTGCTGTCTGAAGTTGTTTTCGTATTTGATTTTCTTCTACTTTATTTGCTTATTTTGCTTTGTTGTAATATGAAATTGTAAAATTAATAATATTTCCATATATTATAAAATTGTTTCGATTCGATTCGAGATTCGAGCCGGGCACTGACGAGGGTAGGTTCGAATCCGATCCGAAACATGTAAAATGTGAATTGTAGTTTTTTTCTGAGAAACTTCAAACCATACCTTTGAATTGAAAATATTCCAATTACTTCTTTACTTACTTGAGTTTAATTGATCTCAAAAATCCAAAATAAATTTGAATTCCCTTAATGTAGTCTAATGTTAATACATATAGAACTACAAATTGACCAAGTGTCAGCCATTGATTTCACATTGATTGGAAACAATCAATAATGACTATACAATCGTGACTTAGGATATTAATTAGAATAGAAATGTTCCCCATTCTATGAATTCACACAAAGTATTGTCTAGAAATTTAATGCAAAAAATCCCATATAATGTAAAAGCATTTCCATAATATGGAGTCTAATGACAGTGGAAAAATTCAACTTAAGTAAAATAAAAATAAGTGATGAAGAAGTTTCAACTTTGAAATTGTCATCGCCTCAACGGCGTAATCGATAGCGTGTCTGCCCAAAGATTCGAGCCGGGCACTGACGAGGGTAGGTTCGAATCCGATCCGAAACACGTAAAATGTGAATTGTAGTTTTTTTCTGAGAAACTTCAAACCATACCTTTGAATTGAAAATATTCCAATTACTTCTTTACTTACTTGAGTTTAATTGATCTCAAAAATCCAAAATAAAAATAAAATTGTATATTTTTTTTGGAAATAAATAAAAAAAAAAAAAAAAAAATCCACGATGACTGAGCTCTAGTCGTTAAGGCGTTAAATAACTCTAGGTACGCATCCTGCTATGCCATTCTCATTGGTTCGCAATGAGAAAGCTCTTCATTACAAACTGATTAGTTTTTGGATAATATTGGAATAAGTGGTGGGGGTCCTCCCGAACACCTGTTTAATGTGTCACACTTTGTTCAAAGTGGTGGGGGGGCCCTGGAGCACCTGTTTTTTTGAAAGCTCTATAACTTCTGTACCTGATAAGCGAATTGGATGAAACTTGGTACATGAGTATGTAATACGGTTTACAATAGTTCTGCATCCCAACTTCCAGTTTTTCACTTCCGGTAAAAACATTTTTTTTGTACTTTTTTGAAGTTTTTTTCAGTGTCTTTATGCACACTACAGCCTGCAATAATGAAGTGATTATGATGAAACTTATGGAATAGGGTTCCAATTAGTGTGAAAAAATAATTATTAGGACACATTGATCAAAGTGGTGGGGGGTCTACCATACAAATGCTGACTTTTCCCACTTTGTTTCTTAAGTTTGTTGGGAGCATACAGACTTCGTTCATTAATTTATTTTAATGACACTTTGGAAAAAGATGGAGACTAAAGTAACAAAGAACTGATTAGTTTTTGGATAATATTGGAATAAGTGGTGGGGGTCCTCCCGAACACCTGTTTAATGTGTCACACTTTTTTCAATGTTTATTGAGAGCAAACAGCATTCGTTCGTGAACGAATTTTGATGACACTTTGGAAAAAGATGCAAACATGTATGGCAAAGAACTGATTAGTTTTTGAGCGATAGTGAACAAAGTGGTGGGGGGTCCCTGGAGCACCTGTTTTTTTGAAAGCTCTATAACTTCTGTACCTGATAAGCGAATTGGATGAAACTTGGTACATGAGTATGTAGTACGGTTTAAAATAGTTCTGCATCCCAACTTCCGGTTTTTTACTTCCGGTAAAAAAAATTTTTTTGTACTTTTTTGAAGTTTTTTCAGTGTCTTTATGCACACAACAGCCTACAATAATGAAGTGATTATGATGAAACTTATGGAATAGGGTTTTAATTAGTGTGAAAAGCTAATTATCATCTTTTGGGACACATTGATCAAAGTGGCGGGGGGTCTACCATACAACTGCTGACTTTTCACACTTAGTTTTTAAAGTTTGTTGGGAGCATACAGACTTCATTCATTAATCAATTCAAATGACACTTTGGAAAAAAATGGAAACTAAAATGACAAGCAACTGATTAGTTTTTGGACAATATTGGGAGAAGTGGTACGGGGTCTCCCGAACACCTGTTTACTGTGTCAGCATTTTTTCAATGTTTGTTGGGAGCACACTACATTCGTTCGTGAACCAATTTTGATTACACTTTGGAAAAAAATGCAAACATTTATGGCAAAGAACTAATTAGTTTTTGAGCGATAGTGAACAAAGTGGTGGGGGGTGTTCCATACACCTGTTTTTTTTAAAGCTCAATAACATCTGTACCTGATAAGCGAATTGGATAAAACTTTGTACATAAGCATTTAGTATGATTTACAAAAATTCTGCATTCCAACTTCCAGTTTTTTACTTCTGGTAAAAAAAAAATTTTTTAATTGTTGGCAGTTTTTTCAGTACCTTTATGCACACTATAGCCTACAATATTGAAGTGATTATGATAAAACTTATGGAAAGGTTTAAATTAGTGTAAGAAGACAATTATCATCTTTTGGGACACATTGATCAAAGTGGCGGGGGATCTATCATACTACTGCTGACTTTTCACACTTTGTTTTTAAAGTTTGTTGGGAGCATACAGATTTCATTCATTAATCAATTTTAATGGCACTTTGAAAAAAGATGAAGACTTTATTGACAAAGAATCGACTGGTTTTTACTCAATATTGGGATAAGTGGTTGGGTCCTCCCGAACACCTGTTTATTGTTTCAATATTTGTTGGAAGCATACAACATTCGTTCGTTAAGTAATTTTGATTACACTTTGCAAAAAGATGCAAATATGTATGGCAAGGAACTGATTAGTTTTTTTAGCGATAGTAAACCAAGTGGTAGGGGGTCCTCCAAGCACCTGTTATTTTGGAAGTTCAATAACTTCTGTACCTGATAATCGAGTTGGATGAAATTTGGTACATGCACATTTAGTACGGTTTACAACAGTTCTGCATCCCAACTTCCGGTTTTTCACTTCCGATAAATTTTTTTTTACTTTTTCTCGTACAACAGAATTTATATTTGTTGGGATACTACTGCCTGCTTTAATATTTTTATTATTAGAACTACGAAGTCAATAATATTGGTTAGCTTTTAATTAAAGTATTTTGTGGATATTAGCTCATTATATATCCAGAACACTATGTTTCCAGAGCTGTGGATTTTAAATATTTCTGCTTATATACGGTTTTCAGAAATACGTCAATATTCAACGAATAGGAAAAATAAGAAAAAAAAAATTAAATACTAATTTCAATTGGAATTAATTTGACTTGTTACTTTCTAATAGAATTGAGTAAAGAATAAACGATGTTGAACCATAAAAAGCTTAATTAAAACTTTTCTTGGCGATAATTGGTCCATTCAAATATCTTTAGAAAATGATGATTATAATGAATTTATCTGGTTTGTTTAACATATATACAGAATGTTATATTTTTCTTGAACTTATATTTGAACTTTCTAGAAAACTTTTTTCTAATCAATATTCAAAGCTGATTGAAGTAATATTTTATGAAATCAAATATAGCTGAATCATTGATAAAATTATAGAATGATTTTGTTTTTTTATACAACACAAATAAATTTCCATAAAAATGAAAAGTCTAAATACATAGAAAAAGTACGGAAAATTGGAAAATTGTTGTTCTTGTTAAATGATAAGTAGTTTATTGTTATGTTGATTTCATTTTTATTATAACTAAATATAATACAAGTCTATAATCATTGATTTACATTTGGATTACTTTATAGAAATATATATATTAGAAAACTAAAAACTTAGAAATTATTTCCCTTCGATTCTTTGTTTGTTATGATTTAGACATTTTTGATTCTTGGAAAAAATAACTGAGAGATTTGGAGTTATGAAAAACAAGTATATTATTCTAATTTTTTATTGCAAACCTATTCATAAAATTTACTGTTCTGGTAAAGCAAAAAAAATTATTATTAGAAAAATATCCCAATAAAATGATAATTACCGCGATAACGTTTCAACATGCTTCATGTCAAGAAAAATAAAAAATAAGCAAATAAATTCAACAATCAACTCAACTAAGCTAACAAATTATTATTCGTTTCGAAAAATCAATTTAATTTACGTGAGATATATTTAGTATGGTCAAAGCGCAATATTATTATTATTCAACAACCACGCGACTTTCAGTAAAAAAAAAAATAAAAAATTCAACCTCTTTTTTTGTTATATCAATTTTCTTTTCGATAGTTAGAAACTATAATTTTCGTGTAACAGGACATTTTTTGTCTATAATTTTTCTTTTCGATGTTGGTTTTTACGTTTGTTATTTTTTGAAACCAACGTTGACTATCAAAAATTAATTTTTTTTGCTTTGAATTGCATGTAAATGACTCTTTAAATTAACATAACAAATAGAAAACAAACTTAATGGAAATAAACAATTGACAAGGGCACTTTGTGATTGTTGTTAAAATTTATATTCCACATTTCCTTAGCAATTTTGCTTTACGACAATAAATTGTGGAATATTGTGGTGATGAATTTTCTTTTGTAAAAATACAGTAATTTAGTTAAAATTTAACCGAACCACATTATACCCTAAATTAAATTTAATTACTAACCCATCTCAAAAAATTAATTGATTGTTACCTAAATAATTAATTAAATATTAAAACCATTTAAACTTTTAATTTTATTACATTTTCGTTAATTTTTCCAAAACAAATCGTTGATTTAATTCAAAAGAACAAAATGACGAAAAACCACAAAAAATTAAACATCAATCAAATCCAATTGAGCGCAATTAATAAAAATATTTGTTAACTAATTTTTCATAAAAAAAAGTTTCTTTTTCGTTTACCATTTGTATCATATTTTTCCTCAAAAGCTTTTTCCACATAGATTAAGAATTTAAACGAGTATTCTTATTGCAGTACAATTTAAAAATACTTACATAAAAAAAAATAGACGGTTACATAGTTGATAAGTTTATTGGTGAGCTTTGGGAGAAGGAAACATTTGAATCCGGATGATTTCATAGATGGTTGTGTGAACTCTCGTAAAAATAATAAAATTATGACGAACAAAAAAAACTAAGCTAAAGGAACAAGTAGAAAAACATAAATTCATTTATCATATTTTTTTTGCTCTTGATTGTTCCTGTTTTTTCTTACTGTAAGAAAATACTAGTACATAGAACATTTTTATGTCACAACGTGCTTGTGCATTAAGATTTTATACCAAGAAAAAAAATTCGATGGATATATCCACGATAGAGTATATACAACCCAATTTGAAATTAATGATCGTGACAAAAAAATCATCAATCTAAATGTTAAATTGTTTATTATTAAGTTTAACAAAATGTCTGACAAAATGGAATTAAAAGACTTAGATGTGGGATGACGGCGATGGTGTGGCTGGCAGGTGGTGGGATGGTGTGAATGGATTTGTTTGTTTTTTTCTTTAAAGGTTAGTGATAGTTGTTGATTTAAGAAAAGAGTGACAGTTCAGTGAAAATATTTTACATTATAAGGTCAACAGTTTTTGTTTCATGATGTATGATTATTATTTTTTAAACATAACTTTTTAATGCTTATTAGTATTAGCTTAAGTGGTTATCAAAAACCTCTTCTTTAAGGATTCAGCACTAAAATTAGTACCGAAAATGGCAATAAAATAAATGATCATATTTATTGGAAGGTTTTTTATTCTGCATCCAATTAATCGAATCACTCAGTTTTAATTTTTAGAATTTCGTTTTATATGTTTTCTTTAACAACAGAAATTATTTTTGTTCAGGAATAGTAGATTCTTGTATGAGTTGAGAATTGCCATCATCCTATCCGAATACAAAATGCTATTTTATCCACGACTGCAAAATATTTCGATTAATTTCCAATTTGCCTGCTAAACTTTTTATTACCATATTGAAATATGTAAATCATAGATAGCATAGAAAAACGAAACTTAGGCTGTATTCTAAACGACGACTAAATTGTACTAAACTGCTAAATCTAAATTTAATTTTACAAAATTACCGAATTTTAATTTAAATTAATATAATCAAGTTGTCGGATATTGTTTAACGTATGAATTTCTTCCAAATTATTTAGAAATAAAATGTCGATTTAGTCAAATAAAATAGTAAATTGATTTAGCACGTTTAGTACAATTTAGCATCAATTAAAATACAGCCTAAAATTTATTATTTTATATTTTATATATGTATTGTTCTCGTTTTAACATTTTAATAATACTATACCAACAAATAAACTATAGAATTGTAGTAGAATGTAACGATTGCGTCACATTCTATACACATGTTAGAGAATGTATAAAATTACAAAGGAAAACATACACATGGAAAATATATGTTCTTTAGTAGTCGGGGATAAAGACTTTTATGAGCGCAATAAATATTATAAACTCTTACGACGTCTTATTATCTTAACTCACTCCCTCCATTTTGCCTTACTATTAAAGTTTCATCCGAGGGCCGAATTAAGTCTCTTGATGCTTTTTTTGCTTGTTACTTTTTTTCAAAAATTTCTAATGATTAGATCATGTCTTATATATGCATCTGTTTAAGATTCTTGTTACGACGCTGTTTACTCAGGTACAGAAAGTTAATGCGTAGAAACGTTTGTTCTTTGGTGTTGGTGTAGATAGACAAATTATACAAACCACGCCTACTCTTCAACTGCATTTTCAACATGCTATGACTCTTTTCACAAGAGAATAAAACTTGACACTAATGATCTGAAAAACAATTTTGGAGTGACATGAATTATCCATTTTAATATATGATTTTTTGTAGTTAAACTAACACCAAA
The DNA here is from genome assembly GCA_963693315.1 of Diogma glabrata. Lineage (NCBI taxonomy): Eukaryota > Metazoa > Arthropoda > Insecta > Diptera > Cylindrotomidae > Diogma > Diogma glabrata. The sequence goes on along the minus strand of OY856186.1, from coordinate 454,088,055 downwards.
ACTAATTCACTTTAAAAATAAAAAAAATAAAACAAAATTGATTTTATTTTTGATTTTTATCTAATTTTTATTTTACTACGCGTTTCAATCTGATGCAGATCATCGACAAGTAATATTTTATAACTGGTTACAAAATATTACCTGTCGATGATCTGCATCAAATTTAAACGCGTAGTAAAATAAAAATTAGGTAAAAATTAAAAATCAATCAATTCTATTTTATTTTTAAAAGTGAATTATATTTGGTGTTAGTGTAACTACAAAAAATCAAGTATTGCTTATGATCTACTGATTTATATTTCAAAATTTTTTAAAGTGATTTTTATTTCTTTCAAATCAGGGTTGTTTTAGGTAATCTCTAAATAATTCTTGACAAATTTGTATTAAGTATTGTCGGGTGTTTTGAAACATAATTTAATACATAATTAATGACTACTAATTATCATTGCTGTATGTGATCTATCAGATCCATACCGTAATATAACGATTTGAAGTTTGTTAGGGGAAAAACGGGGAAAAAAGGTTATGCTTTGTGATAATAATTACTTTTTAATTAATTTGAGTTCATAGTGAATAAATTAAATCAGCATTGTGATAATAATTACTTTTGATTGTTAGATTTTTTATTTGTGTGTGGTTATGGATCACGCTTAATTTCGGAATGGCAATTTTGCCTTGATAGCCATTTAGAAAAATTTTATGTGTTTTAGTTGTTCAGCAGTCTTCTATGCGTTGTGACGCAACAATTTATTTGAGGTATATATTTCAGGTATGATATATATGACAAATTATTATAACCAATCGTCTATTCGTTCTGAGGCGACAATCTACTGGATATCAGATATATATTTTACAATTACTATCAGCAATCGTTCCCTCGTTTTGGACGCAACATTTTACTTAATCAATTACATATTGTAACAACTATTATCAGCGATCGTTTATTCGTTGGATACATTTGATATTTAATAAGTATCGTTCAACATTCGTCTGCGCAAATTCGGCTTTCAAACTTGGCAAATTTGGCAAATCTGGCAACAGAAACAATATATATTAATCCGCCTTAATAACTAGGAAATGATAGGCTGCAGCTAAAGAAGGTGTTGAGAAGTTGGATATTCTACCAGCATAAGGTGAGTCATTCATATTTTTATTAATATTTTTACTATGTAAATAAAAAACTAGTTCTGGGGTGAATGTGACGGTCTTAGTTTCTTCGCTGCTAGGGTCGTCAGAGTCTCTTCATGTTCAATGTTCATTCTCGAATGCGTGAATATTGGTTAATTTGTACTGGAATAGGGGACGTTCATTCTTGTATCCACATGACTTTCGCTAGCTGGAATATAAAAATATCAGGGCGCAGTCCTCCGATTTCTGCCTGTTGGTATTCTTGGCAACAGGTCCAGTCTCCATAACAATATATTGAATCAAATGCTATATATCTTACCGCAGGCGAAGGGCTTCAGGATGCGATACAGCTTCTTTTATCATTTCTAAAATGGAATTGGAAATCGAAGCTGTCCCCATTAAACAAAGACACTACCCTATATAACAAGAACTAGAGAGAATTATGGAAGTTGAGCTGGATCATATGCTGGAGCTGGGTGTCTTCGAAGAAAGTGCTAGTCCTTAGAGTTTGCCAGTGGTCAAGGTACGATAACCAGGTAAGGTCCGCCTGTGTTTTGACTCACATAAGGTCATATCCATGCATATCCACTTCCCTAAATAGACGCTATTCTAAGACGGTATTCGAAGTGTCTTCTACGACAGCAAAACCATCGCCATTGCTTAGTCTCCCATACCAACTACGATAAAATAGATTAGGAGAGTTTTAGGCATGATTGGTTACTTGTATTAGTTTATAGAAACAAATTGGTTTGGCCCCATTAACGGCACCAATTTCAGATTAATTTGGACGTGGTTCCGGTGGGTTGAGAAAGTTCTCAATCGATGTGATTACTTAGGAGAAAACTTATATTTTCAAATTTGATCTAAAATACCCAGCTTTTAAAAGGGACAATTAGCTTAAATTTGTGAAGATAATCAGTGATTCTAATGATTCTTTACCCGATTTACGCATACGTTCGATTTACTGTTAACTTCTAAATTAACTTCCCCGATACTGATGTTACTCTGGAACGTGAAACTTGAAAATTATGAAGCCTGGAACAGTTAACTAGCAAGCTAATTGTCTAGACCTATGATCCTCTTACCTCTGCACACGGTTGAGTAGCAAAAATGTTTATTAGCAGCGTCGATATCTTTTGGTTTCTGATGGCTAACCAAATTAAATTGTTTGTTTTCCACTGTGACACCTGCAAAACAATCAAAGCTCTAAGCACAGTGTTACGTGCTCCCATGGCTACGTTCTAGAGATCAGAAACATTGGGTCAACAATTATACATGTCCAAAATCACTCTTTACCCAAGACCGGAGTCCGGTAACATATCAATTCTGATTGTCTTATAGTAACTCACTAAGTTCCCCGTTTTGTTTGCTTTGCGTAAGCTCACCATTGAGCCTATTTTCAAACTGCTAGAAACATATATGTTGCATGTTTTTGGTTGTCTTAAAACAATTGTCTTAGACAATTGGTCACAGTTTAATTTTAAATTACCTCTCAAGGTATGGGGCTCACCATACCCCATACCTTTAAAGTTATATACTTCCCGCAAGCAGATACGTCCGAGCAAGTGAACAGAAGTATCATCGCTGTACACATGCGTGTCAAGCCGGGCGTAGATCTTGAGCAAAATTGCTTGTACTATTCGTTGCTTAGACCATTAAATTACAAGTGAATTGAATGAACGGAAATCGAACGAATCACCAATAAATCAGATTGATTATCCAAGTGTCGCTTCCAAATTAAATAGTCGATTGATGAAGCGTTTGCGCAAAACATGGCTTGCTATATTTTGTGTGATTGGAAACTTTGTCCTCGGTGATAAGGTCATCCATCAATACTTTTTATTGAGTCACGCCGGCAAGTTATCAAATTAGTCTCAACCTTTGTAAAAGCCATTGTTATTGAGTTGATAGGCAACACTTCTTACGAACTGGAGGATGTGATTTCACGGCTATGACTTGACTTCTATCATTCTAAATAAGTTACTACTGCTCAGCTATTTGTCCCTAAGGCAATTAAAGAAAATGTCTATCGTCATTTAAAACAATTAGTATAGTTATCCCCATATCCTCATTCCTTTCATTTTCCTCATCTCATTCCTTTATAGTAGACATGGTATCTTCGGATATTCAAAGAGTCTGAATAATGAATATTTCATATTTAGTGTGCTAAACAGGTCTAACTAATTAGTAAAAAAAAATTATCTTTTTGATCTTTATTATCTATTCGTTTCTTTTTTTTTAGTAGAATTTTTCTTGTTTGTACTTGTTGTTCTGTGGGTAGAAGACAGAATGTGCAAGCCTTTGACGCTGTTGGGTTATAGTATTTACAATGTGTGTCACAAAAAATTTCACAATTGTTCGTCACACATACCAATCAAAATATAAGTAGGGAACTCGGTTTTTGATCTGGAAACAATCAATAGCTGTATTTTGGTGGAATTAAAATTGATCAAATTTTTGTCACCCCAATTGGCCACCTTTTCTAGGTCCTCGTTTACATTTTTGGCAGCGTCTCTTCGGGCGGAATTTATTCATTACTGTTTAATGGTGATTTTCAACAATTCATTGATATAAATTAAAAATAGATTAGGGGATAAAACTGAGTTTTGGAGTATACCACAGCGTTAATTAATTTAGACTCGGAAGAAAAATATAAGAAAATATAAAGTATAAAAAAAAACATCGATAGATATTAGATCGGTGGTTGATCTTTTATGTGCATTAATATAATACACATAAAAGTATTAATATAATATGCGTATTAATATAATATATTTTTTTAGGTATATAATATATCTTTTTTATTTTGCTTTGGATTTGGACACCATTATTCTTTAGCCACATTTCCATATGTTTTTTCGTTTCTTTCTCAAGTTTCTCTTGATTTTTTTATTTTGACCTTATATGTTTATTATTGCTCTTAGTGTCTCAGTGTTATCCCGGCTAGCTCAGTCAATAAAAATAATACATTTTAGCACTAGGTATGGGCTTGACACCCTACTCACCAATATTCATTCCTGTACTTCTCAGGACAAATATAGTCCGTGTGTTCCCTCCTTTTGTCCTGTCCTGTAATGGTAAGAGTTCTATGAATCCATCCAATCTTATATTTGTCCAATTACAATTTTTATACTCGTTAGATTAAATTTCTTATGTAATACAAAACTTTCTTTACACATTGTTCTATGTATAATTATTTTATGACATTTGATCTTTCATGAAAGAAATATTAATTGTTATCATATATAAATTCACTTTTTAGCATTTATGTGCGCTTATGTAGATTCGGGGTGAGATTAAAATATTTTTTTTTTCAAAAATGGACACCAATGGTCTCCGAAGTTTTTTTCAATGTTTCCCTTTTGATCGTCATTGTTTTTATACTGACAACGTAAATGTTTCTGCTCAAAACTTTACTGAAACCATTCAATTCGGTATTACCAAATTTGTTCCTTTTTCAATAATGTAACGCCAACAAAAATATTTGTCTTCGAAGGCAGCCAAATTGGTGCTAAAAAACAAACGTAGATTATTTAATATTTGGATTCATAAAAAGAACTCTGTTAATCGATCCCAATATTTAAAAGCTAATAAAATATCAAACCAGATAATTGAAACGGCAAAACTTTCGAGTATGTCAATTTTTAACAAAAGTTTTTACAGTGCCATTAATTCTTTAAATTTTCGTACTAAATCTATCCTTCCTATCATTGATGGTGACTCAATCGTTACTGACCATGCAAGGAAAGCTGCACGTTTTGCAGAACGCTTTGTTTTAAATTCGACAGTTTTAGAAACTCTTAGAGAAATACCCCAAATCCAGTCTTCAGGAGTTAATATGAAACAATTACATTTCAAACCCAAAATTGTCGATAAACTTTTAAGGGGGTTAAACAACAACAAAGCCTCTGGTCTGGACAACATTCCTTCTGTTATTCTAAAAACATTTTCAAAAGAACTTGCACCAACTCACACCAAAATATTCTATAAATCCTATAAATCTGGTATTTTTCCATCCTGCTGGAAGTTGGCCAATGTCCAGTTTGTCGCAAAAAAATGGAATAAAATGTGATATTTCAAATTATAGACCAATAGTCTTACTCCCAGTCATGTCTAAAATATACGAGCACTGTATTACATCAGATATATTTAAATTTTTGGAAGACAACCATTTGATATCTGACATCTAATACGGTTTTAGAAACAGAAGATCTACAACCGATCTATTGAGCTATATAGCACATCTTTGGAATAGCATACTTGAGAAAGGTGGTGAAACGTACGTAATCGCAGTAAACATCTCAAAAGCATTTGATCGAATCTGGCAAGCCAACTTGATCAACAAGCTCGTTGCGTACGGTGTTCATCCCGCAGTCGTGAATGTGATTCAAGATTTTTGTCTAACCGATACATTTCTTCTGAGTCTAAATTAATAACCGCTGGTGTACCTCAAGGCTCAGTTTTATCTCCGACTTTATTTTTAATTTATATCAACGAACTGTTGCCAATCACCAGTAACCCAATAAATAGTTTTGCAGATGATAGTACACTGCACAAGTCAACCGTCCCCCTATCTTCAGAGGAGCCATAAATGTGAAAAAAAACCGAATAAATGTCGCCGATTGAGGTGACGAAAATTTGATAAGTTTTAATTCCACCAAAACACAGCTATTGATTGTTTCCAGATCAAAGACTGAGTTTCTTAACGATATTTCAATTAATATATATGTGAAGACGAAATAGATGAATGTGAAAGCATTCGCTTATTGGGAGTCACAATTTTCAATGACTTACTCTGGAACGATCATATAATGGCCATGGCAAAGAGTGTGTCAAGAAAACTCGGCCTCCTCAATAGATGTACAAAATATTTTACTTCGCATCAATTACTCCACATTTATAAGCCCTATATTCATTCTTGTATAGAGTATTGTTGTCAAGTTTGGGGCGCTGCATCTGTTACTATCCTAGTTCTTTTGGACTCTGCTCAAAAACATGCTTTAACAATTGTTGGTGATCGAAATTTAACATTAAATCTTGATTCCCTGAAACATCGTCGCGTTGTTTGCTATGTAGACTAGAGTATGATAACGTAGTGTAGTATGGTCACTGATTCATTTAGTTTTTATTTCCTCTCATCTCACATTTTTGCCTGTTACGCATAGTTCACACCAATTTCTCGTTCATCCATAATCTATAGCCGTATTTTTGTATAGTTTCCGTTACACATAGTTTTTTTTATAACAACACCATTAACCATAATATTTTATTTTACAATCCCCTATTATTGGTTCACACTGCGTTTTCACCAGCGTTGCTTCGCTATACTGCATGGATTTGAATTCTCAAGGGTTCCGTGAATGTAAAAGAACACATTATCAAAAATAAATGACATAAAGTTATGTTGTAAAGTCTTTATATCGCCAGAATATGGACGCATAACAGAATAAATGTTTAATCGTAAACGTCAATAGTAAATGTCAATCACATCTACATTGATCAAAAATGTTACTTGAGGTTAAATCTTATCCATAGCTGTTTATGTTAGCTAAAGTATTTTAATAGTCTAAATTGGGAATATTTGTTCTATAAATCAGCGTCGAAATATAGGGTGGTATACACACACTTAAAATAGCACTTTTTTCATCAATAACTAAAAAACTATACGAATCGCAGAATTCTAAAAAAAATTGCAATGTTTTGGAAATTTGGTGCTCTTTCAAATGATACCCCACTCGCTTGGGTCAAAAAAAGTTTTTTTTACCCCCCTTACACCCATCCCCTAAGCACACAGAAATATAATTATTTGAGAGTTCGCTATGATTTTCGTTCAAAATATAGCAAACTTCCTGGCTCTGTGAATTTTTTCAATTTTTTCCGTCTATCAGTGTCGCAACGTAGGGGGGGGGGGGAACGGTCTGGAATTTGCACATTTTTTAGAATAACTCCAAAACGGTGTACCGGAAAATTCTAAAAACAATTGCAATGTTTTGGAAATTTGGTGCTCTTTCAAATGATACCCCACTCGCTTGGGTCAAAAAAAGTTTTTTTTTACCCCCCTTACACCCATCCCCTAAACACACAGAAATATAACTATTTGAGAGTTCGTTATAATTTTCGTTCAAAATATAGCAAATTTCCTGTCTCTATGAATTTTTTCAATTTTTTCTGTCGGTCAGTGTCGAAACGTAGGGGAGGGGAACGGTCTGGAATTTGCACATTTTTTAGAATAAGTCAAAAACGGTGTACCGGAAAATTCTAAAAAAAATTGAAATGTTTTGGAAATTCGGTCCTCTTTCAAATGATACCCCACTCGCTTGGGTCAAAAAAAGTTTTTTTTACCCCCTTTACACCCATCCCCTAAACACACAGAAATATAATTATTTGAGAGTTCGCTATAATTTTCGCTCAAAATATAGCAAATTTCCTGTCTCTACGCATTTTTTCAATTTTTTCTGTCAATCAGTGTCGAAACGTAGGGGGGGGAACGGTCTGTAATTTGCACATTTTTTAGAATAACTCAAAAACTGTGTACCACAAAATTTCTAAAAAAACTGCCAAATTTCTGAAATTCGGAGCTCTTTTAAATGACACCCCACTCGCTTGGGTCAAAAAAGTTTTTTTTCACCCTTTCCCACCCCAACCCTTAAAAACACAAAAATATAATTATTTGAGAGTTCGCTATATTTTTCGTTCAGAGTTTATCAAACTTCCTGTCTCTATGAATTTTTTCAAATTTTTCTGTTAATTAGGCTCGAAATGCAAGGGGGGGGACCAACTTTTTGTGTTACTTTATTGATAATAATTCCAAAACTATGCATTGCAAAATTCTAAAAAAAATGGCAATATTTATAAAATCAAGTGCTCTTTCAAATGACACCCCACATGACCTGGTTTTAAATGATGTTTTTACCCCTTAACATTCCCACCCCTTTAATAAATATAGTTATGAGTGTCTGCCACTTTTCTATATTTTTCATTAAAAACCTACTCATTTTTCTATCATCCCAAATATATTTCAAGATTTTCGATGAAGTAGGGTCGGAGTTAATCGGGGCAATAAAACATCCCGAAAACGTCATTTTTCAAAATTATACAAAAAATGGTGAGGTGAAAAATTCCAAAATATATTTTTAAATAATGTTGAAATGAAGACCTTTCATATTCTCGTCTCGCTAAAAAAATGTATGTTTTCAAAGGCTTTACATCGTACCTCCTTAAAACAAACGAACGCAACTTTATTTATTTTTTAACCCGCCATCTTGTGCGGATAGATTAGTTTTATAAGCACCTCAAATTTTAAGTTCATCTGATTAATGGTTCACGAGATAATCGAAATAATGTGAAAAACACGTTGTACTCTCACCAATAGTGTTCCGTATAAAAAACGGAACCCTAAAAAGGAATGAATACAATTACAATGAAAGATATACGCATAGAAAGTATATATTCTTTAGTAGTCGTGGATAAATTATTTTACAAACTATCTCTTAAGATTTGTTGTTTCAATCAAACACTGCTTATCTTTATCTATATTGCTCACATACATAATTTTCGTCTCAATTTGATAAGCGGTTCATATAATTTCATAGAGTTTAAAGAGTTTAAAGACTAAAATAACTAAAGTTTTTCTCAATCATAATGCTGGGTCTGGTTGAGTTGGAATTCGTATCTAATCGTTGTGTGTATACCCTTTTCACTCTGAAGCCATGGTACCTTAGTAAATGTTATCTTTAAGTGGTGTCTATGCTATCACAACCAGAGTGGGTCTGATTTAAATCAATTTGCGTTTTTAATTCAATTTTATGTGAAACTAATTGATTGTAATATTTTAACGTCAGTGTCAATTCCAATGTCATATGTCGATAATTTATGCATTATCGATATTTAACAGTTAGCAGTTACCAATACAATCAACGATTTGGATTTTCTTGGACACATTTTGAAAATAAATTATCCGAATCATCCTTCTATTGAAAATTTAACAAAATCTTGTATCGCCAAGGATGATGAACATAAAAAATTATGTTAATAAAAGTTGTAATAAAAATAAACAAATAAATATCAAAATAATTTTTATGTTATTTAATTTAGTGTAAAATGATTATGCTTTTCAAAGAGATCATCCCAAAATTTAAGTTTTTTAATGTGTTCATTGGAAGAAAATATTCCTGTGTTTGAGATTTCCATATATTCAAAGTTTAACTCTATAACTGGTTTCCATTGAGGCAGCTTTCCGAATGGGGATGGGGTACTTAAACAAATAAAAATTTATATTTTGTTTAAAATTTTGAGACTAAGCATTGAAATCGTTGTTCATCTTATACTTACCCATATTTAGCAAAATCAGTCCACAAATCTGTAATGACATCTAATAAATGATGTTCTAAGCTATCATTTTTCAAATTCTTGTAAAAATCCAATCCATTATCATCGCAAAGAAATATATAACACAATTCACCTGCATGCCCGGTACCGGATATATCATGTAAGCCATATCGTCTTTTATAGATATTTAATAAAGAATCCATAGAAAACCTAAAAGTTATTTTATAACATAACTATATATTTTTAAAGTAATCATAACTACTATTTACTTATAAAGATAATTATTACCACTATTTCTCTGTATGTTTAATTCTGTTATTTTATATATGCCATAGACAAATGAAATATCAGATAATAAATCAATATATTCGTTAAGTGTTTCGTTATTAATTTTCTTATCTCCAAAGTAAAATTGGCGAATGTCTCTCGCTATTGCTTTGTATTCCTAAAACAAAATTTTAGTAAATATTTGATCTTCACATGTAGACTATAAAGTTCATTCGTTAATAGCAACTGTTGTGATCTGACTAACGATTTTTTTTTCAGATATTTCAAGTCGTGTTTAAGAAAGTTTAAGGAAACTCTAGAAAGTTTAATAGACACAAAAACTGAACCCTATTGAACATTTACAGCGAATGTAGTTCGTTGAATTAATTATTGAACATCAATAAGTGGATGCAGATTTTTTTAACAAAACTATCCGAAGCAATGAGGTTCATTTTAATCTTGAAACCTTCGTTAATTGTCAATATCGCCCCGTTTGGGTTTCAGAGAAATCACATGCGTGACTGTTGAAAAACAAATAGACCCACAACGCGTCAATGTTAAGTTCCAATTTTTCGCTGGCGGCATCATTTGACCGTACTTCTTTGAAAATTAGGCTTATCAAGCAGATAACAAAACAATATATTCGTTAAGCTTCCGTTATTAATTTTCTTATTTCCAAAGTTTAAACGTCTCTCTTTATTGCGAGCTGTTGCTAGTGCTCGATATCAAAACATGATAAACGAATTCTTTCTGCCTCAATTAGTCTAAATTTGTACACTAATTTAATTATGTTTTCTTGATGCTCTATAGATGTAATAGCCCAATTCACCGGACCACAAGTGCTTGGGGGACAGTGGAAGCTTTGAATTTAAAATTTTTTTTTTTTATTCAAGAGGAGAAAAGAAAAACCAGGAAACTAACCGAAAGCAATTTTCAAAATTTAAACTCTTAAAGTAATTTTGTTTAGGACATATTAAAAATGTTTTTTTTTGGAAATTAAATGGATAATATTATAAAGATTATAAAGATGTGTTCTTTTGATTTGGATGATATTAGGGATGGATGATGTCCAGGGAGGGTCTTCTGTTCTTTTGTTGTTGGCTTTCCCTTCCTATCCCTGGTGGTCTATTTATTCATTTATCTATGCCTTAGATTTCCCACGCCTCGTCAAGAACTTTAGTCGGCTATGAAGACCATTTTAAGACCTCCAGATATCTCACAGTACCAAGACATGCTACAGTAGTATTGTCTTGATACAGTCGGATGGGCGAATGTGGTTTCAACAAGACGGCCACATGCTTAGCCCGTTAACCAATTTAATTGTAAGGAACGAGTATATTTCACAATCTCTACAATAACTTTATTTCTTATTTGAACTAGTTTTTCTACAACTATCCAAAGATATAATCCGCTTTCCAATCGGGTTAATTGTTGATCGACTCAAAAATCAAACAAATTTTAAAAAGAAAATTAGTTACATGCAAAACTACATATATGTAATTTTGGAACGGCAAGTGATGTTTCTGAGAGGCAAAATAAGATCTAAGTCATCAATCAAGAGAATGTTTGTGCAACAAGTTCAAAAGAAGAGTGTCACTGTGACTTGTGAGGAAAAACCCATAACAAAAAATACACTTACATACAGTAAGAAAAAAGAAACCAAAATACTTACCATAGAGTTGAAATTAGAATCGAAATTATTAACTGGCAAATCCAGTTCAAATTCCTCATCAAATTCTGTCAACAGTTCTGGATTTTTGATATAATCGGCAGAGTAATACAAATACTCCTAAAAATATAGAGATCGTTAGATGTGCGTTAGAAACTGTTAATTTTTATAAGATCATACACGATCAGCGAACCCCATCATTATATCAAGATTATATGAATTATTTTTTAAAATATTAACTGGAAAATCTGTTAAAATTGGATCAATCGCTCGTTCATCTGAAAACATTAAAAAGATGTAATGCATCATTTTATATGTAAATTTCACTGACCTTCTATAACTGGAAAATAGATTGCATCAGCAGCTCTTCTTCTAAGTGGCACATCGGCAATTATGTTTGATCCATTGTATAGAGTTTTCATATCCACATTTTGTAGATATATTCTAAGTGCCGTTGTGTTGCTCAAAATTCTTTCTCTCTCAGTTGCATTTTCTTTAAACTGTTTTGAAACTAAAAATTAACATTTAATGGATAGCGTTTTGATGTATTAGAAATAGTTTTTAATACCAAACTCGTGCGATAAATCTAGGTGATTTAAATTTTTAATAATCCCGCACCAATAGGCCGAATGACTTTGACTAATAACTCTTTGAAAATATTTATTTGCAATCGGCGATATTGACAAAACGCTTGTTATTAATCCACCCACACTGTGTCCAAAAATTGTTATACGTTTTTTTTCACCACCAAAATTTTCAATATTTTCATAAATCCATTTAAGTCCTAGTACTAAATCTTTCAATCCCATATTTCCAGTAACGATGCCATCATCTAGATTAAGAAATCCAAAAATTGATAATCGATGATCAATTGTTGCAACAATAACATTTTTGTCAAGCAGTAAATCTGGCCTTACTCTTGATTCATTGCCTCTATAAAAATTTCCACCATGTATAAATACCATAGTTGCATATGTAGTATTTTTCTTGATAACTGAAATTAAAAATTAAATAATTTATACTATGACAGCCATTACTATATAAACTTCCTAACCTGGCGTATATATATTGAGATATAGACAATCTTCACTTCCTTGCGTAATATTTGTATGTTTTACATACTCCACACACAGATTTTGAAATTCTAAAGTATCTATTGTACCGTTCCAATTAGCAAGTGGTTGTGGTGGCTAGGAGAAATTATATTAATAATTAACTGATCAGACATTATAATTATATTTAAATTATTTATGGTAACATTCGCTGTATTCTTTTGTGATCAAGGATATATAATGGTATATCATTTCTAGACCTCTAACCATTGCCATTGTCAGTACAAAACACTATCGAAATAAAATAAAATAACCCGAGTACCCGAGCACCCGTTTTCTTTAAATCTCAATCGCACCAGTAACTGATTATAGAATTAGGAAAATTTTTTAGAATTTTTTCCAGTGTTTTTATCCACATTACAATAATGAAATAATTATGATGAAACTTATGAAAAATGTATTAATTAGTTTGAGAAGATAATGATCACCTTTAGGGGCACATCGACCAAAGTGCCGTTAGGTCCTCCACAGTAAGTCCCAAATAGCTTACGTCCGCGGTGCGTCATATACTATTTTTATTCACCGAAAGCAAAATGTTAAAAAAAATAATTTTTGGCAATCGACTGTAAAATTTAACTTTACAGCCGCTTAGGAGAAGGTTAAAGTCTTACTTTTTCGACATATAACGGAACTATTTATTTTTTTTACGGTGGCAGTAAAGTGTTACGGTGGCAGTAAAGTTCTCATATATCACAAATTGGCATTTCACGCGACTTTCGTAACAAATTTTTATCATACTTAATTCATAGTCATCCGTTAATATAATTTTCCGCTACACCAATTTACTCTTCTCATCTAAATAATTTTACCACACTGAATTTCAAACACGATTTCACCATATTAACTCAATTTAAATTCTCCATGGACTCAAACCATAACTGCCAACTGCTTCAGTGGTATTCAAACCATAAATAGCTGTGCATATTTATCAATTCGTTTTGCTATCCTTAAGACTATATTCGTCAATCAGTATAGAAATTAACCTACTATTATCGGTTCTTCTTTCCGCTATATATATAATTCTTATCCGCGAGATTCTACTCCCAAGTAGCAAAAATAGTGATTGTCAGTACTTAAAGAAAGATTAAAGAAGACTTAAACAAAGTAACGCGCCTTCTTAAAGAAGGATTTAAGTTTGAATTAAGTACAAAAAGGCCCATGTGGGCGGTCCGATGGAACCAATTAAGAACTATTTTTATCCTATTTGCTTCTTAAATAGGTATGTTATTTTTCAACTCCTTCTTAACTCCGGCTTAACTCTTTCTTAAATCAGTGTCATTTTTTTGTTATATACTATCAAAGTCAAAGAGTGACGCAGAATTTTCTATCTCTCTTTATCTATATTAAATTTATTTAAATTAAAGTAATAGACAATGTTGAAATGAAACAAAAAAATATGACATGTTATGCTGTTTTAAAAAATAATGAAAGAATGGATAAATAAAGAAAAATTATATGTAAGGTTTAAAATCAGTTTTAAGAAAATATTAAACCGATATGTGCAAACGAAACGAGTTTTATGGTGAAATTGGAACTTCAAGCTCCTTTAAAACTCACGCGCCTCCATGATTTCTCTAATTTATTACAATTGTTGAAAATATGCCAAAATTCAATACGCCCTAAATTATATTTTAAATTATTTGTAGATCAAACCCCGACATATTCATCGTTGTTAGCTATCTAAATATAAGTAAAAATAAAAAATTCGTCCAATATTTAATGTTTATATTTTAAGGGAAATTTTTTCAAATTAATTCTTAAAAATTGCTGTGTGAAAATATGGCGGAATTTTGTTCTTGCTCAAGTAGAACGAAAAATCTCAAATAAAGTTCAAATATCTTCTTAATTTAGTATGACACAATACCAAAAAAGTTGATTTCCTTCTTAATTCGGGAGAAAAACCAAGAACGAATACATACTATTTTGGGTATGATTAGTTTTGAATATGTACACTGGAAAAAAAAGGTGGTGTAATCTCCAATAAGTTAGTTCAATCAAATTAATTTTGTAGCATGATCTAAAATTAAGAACAACATACAAAGCATTTGTCTAACGGTAAAACGTTTTGTCAATCGTACTAAATTGTATATGATGCTACAAAATTGATTTGGTTTAACTAATATTGTAGAATTTACCAACATATTCTTTCAGTGTACATCACTACAAACTTATGGTATGTGACATACCAATATTCGACGTATTAAAGAAGGCACATCATACTGATTTAATACTTCTAATATACATACCAAATTAAGAAGCCTTTAAGAATTCTTTATGCGTGCTCATACATTCCGATTTAAGAAGTTGATATGCATACCAAATTAAAAAGTCTTTAAGAATACTTTAAGTGAGATCTTACATACCGATTCAAAACCAAGATGAAAGTACCATTTTAAGAACGATTTAAGAAGCATTAAAGAAATAAAAATTTAAAATACCAAAAAACGAATGGATTAAGTTGGAATTAAGAAATGACATCCCAAAGCAATACCAATTTTGCTACTTGGGCTACCTAGTATTGGTATCAATTGGTCATCAATCGCTTAGCTATTGCGACGCAACTGTTACATCATATTTTTACAATTTTATTACAACGAGCCATCTTATTTATACCAAGTTACCAATACTACTTTGCCTGCTGGGATATCCACCGCTGATGGAGGGCTAAGACCTCAAGACCTGGAAGCCGGGAGGATATAATCATGGGGTGAGTGAATTTGGTTTATTTTATTTACTTTTTTTAACGTAGAGGTGTGAATGCGTGTGAAAGGGGGTGCAAGTGATTGAATGGGGCTTGCTTGTCGATGTGTGTGTGTGAGCTGGCGATGCGTATAGCGAGACACATTCAGTCTAAAGTGGGAATGAACCTAATCAAAATATTTTTGCTCCGAGGTAGTACTTAGTATTCCGAATACATTTTCTATTACTATATTAAATTATAAATTATATTACCTAACTTTATTAATTAATATTTTTAAGTAATTACAAATCAATCCCAACTAACATGAAATCCAAACAACAAAAGAAAAACAAATTCTTGTCATGTTTTATGTTTATTAACCATATTATACATTAACCAACTATAAACTACAGGTATTTAATTAAAGTGGTTTTGAAATCTTTAATTACCTGGCAAATAAATTATGGCTTTTTTTTTGAAGCTGTAAATAATTTTTTTTGTAAGTTGTGGTGATTGCGTATGGTTTCAAAATTTTTTTTGTGTTATTAATAAAGAAGAAGGAAATAAATAATGAAGACTTTCAATTTAGCGTATGACGTTCTCCCGTGCTCCAAGGTTTGATTCACGGTTTACTAGCAATGGCAGAGGTTTACGAACTGCATCAGATTGATCCAATGGCAGCAATACAACTTATTTTTAATTGCTACCATCTGCGGTGCTTGCTGCTGGTCTTGGAGCTTGGTTGTCTTGCTTCGCACTCTGAGTGTGTGGGTGAATGTTAGCGTATATGCAGCGTGAGTGTGTGGGCGTATGGGAATGATTGTGGGAGTTGGACGTGCTGAGCGCGGTTCTTTCGCAAAAGGGGTCACCAGAGTTTACTTTTGTCATTCGTATTGTTTCCACTTCTGTTTATTCACTTAAATTGCGTACATTTCTGTATTTGTGTTGAAGTAGCAGGTGACAATCTACCAAATCCACGATGACTGAGCTTTAGTCGTTACGGCGTTAAAAAACTCTAGGTACGCATCCTGCTATGCCGCTTCATTGGTTCTTCAATGGAAAAGCTCTTCATTACATGTTGCTGATCTCGTTGTTTTTATAAATATCGTCACCAGCAGTGCTCGGATGAAATCAGATCGATTTCTCAGACGATGCCTCAGACATATGCCTCAGACAAATGTTTTTCTAGTTTTAACTCGTCAATCGGTTTGTGCAAACAGTGAAACTGTCGAGATTACTCCCTGTCATAGTAATAAAATGCAAAGGGATTTCTTTGTGCGTACATTGTACAAATGGAATGTTTTGCCCGAATCAATAGTCTCGAGTGCCTTCAATCCATAAAAATTTAAAAACAAGCATCCACCAACACCTAAAGACGCATGTTGTTGTGGGACCTAGGTCTTGAAAGGTATCTGTGTGTTGTTGTGACACATATTGTAATTCTCACTTCACAACACTTTTTATTAAAAAAAAAACGAAAGAAAATACAAAAATTATTTCCTTGATGTTTTTTAGGATGGATTTTTTGATAATACTTTGTTTTGGTTTCAAAAATTTTTTAAATCGACAATCCAAACAATCGTTAATTAGAATCACTGCAAAAATTTCTTCCCGATAGATTTGTGCTCTAATCGTTTGACAAATTTGTTTTTTGAAGAAAAATATTAAAAGCCGAACGTATTCCTGTAGATACATCGCTTAATTTTAATTTTAAAAATGAGGATCGATCCAATATTTTTTTTAAGTACTTTTATCAATCTTGACTAAGAATTATTTTCTTGTTATAAATATCATAGCTTTGAACTTCTTACTTCAGAATTAGGGAAATCATCAGAGACATACAACTACTTCAACTCCATCGCTGAACAAATAAAGTATCAATTTATTCAAGTGGCATATAACATCACTTCCTGAATAAATGTCAAGTGAATTTATAACACAAAACTTAATATTATTAATATTCGTTAATTTAATTAAGTTTTTTCAGTTTTCTTTAATTTTTTCGTGTCGAAAACTAAACAAAAAACAATTAAAAAATAATTCCATAAAATTAAAACATTCCAAAAGTTATATTTTCTTTATATTTCTTTTTTTATTCTTTCAGAAGTATATACTTACACTTACTTTTTTCTTTAAGTATTTTTATTTCGGTAAGTAATTAACAACAAACATAAATAAAAGCAACATTGAAAAGTTAGGAAAATTATGATTTCATTTTTTATGGATACAAATTTTTTTTTTTTTTTTGTAATTTATGTATTTTTTTGTTCATATCATAAACATCAACAAGTTGGAAAAATTCGAAAGAAATACAAGAAAAAGTTGGAAAACATAAAAAATTAAGGTGTAAGAAAAACAAATTATTCAAAAATCAAATTGAATTTTAACGACAATTTTCATGATGGCCATAATTTTTTTTATGTGTTTTGGAAAATTGAATTAATGTTTGAAGTTCTTAATGAGACTAGTTAGGCTGTAAAAAAGGAATATATTTTAACGGTTATAATTACCAGTATGAAGTTTGTAATTATACAAATGGATTTTAATACATAAAAAATAACTCACCTAGTAGAACAACATTCAAGAGTTTCTTTCACAAATAAAGGTAAAATTATAACAAATTATATCTGCAGCATAAATAATGTTTAATACTCGTATCTATAAATATCTCACCTAAACAGTAAAACTATTTTATAAATTATAAGAAAATACAGCTTTTCTACGAGAGTATATGAAAAATATATTTGCATGCATGTTTAGCTAGCTCCTTGTGAAAGTGGTTTTTTATTGTTTACTAAGAAAAATTGGCATTTTGTACGCGGAATATAAACGTTTTCGTTAAAAAATGTTCACTCACGAAAAAAAAGCTGTTTTCATTGTTTCTTGTAGCAAAATATACTATTATAAGTTTTATGAAAATTTATATTAAAATGTTTTATTATTTATGTTAAAATTCTGAAAATTTCCACTCAATTCTATTTCCTTATTTTTAAAAATAAACTAAAGTTTTTCTTTTTATAATAAATTCTTGTAAAAGCCACTTGAATTTGTCCCAAAAATATTAATGATGATGATCATGATAATGATTATAATAATGATGGTGACAATAAAATAAAAATGACACTTACAAGAACAACACAAGAAAAAACTTTGTTTTTGTTATTGCGTTTGGTTCGAAGGAATAGAAAATTATAGTTTAAAAGTAATTAATGCATTTGAAGTCATTAATGGAATATTTGGGGGAAAATTATTATGAACTTTTTTTGGAAATATTTTTTTAATTACATTTTAAGTTGTTAAGAAACAAGTTTTGTAAAATTTTAACACAGAAATATAGAATGAAAATGATTTAATATACTTAGAAAGTTTTAAGTAGTTGGAAAGTGGTTTGCTATTATTCGAGTTGGAAAATAGGAAAATTTTTGTTTTTGCTTTTCTGAATCAATAGGAAGTTAGATTTAAGTTTTGATCACAAAAATTGATATACATGCACATTAATCCTACTTTTAGAGAAAAAGAACTTTAATTGTCATAAATAGGATACATGCTAAAATTAATCAAATATTGATTGGGTTTTGTGAAAAATTGTTTTATTTGGTTTTATAAATTAATTGAGTTTCGTTCCAAAGTTAAAAAATTAGGATGAGCTTCTAAGGAACAGAAGAAAAATAGTTAAGATTGTTGGACTGTCCGACGAGATGGCACTCAAATTGTACCAATAATTTTCCTTTGACTGAAGTCTCTTGCAGTTGTGTGAGTTTTGACGCTTAATACTGCAGTGTTTTTCCTGGTTCTTCTAGGATATTTAAACGACTTAATACTTTATAATCAGAACCGTGCAAAATCATGGGAAGTCCAACAGTAGCAAAATACGGAGAACAGCCAATTGTTTGATGAAGGGCACTACGAAGTGCACAGGCAATATCGCTCCGATGTGTATCCCAATTTACATGTTCTTCCATTAGATATGTACGAATAGCACTAAGTATACGCTACGATTTACTCGTTCACTGCTATTGGAACTGGGTGCATAAACAGGTGTCAGTAAGTGTCCCACCCCCCATTTCGCCAGAAAAACTTCGAACAACTTTGATTTGAACTGAGATCCATTGTCCGACACAATAGTTTCCGGAACACCGAACAGATGAAAAACCTGGGTTTCAAGTAAACGACAAATAGGTTCAGAGGTAAGTTTTTTCAATGGAAACAAAAATGGAAACTTAGTAAAGTGATCTAGTATTACCAAGATAGCAATGTTTCCAGATTTGGACCGTGGATAGGGACCTAAAATGTCGATAATCAATCGGTGTCTCAACCTGACAGTTTTGAAATAACTTACCATTAGAGCACGTAATACTACATTAGGAGCTTTAGTAGTTTTGCATATTTCGCAGTGTAAATTAAATTTTGAAGTTCCTTAGACATCCGAGGCCAGTAATAGAAACGACGCAGTTGGTACAGTGTTTTTGTGACTCCACCATGAGAAGAAGTAGGGGGGTCATGAGCCTTGGAAATCAACATTTCTGTTAATTCTGCAGGAACCCACAACTTCCATACATTTCCTTCATGCGACACGTCATCTAAATCAAATGGAAGTCTTTTAAATACTAGACCATCGGATGTTCGGAGATCTGAAAGTGAACCTTGTGAATCTTCTATGATCTTTACAAGTCTTACATATTCGTCAGATTTAAAGGCAGTAGAATCCTAATCAATTTCAATCCTATCCTTTTGGTAGCTCGTTAAGGCATCCGCTGAAAACACTCTCGAAAGGGTGTCAGGAACAGTATTTAAACTGCCACGACGATGTTCGATCGTAAACTCAAAACCTTGCAGCTTAAGGCTCCATCTTGCCAGACGGCCTGATAGGACCTTTTGTTGCATTAACCATTTAAGAGAGGAATGATCAGTGATTACCTTAAAAGAGTGACCCTCAATATATGCTCTCAATTTTTTTATTCCTAAGATAGCAGCCAGGCATTCCTTTTCGCTGACGGAGTAATTTCGTTGGGCTGAGTTCAGTTTCTTGGACATGTAGGCAATAGGGTGTTCAACACCCTCCTTGTCCAACTGGACCAGAACACAGCCAACCCCGTCATTACTCGCGTCGCATTGGAGCACACTGGAGCCGAAATCAATGCCGTCTTTAATGAATTAAATGCAACATCGGCTTCTGGGGTCCAGACAAATTTACTTTGACTTTTTTCAGTAAATCTGATATCGGAGCTGTAAGTGAGGCAAACTCAGAAATAAATCGACGGTAGTAACCTGCCATGCCTAAAAATCGTCGAATTTGTTTCACAGTTCTAGGAACGGGAAACTCGGCGATGGCAGCGGTTTTATCGTCGTCGATTTTTAACACGCCTTTGCCGACTACAAAAGCAGTTTTTTCTCGTGACGAGCGGTCTAAAGGAATCTGCCAAAAAGCGTACTTCAGATCCAAACTGGATATGAAATTGGCTTTAGGCATACGACCCAGAATACCGTCAATTTGCGGAAGTGGGTAAGCATCTTTTTTGGTACACGAATTAACTCTCCGAGAATCAAGACACAAACGAACCTTACCCGCCTTTCTAATGAGTACTACAGGAGAACTCCATGAACTGGAACTCTCCTCTATCACTCCCAGTGCCAGCATACGATCCAGTTCATCTTCCATTATTTTCTCTATGGCTGTGAAATTGGGTAATGCCGTTGTTTGATGGGAACAGAGTCACCAACATCAATCACATGTTGCAATACATGTGTGCAGCCCAGGCCTTTCATCAAAAATGACGGAAGTTGATGAATCGCACCCTGTAACCGTAAATGTTGAGCCGAAGCAAGACCATTCGTGACCGATTCTACAGTCGCGACCGAAGGGAATAAAAAGGTAGGATCAAGTAGAGTAAATGATTGGAAAAAGTCAGTACCCAAGTATAAATCTTGGGTAAGCGAAGGTATAACAAATAAAGTAGTTGGTTTAGTTTGACCTCTAAAAGTGATAGATGTACTAATACAACCTACAACCCTTTGAGTAATTCCATCAGCAGTGGTGATTTTCACTAAAGTTGGTGAAAGTGAATCAGGTAGTTTTAACAGTTCATGAGCAAAAGCTCCAGCAATTACACTGATGGAAGCACCAGAATTTAGCAATCCAACTCGCTTAAACAACTCAACTTGTGCATGATACCGAGCATCATGAGGAAGAGCTACTATATTTGACACTGACTTAGTACGTAATGCTCTTCGTATTCACCAAAAAGTACGCATACGTCTAGCGGAACTGGTAGGGGTGCTTTTAATCAGTGTATTAATACCCAATTCTTTGCGTCGAGTTAAAAAGTCTCGCAGTCTCTGCTGTGAAGATTTATAGAATTGAGTTGGTAAGACGAACCGAATTGGAGAAGTTTTTTCATGACGTTTTAAAATTGTTACTTTGCTGGGAACTGTAGTTGTAGGCGGAAAACTAACTGATGGATTAAGACCTTGTAAAATTGACACATCAATAGGGGTTGATTCAGATTCACAGCTAGAAAGTTCAGATTCAATAGTAGGAAGAGAAGAATTACAAATTCCTTCGGGAATAAACAAAAAAAAATTGGTGTTACTAACATTTAATGTACAGCTCCAATGGACATAAGTAGAGGAATTTAAATCATCCAAATTTGGAGATTGGTGAACAGCAGAATGACTATAGTTACTGATAGATGTTGAAGGAAAAATAGAGGGTATTGGATCAACAGTAATTAAACCAGAAGACAATGACAACAATTCGATAGAACCAACAGAAAGACTAAGAAGACGGTAGTCCAAGGTTGTTTTGATGTCGGGGTGCGACCGGGATGGTTTTCGGCCGACCCATAATGAAAATTAGAGTTACATTTGACACATTTTGGTTTGACAACATCCGGATTTCCACAACCAAAGCAAAATATCGTACGTTCTGCTTCGCCTTCATAAAAAGGATGACCTTTTTTCCGACAATTCCAACAAATATCAGTAGCAGAAAATGCACGGGAGGAAGTGGACTTGTGAATTGCAGCCATTTCCGATTGATCAAAAGAAGTTGCAGGATTTTGTAATTGATGAACCCTAATGAAATCTTCTTGAGCTATTGAATCCTCGTAGTTAGTTACTTCCGATACCTGCCGTGTTGATCGATAGTTTGGTGGTTCCCGTACGTGATGTTGAATAGTTTGACGCCATTTTTCGCTGTTGCGACACAACTCACGTAAATGAGCTACGTTGTGGATTACTATGTGTAGTAATTCTCTTTGAACGTCAGTTTTAATATTGATTTTCAGCAAACTCAACATCTCTCGATCAGTTAATGGATCCACCAACCTATCTGCCAATCTAGATATACTTCTGTAGAAGTCATCAAAGGTTTCACTTGCTCCTTGTTTACGGTCTCTCATTCGGTCTCTGATCTCATCATCTGTACTGCGGTCTTTAAACTCCTCTCGAAGAGCATCACAAAGCCAAGTCACAACTTGATTACGCCGAAGATATCGCCAGTACCATTCGGATGCTAGTCCATCTAGCAACAAATGAGCATGCATTGTCAATAACTGAAAATCATCCGAGATCTCAGAACGAAAGAAGTGATTAACCCTATGGATAAAATCTTCCACATCCATTCCCTTTGGTTGACCGTCAAAAGTAAGATGCCAGTTTCGAATAATTCTAGACGCTTTATCAGCACGAAGCTGACGGTTTGGCAAATGAGATATAGGAATGTCATGCTGTGCGGACATTGGTGATGAAGAGCTCATTTGTTGAAGTTGGAAATATTCGTTTCGTCGTGAGCTTTGGTTGCTTAAGTTAGCTTGAGCCACTGGTGCAGTAGCCGTTGCCGGTTGTTGAATCAATGACTGACGCAGGTCAAAACCAGAGGTCTGATTGTTGGGACCTGAGTTGCTTTCTGGGTTATTGACAGCTGTTTGCAGTCTCCCAGGAGTTTCGAAGTTCTGTAATCCCTGTTGTAGAGATAATGATAGTCGCTCGATCTGAGGGGACATATCTCGTCTCAACTTGTCAGTATGATGTTTGAGGGCGGTCTCCAAAGATCGTTGATTTGCCCATTCTTGTTCTTCCTCACCAGATTCTACGGGTTCTATTACTGGAGATTTTACTTTCCGTGTATTTTTATTAGAGAGTCTTCGCCTATTTGACCAGTACTGTGGCATCACTGAAGTCAGCAATCGAGATCGAGTTTGCATTTTGATAGGATAGATAGAAAGATAAGATTTCCAAAGTCGAATTTAATAAGTTCCCAGTCGGAACAGGGACCAGAAAAGTAGCGCTAGGGCTCCAAAAGCCTAACGTCGCTAATCAAACCCCTGATCCTGGCCAACAGAAAGAATAAACCAGACCGACTTTAGTGGACTAGTAGGAGGTTGTCCTAGAATTGCCTCGAAACACCGCTAGACAGACAGAAAGTCTGACCACAATATTCACCCTTTTTAGGTGGTGGATATGCCGCAGATATCTCCAGTAAAGCGCCCTCGAAACAATTCATCCAACAATGCACTTTATACTAAAAAAAAATTTGAGCGAAGACGATGGGAGTTAATAATGAGAAAGTGCTCTGAGATCCACTTCAACCTGATCGAAAACCCAGGACCTGACGAAGGATATGGTAGTGTTTGCTAATTCTAGAAATACCGACATTCAGCGATAGTCATCTACCACACCATTCATTACCCCTGGCCCTCTCTCTCAAAATGGTCAAAGAGGTTCCAAAAAATAATAAAAAAAAATTGAGTTGAAGGTTGAGGTTGAGGCTCAACCCGAGAAACATCCGACACGACGTTCTACATCCAACGTTTTCCGAAGATTACTGCAGAAGAGTAAAATCATTATTAAAACAAAGATCAGAAGAAAAAACATCTGCGAACAACCCGAAAGTTTGATCCGATCTAGGTCCGACACAACTCTTCTCAGTTAAAAATGCAAAAATAAAACATCGAGTCATTTTTACAAAGCCTCTAGGGCAAAGTCTCAACCTTCGACGCATTCATCTCAGATTTTTGTTCAAGAACAAAACTCTGAGACAAGTGGCCTAGTTAGCTCGGGCTAGCGGGAACGCAAAATCCCGTAGGCAGGTGCCTAAAGAACACCTACCTTCCCTGCATGTTTAAAAAAATTCAAGTAAAAAAAACAGGAAGTTCTGCAAAGTTTCTCCTAACGCCTTTTAAAGTCGCAACCCAGCCCCACGTTGGGCGCCATTTTGTAGCGTACTGGCATATTTGGGTGCTTTGTAGAACAAAGTACCATATTAGTGAGATGGAATTTAACTATTTGGGCACACGTCTGGTTCTGCCTCGGAAGTTGCGACTTTAACTTACGAGCAACAACTGGAACAGCAACTGAATTACACCCACACACCACCCTGTTCACCACATTGTCGACCTTGATCTTTACTTTCCCGTTTCCATATCTCAGACACCCCGATCACTCTGCATAACCTCCAAACGCGCATTACTAGCCACTCATTATTGACCAGTTAGTAATTACCAAGATGAAATAATAATCACAATTAATAATAACAAAACCCCCTAAATCAAACTAACTGCATATAAATTTCAATTCTAACAAATTAAACAATGTAATGTTAAAAAATATTACTTATCTTTAATATAGCTTAACAAAAAAATTGACGTCCTCCAGATACTGTTTTGAATGAATTTTGATGTTTATTTCCTTTGTATTATTTTTCTGTTATTTCTATAAAAAAAATTTAATTCCATTAATCCGCAATTTAATTCCATTAAATAATTGAGCTATGACGTGATGTAATTGTTGCCATAGTACTTGCAATCATTAATTTCTGTTCCGTGACGTAATATGGTTTTGTGACGTAATATAGTTTTGTGACGATAACATCCACCACGAATTTATTTAATGTGCTGCTAATAAAACAATTGAATAGTTTGTAAAATAGTTTGCATACTGCTACTGCACCATACCACAAATATAGCACACAATTAAAAATTTTGTTTTAGCAAATTATTAAGGTAGAACTGCACTCAAACATGGTGGAACAAATCAAATTGAAAGCATAGTAATAAACAGTAACTTGTTGTAATTTAAATAACGATTTATTTAGTTTTATCACCAAATACTTAAAAATTCTTTTTACAATAATTTCCTTTTAATGTTGTTAATAATAAATTTAAGAACTTCATTAACTTAATAAATTTACAATGTAATTACAACATTCACTTAATCATTTTCCAAATTTTTTTCTATAAATTTAATTCATGTTCAATTTAATGGTGCAAAAGGCTTAAACGTTCTCTACCATGGTCAACAATCGAATCTCCCCTCGATGTTTTTATCGAGACGACGAGCAAATCTTCTCTTTCTTTTACAAAAAACTCCAGCCCGCTAAAAACCAGATCATTCCCCACTCAGAGTTTTCAATATTCCATTATTTCTCCTCAAACAAATTGTTCGGTACAACAAATACGATATTACTCATTATAACTCAAATTTGGATTTACATCCAAGTTGTTACATGTAAGGTAAGGTATAATATAGTTAGAACAATTAGGATAAGCGATTTCGTTACAATACAGGAGATTGTCCATTGGCTCGGAATATTTGGTTATTTTGGGTATTCCTGCTCCAACATCGACTTTACTCTTCTAATCATCTGTCTGTCATTACATTTCATCATTGCTCATATATTGCATAGCTAATCTTCTGCTTCACTCTGATTTATAACTCAACTTTATCCGCATAGAGGGATCAGTTTTTGTGGATTTGTAATTTTTATTTAATTTTTTATCTATGGGTGACAACCTTACGTAATGCAGTATTTGCTATTGCCATATGAGTTAATTTTAGATATAACATACCACTTACATAATCACAGTGAGGTTTCACTAGCTAAGGTTATATATTAGGCGTGCGGTCGAATGAACTCTATTCAGTCAACGGTAGCACCGTCTGTCTTGATTATGGAGTATTCTTTGATGCTGGCATTCTATTTGTTACTGAAAAAATAGTTCCCATATTACTCTTTATGTGGGCTTTAATCATTGATTAAGACAGCGACACATGATTAAGAAATGTGCTACTGGCTGCATTTTTGACAATTATATTTTAGTTTTGTTCCTAGGCAAATTTTTTAAAAGAAATTTTTTTTTGAAATGTTATTGTTGTAATGGGCAAGATATTCCATGTCAGTTGATTTTTGTCCTCTTTACCTACAGGAGTATACTATAGAGATCTTTGAACTAAATAAACTTCTTAAACCACTTGTGTGTAAAAACACAATTATTTGAAATATTTCTTACGAGTAAATCTGAGACTTCCGGGAAGCACGTATTAAATTCTTGCATTTTTTTATACATTTTTATTAATTTATTAGTGGTGTCGACAGTTGTTCTTTTTGTTTTGAGTGGGCGAGTTGGGTGTTAGTTGGATAGTGAGTCGGGATGGAGTTGGTTGGAAAAACTGGTGTCGTGACATGAAAATTTGTGCAAGAAATTGAGTATTTGCTTTATTGTTTTAAAGATTTAACGTTTGCCAGAAAGACGCCAGTAAAATTATTCAAAATTAATTTTAAACTTAGTAATAGTTTTTGGTTATATAATAATCAAAGGAAAACATTATTATAGAATGAGTTTAAGATTCCACAAGAAAAAAAAATCACAAGTTAGCCATAAATTTTTACACATATATCAGTTTGTGAAAAATTATTTTTGTTAATCTAAATCTCCAGTGTAAAATACTTTTTTTTTGTATTTCGATTTCCGTAAATGCTAGAAGTGATTGGAAATAAAATATTTAATGAAGTGACCGTTCAAGGTCAATGACGGAGCGATAATATCTATTACTTGAAAGCACATTTAGGGTCCATTGTCAAAACTGTGCTAACATCATTATAAACCATAGGTAGTCAAAAAGTATCGACGTGGAGTGGACTATTTATACCTATAGAAATCCTATCAAACTTGCAAGCAAGGTTACTAGAATTCACGTCAGTTGGAGCTAGTGGCGGTTGAATGTAGGTAGATGTTACGTACACGACCAATTGGTAGAGCTTTACGGTCTATTAATTTATTTCAATCCTATCATGAAATATTGACCTATGTCATATTTTTTATTATGTGATATGATAGAATATATTATTTACTTTTCATTGTTTGCGTCATTCAACATCCAAATGTGTCCCTAAACACCATAGAATGCCTGTTGTTGTGTTATCTAGTTCTTAAAAGATTAATTTGTCCATTAATATCTGTAATTTATGTCTATTGTTTTTTTTTTTGTCTTATCTTTTTTTTAATGTTAAATTTTACTATCCCCTCCCACCCTATGTTACTCTTTACTTTTACGATCATTTAAATTTGATTTAAGAAATCAATTACTTTTTATCCTCTTTAATAGTTCTTAGGTTTTTTCAAATTTTATGTAATGAAGTTTCTTTTTAAGTAAATAATTTTGTAAGATCAGTTGCAAATTCAATCTCTCTGAAGATGAATTAATTTTCGAAATATGTAAGAGAAAATAGTAAATAAAAAAGAAAAATATTATAAATTATAAATAGTGTTTTTTTTTTAAGCCGTAAAATCAATAGTGGGAACTTTGCCTCTAAAAGAAAAACAACAAATTGTTATATAGTGATTTTACCGCACTCCGAAAAAAAAAAAAAAAAAAAAAAAAAAAAAAAAAAAAATTAAAATTTTACTTAAAAGATTGATTTGAATTGTTGTGACAAATATTTATAAGCTCCAATTACAAAACACATTTTAATTAAAATAACCTGTGATAAGTATTTTCTTTTGAACTTGAAATCATCCATTCTAAATTTTACTCTTTTGATAGCTCAAACCGTACGTTTTCTCCACCCCTTAAAGATTATATGAAGTGTAGTCAAAGGCTCCAGTTCACAGACCGCAAGTTCTTTGATGTCTGCAGCCTATCAAACCCGTTCTGAACGCCTAACCTGTTACGCCTTATCCATTTTGTACGCCTGTTGACTATATGGAAAAGTAGATCATCAATCATTATTATATGAAACATATTATTTTTTTATATAAAAGCTTCATTGGGTTTTGAACGACCGATTGGTTTAATTCCCACCCAGGATCAAAATTCCCACCTAAAATAAAACAATAATAACTATCAACACCCTGGTTTTTCAACTCTCAACTCTAGACAGTCAGCCACTAAAAATAAACATCATACGCTTATGGCTGATTAAGTTGTCACGAAGCGGTTAAATCTAAAATTGTTATTAGCATCTTGTAATAAAGAGCCTTCTCATTGGCGAACCAATGAGAATGGCATAGCAGAATGCGTTACTTGAATGATTGTTATGCCTTACGGCTAAAGCTCAGTCCTCGTGGATTTGATGGAGTAATACCTGCTGCTTCAACACAAATGCAGAAATGTACGCAATTTACGAAAAGTTACTGAAATGGAAAAAAAATACAAGCGGAGAATGGAGACTCTGGCGACCCCTTTTGCGAAAGACCCACGATCAGCGCGTCCAACCCCCACAATCACTCTCAGACGCCCACACACTCACGCCCCACACATGCTCACATTCACCCACACAGGCAGACGGCGAAGCCAGACACTTAAGCTCTCAGACCGGCAGCGCGCATCGCAAGTGATAGTAATCAAGATGGAGTCGTGTTGCTGTCACACGCGCATCATGGTACAGCCCATAAACCACTGCCATTGCTGGTACAACGCGAATCCGATCCCAGAGCACTGAAAAACGTCCACTCTATATGGAAAGTTCAGATCGATTACTTCCCCTTTCCTTTATTAATAGCATTAAAAAAAAAATTCATAAAACCATGAGTAATTCAAACAAAAAAATATTTATTTACAACCCAATAAATGGTAAGTTTGTTTGTAATTTGAACCAACATGTCCAAACAAGTCTATTTCAACCCCTGTAGTTGACCGTTAGTTAATGAATCATAGACCTAATAGACCTAAAACCGGACAAGAATTTGTTACTTTATTTTGTTGTTTTTAATTCCTTCTTTTTATGAATTACAGGACATTTGAGAATAATTAGTTCAAGAATATATAATTTCACCAAATTCAGGAAATATAAGGAAAAGAGGTATTTGGTACGTTAAGTTTGAACTCGGAGCTACACCATTTAGATTAGAATCAGTGCCACTCCAGACCAAATGTGTCTCGCTACCCACACCGCCCATTCGCACCCACAGGCACCGACTAACATGCCCCCATTCAACCACTGACACGCCCTTTCACACACATTCACCCTTCTACGTTAAACAAAAAAAAATAATATAAGTTCACTCACCCATGAATATATCCTCCAGACCTCCAAGTTTCCGTTATCTCAGCCCTCCATCAGCAACAACTGTGTCCAATTACTTTGATGAAAACAGGTACAGGCAAATATTTGTATAAATAAGCGTTAAATAACTTTCCGATATAGTTGGATGCGTTGTGAATAAAAGATAACAATTTGTCACAATAAGCGATGAATAATACGTTGACCCAAAAACGTAACGATTTGTATCAATAAATGTTGAATAATACGTTGAAATAAAAATGTACAGTTTGTATCAATGAATGTTGAATAATTTGCAAATTCGGTTGAATATGTTGAGTATACCAGGTAAACGTTAAATAAATTTCCAATATAGTTGAATAAAAAATGTAACAATTTGTATCAATAAATGTTGAATAATACGTAGAAATAAAAATGTAACAGTTTGGATCAATGAATGTTCAATAATTTGCAAATTCGGTTGAATACGTTGAGTATACCAGGTAAACGTTAAATAAATTTCCAATATAGTTGAATAAAAATGTAACAATTTGTATCAATAAATGTAAAAAAATTTGTCAATTCCGTTGAATACGTTGAAAATATGATGCATGAGCTTGTAGGTCAAAACGTTGAATAACTTTGGGATTGCAGCTGAATGCGTGGAAGTAATATACGGTAGCAATAGTACTTGCAAGGTTTAATGAGTTTATTGATATTCATCCAAATGATGAATTACGTTGACTAGTAGAGGCAATTGATAAAGCAGGTGAAAGTAGTACTTGGACTGCTAAGTAAATTCACGACTGTCGATCAAGGAGATGAAGTACATCCACGTAGCAATTGGACTATGCCCGGAACCGAGTTGTAACAATGTAAACGAAATGTCCGCCCCCAAGTAATCGAACGTGTGAAACATATCAACCAAAGGAACACGACATCAAAGTTAATAATCACATAAATTTCAGTAGAAATATTGTTTATTATAATGGTATTATTTATGCACAAAACAAAACATAGTTCTGCGATTGTTCTCGCTTAACATATTTAGCCTTAATTTCTTAGAATTTAGTTGAAGGCGTATGCATGCCCCAATTTATCGAAAAGAACAATATCAATTTCCCCGATCGTTCCAGAATAATAAGCGCGTCTTCAAATTATTTCCGAGCTGTGGGAAGATGCATGCATACGTGTTTCAGTAAATTGATCTTATTTGATTTAATCTAACTAGCGCCACAGCGAGACACACAACACGAAAATTCTTTTTGGTTATTTTAAATTAAATTAAACTTAATTTTCTTTGGATTTAATAAATAAATTTAGCTAGCGCCATTGCGAAACATACACAACATGAAAATTCTTTTTGGTTATTGTATATTAAATTAAACTTAATTTTCTTTTGATTTAATAGATAAATTTATATAGCGCCATTAAGAATAAAAACGTAGAGTTAATAATTTTCCATGGCCATACCTGAACCATGGTTGAAAGATATTTTTCTTGTTGAATCTTTCATATAACACTATAACACTCCAAAAATAACCCGACGGGATTTCACTACACCAAATATAGAAGTTAACTTTGTCATCCAACAAAACGAAAAAACCAAAGAATCGATTTCGACACGTATATATCTTTATAATTTAATAATTTCCAACGGACAAAACAACACGTAAACCATTTTAAAATTTTCTTTAATTCGCACTGACAGCACAGCAGATAATCCAATAAGAATTATCGACTAAGAAGAAAAGGCTAGGTTACACCCAGTATTTATAACAAAATTCAATGCCGAACATGGTAATAAAACTTTTTGGAATTTCGAAAGGATGGATTACACCCAGTAAGAAAATACGTATTGACAATAACGTTGCGAAGACCATTGTAATGCTGATTGCGAGATATAATTTTAGGATAGCAAGACGAATTGGTGCAGCTGTTTGGATTATGAAAGGTTCGAGTGAGGGTTCCAGATGTTAATTAATTATGTAATTAAATGTTAGGATCTTCTTTTCGATAAAACGAAACGGGTGGTTACTTTGTAATACTGACCATTGCAAAAAGTAAGTTTGCGAAACAAACCATTTCTGACACATCAATAAGAGTCATCAATGAATTAGAATGAATCAAACGCAAGTTCAGTCGACCGTATGATATTGAGGTATTACAAAATAACAACTTACAACACCATTACAATGGAATTCAGATCCATAGCGGAAAGACGATCTGATAGCAAGAAAATACCCATACAGAAAATCGAATGCATAACAGGTTAGGACATCAATTCTTTTTACTGTGGCGATTGGACAAATGCGCACAGCCGTTCGGCGGTTTGAAAACTTCGTTGTTAAGTACAGTTAGTGTCTAGAGGATTCAAATTCAAGCAGCATGAAAACGCAGTATGAATCAGTTTTAGGGGGTTGCAAAATTAAATAGTAATGTTTATAAGGATAAATAATAAAAAAGCTATGGGTTACGAAGACTATAAGAAAATATGACTATTGATGATGGATGGATGAGAATCTATTACGAGCTACACAGGTTGGTAAAAATGACAACTAATGAATCTGAGACCACAACACACTACGTTCAGACGTCGTCCCAGGCTATCCATTACAATCTGCGCTGAAATAAGTTTCTTTAAAATAGTTTTAACCTAGATTTAGACCTGTTGTAATGAAGAGCTTCTTCGTTGCAAAGCGAGATTATTTTAGCCCCAGACTAGCTACAGCCTATGGGATCGAGAGAAGAATACCTGGTGCTCCAGCACAAATAACTGAATCTGTACGCGAATCATGAGATAAGAACGGATAAAAAAAAACAAGTGAGCTACATTAGACTCTGGCGAACCCTATGTAGAAGAACCGCGATCACCCCGTCCAACCCCACATTTACTCATATATTCTCACACTCTCACCCCTCATACACTCGCGCACCCTCAACCACCTATACACATGCCCACCACACATATGCACCCAATCAACCATACCTACATCCATGCCCATACGTTTAACATTTCAAAACATTCATAGTCACATAGAAATTTCATTGTTATACATGTTATGCTTTATAAAAAAATGATGTCGGTACTTAAGGATGAAATTTTAAATCAACATATCGGTTAAATAATTTAAATTGATTAGTTGGAACGTTGGATCTTGCTTAGATGTGATAAAAAAAATAGGTTTGACTTCTAAAAATAAAAAAAATTAGAGGTAGTCTTTCCTACTTATGATAGCCGTAGACATCAGTGTAATGTGGAAAGAAATTAATTTAAGCTGACACATTCCTCTGACTAATACGCGCATGCACCACATACACTCGCTCATACATAACCCCATCCATATGTACATATACACACACTCGTACACCTACATACATAACCATAATCATTCATGCATAAAAGAAAAATTCAGATACGACTCACCCCATGATGTTGTCCAGTCCTACTCTCCTATCCTTCTTCGTGCCCCAATCAATACATCATCTTACTTGTGGTAATTATAGGAACATATTAGTTGACCCCACTAGTTAGCGAGATTTGTTGAAATTATGAGCGGTGATACAACTGATGTTCTCAAAAATCAAGGTTTGCAGCAATTGTGTGAGTTGGTCAATATCAAACTGTCCAAATTGCAGACAGAAAACTGCGGCCGTAAGTAGATAAAGTATCGGTTGCACAGTTTTGAAACTATGACGTTGGTAAATGTTGTAGTAGCAGCGATGAAACGTTCGTAACCAAACTCAAGGTCCGCCCTTATTCCCGCTGATAACAATAGCAAAAATGATAACACCCAAGGACGTACTGGCCACGGTTAACTTGTTGTCATAGATAAATACCGTATGCTTGTTTCTTTATTATCACCTGACAAACAGAAATGAAAGTATTAATGATGAAGCGAACAATTTAACTCCCCTTTGTTTTATAATTTTATTGATCTAGCCATAGATTGGTTTTCTAATTTATCGATTTCATAATTTATTCATTTTATAATTTATTTAGTTTATAATTTGTTTATTTTAGTTCACGGCACAAATGAAACTCGACACACCAAGAAAAATTATGCTATATTAATTAACAGTTCCACAGAGTTTAAAACTAATTTCAAGTTCACAAAAGAATTTTCTTATAGTCTATTTGACTAGATTTGTTTTTTTTATGCAATAAATGTTACTAATACACGAAATAAATTATTAAATATTGTTTCAAAAAAAAAAAATTGCTTATAGTCTAATTGACTAGATTTTTTTTAGGCTTTAAATTTTTCTAACACGCAAAATAAATTATTATACATTGATTCAAAAAAAAATTTTCTTATAGTCTAATTGACTAGATATGTTTATGCAATAAATTTTTCTAACACACAAAATAAATTAATCTGTAATCTTTTACCAATATGTCCTGGTGATTGGCTCGTTTCAAATCCAATCGCTATCGTTTACTGCACATTTTTCGTAATCACTAAACTTGTCTTGACCATCTCCAATTTTTCATTGCGATCGTATAAAAAGGAAAATCTCTATTCCTTGAGCTTATAAACGAAAAGTATTGAACATCTGAACATTTACACCAGAATTAAATCAAGATCTAGACCGTAAAATTCACAACTTTATTTACGAATCTGTAATAAAATCAACAACTCTCATTTATAATCACATGCGAAAAACCCAATATCAATTTTTCTTTCCAATTAGAGAATTGACTTCTCACGCTAGAATACTATCGGAAAAAGTAAATGACAGTCGAATCATAATCAGACTAAGAGGCCCTCTACAACTTCAATCGCGTATTTATAGTCAAAACAAAACTCCGTTTTTACACCTCAACAACCGATAAACACGATAATTCTGTTTATTGATTATTTTCTTTCGTTGAATAATTTTGTACCCAATAAAAGTGTCTTCACTGTACTAAAATCGGAAAATAATTCTCAACAAAAACATTAATTATGAAACGATTGTAGGAAATCTATCGGGGAATAGCGCAATTATGATATTGCACAACTTTTTTATGTTCATTGTTAACCGAAAGCCATTGCAGGCGGCAACCACGGTTTAAGAAATTATGTGTAAAGGAAAAAATGCAAACAACTATGAAAATTTCCGTCAAGGCAAATTTGATGTGTGAGGTACATGTTTTGTATTACGGACCGGAACCGTCATGGGGTGAGATAATTTTTCTTATAGTTTTTATACAATTACTTTACTAATTAATTTAATTTTATACAATTTTTATAGTTGTAGTTAATGGAGGAGTAAAGATGGCATTCGTTCTTCTTGTGTATGCGTGCATACGCTCAAGCCATCAAGATTGTTTATCGTAATATTGACCTCCAATCATTTGCTCGTTACAAAAATTTCAAGTGTAACTGACCTAAAACTAGTTTAAATTACTTAAGTTAATACATTCGAGTGACACTTTTGTAGGACAGCCTGCGAAAAATCCACTTGTTTCCTTTTTGCGGCAAGGTCCGTCCACTTTTAGTGACTAAAATTTAAGGATTTCTATAGCCCGCTTAATACGATCATTATTAAATAGTTTTGAACCCAACCACCTCTCTGATTTTTCTTTTATTACTCACGTCTATTGGATGCAAATTGATGGTACATAGAAAAAGCAATTCCAAAGATTTCATATGACCTTCGACCAATGTCTTTTGTTACAAGGTTAAGTACTCTAGTCACCACAAGCGATGTATAAGTAGTATCACAGAGGCTCGACTTCTTTGTTATACGAAATTAACAACCTCTTTTTTTCTGCCCATATTCCGGTTTCTCTAGTTTTGTTAGAGAACAAACCTACTCTAATTGTTCATAGTTTGTATAACTATTTACAGCAACATTTATCCTGCGTCTTTTTTTACAATAATATTGGGTTCATACAGCAAGTTCCAATGCAGTTTAGTATTAAAAAGTTCCTCTTACAGTTACATGCTGTAAGTTTTCTCGATTTCTCTTTATTACTAGGACTACTTCCCCGTTTGTGTAACGAAACTGTTGCCAATTTACGTAATTTAGAGTCGCACTACTTTTCCACATGCATTAAATTTACATTAACAAAAACTTTTGTAGTTATTTTCGCCTTTTTCAAACATAATTTCCAATATTCAATTCTTGGTCGTTTATCGCAATTTTTTCGGATTAAATTTATCATAAAATAGTTGTGCAGTATCCTCAATTTGGAATCGCTCTATTTCCCAAAAAGACAAGTAAAATCAAGCAATAGGTTACTTCTCGTTGACTGCAATGTCATGAACCTTTGAAGTTGTTTTTGCTTATTTTGTTAAAATACAATTTCTTGTCTCCAATTCGTAACTATTTCATACATAATTTTCTTTCAGTTTGTTATGAAATAGTCGCGCAGTCTCCTTAGTGGGTTTTCAGTATCACTGAAAAAAATATTAAAACAAGCTACCAGTTAATGCTACCATTTTTTTTACTATAAATGGCAGCCACGAGATGTCCTCTCGATCTTATCTGTCTGTCAATTCTTGTGTAAAGATCGAACGATGAAGTTTTTTTGACTTCACGTTTTCAATTCAGTAAATTATTTGTGATATAACATCACCCCGATGGAAAATCTCCCATCAAGAATAATATAAGAACTGAATCTAAAAAATTATGGTGCAAATTATGAAACTTTTTGCAATCCATACTATTTTAGAGCGTTCTAGTTTCGAACCAATCAGAAAATTTTTAAACTTTAAAAAAGTTTATCATTCTCATCAGGGCTAGCCGACTAGAAACACTCTTCCAAAAAATGTCAACGCTAATGAATATAAACCAAAAATTGGGTTACAACTCTAGCGAAGTGTAAAAACAAAAAATTTACATAATCATAAATTTAATAGATTCAGGTTTAGTTAATTAATTTCTCTGGTGATCACTGTTTTGTTATACTCTAGACATTCTAGTATTGAATAACAAACTTGTATCGGTGAGAAGAAGATTCACGTTTTTGTTTGTAATAAATTTAAGTAGTGAAATTATTAATTTTTTTTGTGAGTTTAACATTACCTAATTCTAGTAGTTCAGTCTTCATTTTAGTTTCGATCACTAGCTCAAACTTTGATAAAAATATTTATATGTTTGTGCCTATTAGTTTAAATTACAAATAAAAAAAAATTTGATATATGTTTATACTGTAAACCAACAGGGCGCAGATTTTTGTCTGCGGTTGCAAAAAGAAAATTAAAATTATAAATAATAGAGATAAAAAATTATTATTCGTTCGTGTTGTTAAAAAAAAAGAATAAAGAATATGAACGAAATTATATCTACATAGATCGGTCAGGCTAGTTTGATAGTGCAAATTAACAATCGCAAAGAAATTCAAATCAGAAAAAAATTATATTCGGTTCGCAAACCAAAACAAAAACTTGCGCGTTCAGTTTAATACAAGGTACGTAGGCAATATATATGTATTAGTCACCTTATCATTCGATTTATTGCTCGAGCCGTGTAACAGGCTAGAAAGCAATTGACCTTCTCGGTTTAAACAATAAATATTGTGGAACGGTTTTGTTTTCCTACCGTTCTTATGACAATTCAATAAGAAAAGGAAACATTTGGACTCACTAAAATAAATTACGGTATTATGTACCTTGTTTAGTTAAATTTTTTTTTCTCCTATTTAAAGAACGTGTGGTTCGGGAATATACACCATCAGTGCTACCGATGAACTGATTGGTCTTATGAAATGACTGTTTGGTTTTTTTTTGGTGAAGATTGTGCATATCAAGGCTAGAACCACTAGTTTATAGTAATGATAGAGCTACTGTCAAATTAAATTGTATAAACTGGTGTTCGAAAAATAAAAAATTAAGAATTTATATATAGATATGATATAAAATGTATAATCTCTAAGCATACTTCATAATTAAGATACATGAAAAGTTTTTTTTTGTTGTTCTCGAACTTAAGGAAATTATACTGTTAGTACAAATCTATGTTTTAGTATTTTTAAATCGTTTTGGTTGATATATTAAATTTCTGTTATAAATGCAATTGTGTATTTTATAAGGACTGTGTTACGACAATTAAATTTTTTTTACGAAAACTCCGTGAGTGGGTACATTTCGACAATTTTGGGTTGGATCATAAATCTCAGTCAGGATCCACTGCAGCATCTGATACGTACCTTGGAGGACGACTAACCAGTCCGAGATATATATACCAATATTGTTGTTACCTTGCACATTTCTACTTTTGCGATATGCTGACCGTACTAGAGCCGCTGTAAAGGATGGTATAAGCTTCGGCTAGGTGATCGAGGCACGGGGTCCACATCAACAATGGGGTGAGTCATATATTAATTTCATTCTATTTTGCCTGTATGAAGGTTGATGGATGGGTATGTGTGTGTACGTGTGATGCATGTGAGTGTGAATCAATATCAATAGTTTACTTCATTTTATTTTTCATAAAAAGTTGACAAAGATCAATGCGGTCTTATGTCAGCAGATCAGAATTACAACAATGTCAGAATTACAACAAGCATCATCCCATGGAACGTCGAGTCCATTTAATCCTGAAACCGTTTAGTTAATGATTGGCATATTTGATAAAGAAAATCGAAATACTGTTAGTGTTCAAGATTTTGGGAGATCTATGGAAATAGGTAACATCCTGGCAAAACTGTTTGGTGGCAGTATTGTTGATATAAATGAATTGAAGACAGCATGGTCCGCATTTGGATAAAGATTGTCAGATATTTTGTATTATTAAAACGGGAATTTGATCATATTGGACGGGACAATGGACAATGTTATTTGATGATCTTATTCCAGGTTGTATAATTTTATATACACGCACGTCATCCTTCAGACAATGTGATACTGTTATGGATGGGGTTATACCAATTCACTACGAAACATATCTTAGCATGGTTTTCAGCCTAAAAGTTTTATTTTTTTTGTGTCTTCCTTTTTTTGAATTATAATTGATAATTGCCTCGGTATTTCATAACATTCTAAACAGGTAAATACGGAAACAAATTGAAATCTTAAATTTAACTCAAATTATCTTTGGCTATCCAAACAAATTGCCAATTTTTGATACTTAAAACAACAAAAAGAAAGGAATTTTCAGTTTGTTTAGGTTTAGCCTGTGATTCATTTTCCATTCATAATTGAAGGTCAAATTTATTTAAATCTTTTTTTTAACTATATATAACTTGGAACTTTTCAAATATATAAATATCTATAGATATTTTTGTAACATTCTTCAAGGCAATTGATAAAAATAAAAGATAACTAATTACATAATATTAACAAATTGTAATAGGGTACGGTTATCAAGGTATAACACAATAATAATGTAGTATACGGTCTACCTACGTATATACGAGAGAAAAGAAAAAGAAACAAACACATTAAAAAAAAGGGAAGAATTTAAATTATAACCTTAACTGAATTTCCCCAGATGAAATTGAATTAATTCCCAAATAACATATATTCTCAGAATTTTAAGATTCCATTATGCTGAAACGAAAATCACAATCCTATGTAAGGTAAATGTACAATATTACGGGCTAGTACATTATTCTGTGCTTTTTTATAAAAAGCCTTAAAATAAGATAAATTTAAGCTATTTTGAAAAAAAATATATCACGATACACGCCCTGAATTGCTGAGAATCAGTAGTTTTGATTTTCTTGCCGGCATTTTTGATTTTAAGTTCATAAATCATACCTTGATTGGTTAGTCGACAAAAACTTGGTGTTTGAGACAATTTTCTTATGGAAAAGGTTAAGGTATTACTAACATTTTTTTAAGACTATAAAAATTTATCGGTATTTATTTCCTGTAAAATATTCTTTTTTGTGGATCAATTAGGATTATATTAAACGACTAACGTTAATAGAATACTGATTTTGTACATTTAAGTTATTAAAACAAGTGAGTTTTCGACGAACGGAATTACATTCATAATTTATTTGAAATGTCCGTAATTCCGTTCTTAGCACGGAATTAAGAAATTTTTAAACAAATTTATTTTGTTTTTTATATCAAAAGTAATTATCTATTGAATAAAAATGTAATTTTTATAAATAAAGAACACTTTAAAAATGTGTCGGAGCTAATTATGGATCTATATTATTTTAAACCAAATTGCTAGAATTAGGATTAGTAGATGTTAAATTTTCATTGATTAGAAGAAAATCTGGTCTACTCAATAGTTTCTTTAAATCACTCTCTGTTTAATTCAGTCGTGTGTTTTAAATTTTGTTATCATTGCCTTAGAGTTCATGGTTTTTATAACACATTCCAAATAAAAATACTTCACTTATTTTTATAATAGGCTGTATCTTGCTAACACGGAATTAGGGTCAACAGAATTTTAAACATTCCTAATTACGGGTTATTCGTCAGTTTGAAGACTTGGAGCATTAATAGTCCAGATTTATCAGATCTAGCATTTTATAACAATTTATTTTCACAATAACTTGGAGCAACAGTCTC
Organism: Diogma glabrata; assembly: GCA_963693315.1. NCBI lineage: Eukaryota > Metazoa > Arthropoda > Insecta > Diptera > Cylindrotomidae > Diogma > Diogma glabrata. The sequence goes on along the minus strand of OY856186.1, from coordinate 454,048,148 downwards.
AAACAGAACGTTTTCGTTGACCACAATCAAGGTATGATTTATGAATTTAAATTAAAAAATACAGGTTAGAAAATCAAAATAATTGATATTCTCAGCAATTCAGGACGTGTATTATGGACTAAAATTTTTTCGCATAGAGGCATTGTAGAATTTCAACTTTTGATATATATTTATATCGGCAGAAGTATGCACACAAAGCCATTAAAAGCATAGATAGAACGGTTAAAATAGAGCTTCAGTAAATGCAGATGTTAAAGAAAGACTTCAGACAATATTTTGTATAAATTATTATTATAATTATTAAAAGCCAAAATTATTTTTATTTCGTTTACTGTTTTCACTAGCATACAGTGTGGTTCGAAATTTGTTAAAAATTTAAAAAACAAGGCAAGCTTAAAGTTAAATTGTGCTTGAGCCGATTAACCGATTTGAATTATTTTTTTTTTCTCCTTTTTCATTTTTTTTCTGTTTTTCAGTTTTTGATATTCTGATACTTATAAATAAATGTATTAACAAAGTTATCTTTATTTATAAATAAATAAGTAAATAAATAAATAAATAAATAATAAAATAAATAAATAAAAAAATAAATAAATAAATAAATAAATCAATAAATAAAAACATAAATACATAAATACATAAATACATAAATACATAAATACATAAATACATAAATACATAAATACATAAATACATAAATACATAAATACATAAATACATAAATACATAAATACATAAATACATAAATACATAAATACATAAATACATAAATACATAAATACATAAATACATAAATACATAAATACATAAATACATAAATACATAAATACATAAATACATAAATACATAAATACATAAATACATAAATACATAAATACATAAATACATAAATACATAAATACATAAATACATAAATACATAAATACATAAATACATAAATACATAAATACATAAATACATAAATACATAAATACATAAATACATAAATACATAAATACATAAATACATAAATACATAAATATATAAATACATAAATAAATAAATAAATAAATAAATAAATAAATAAATAAATAAATAAATAAATAAATAAATAAATAATTAAATAAATAAATAAATAAATAAATAAATAAATATATACATAAATAAATAAATAAATAAATAAATACATAAATAGATAAATAAATAAACCAAAAAATAAATAAATAAGTAAATAAATAAATAAACAAAAAAACAAATAAATAAATAAATAAATAAATGAATAAGTAAATAAATAAATAAAAAAATAAATAAATAAACCAATAAATAAATAAATGAATAAATAAATAAATAAAATGTTTAGTTTTCTTAAAAATCGGTTTCACTTATAGACTATTGTTAAGTTTAGAGATGGATAGTAAGAAAACGACTTTATTTGTTGGCTATCCAAATTCAATAGGACTTTATTATAATCAATTCTGATATCAACAATTTTATGCTATTACAAAAATATGTAAATCTAGTACAATTAACTTATCGATATATATATAAATAATAACAATTGATACATCGATAAGTTAGTACATTACAATTCTCCCTTTTTAAAGAGAACAAACATTTCATTTGTTTTTCTTTTTTTTTTTTTTTAATTTTACTCTTAATCTAATCAACCTTACAATTAATTCTCTTTGCTTTAAGTTAATAAAAAAAATAGAAATAAATACTAAACAATAATTCAACAAAAAAAAAAACAAGAAAACAAAAACAACAATTTTTTTTTTAATCTGAAGATGTATCACATCACACTACCTTAATCAACTTACAGGGTGTCTCACATAATTCATTGAACTAAATTTGCTTTTGGGTGAATATCTCGTAAAAAATAATTAGTTGTTTCCGACCGAGGACGTTTAGCATAGCTTGGTTCTAACGGTTTGTGTTTGCGTTTTTTAGTTCTACGAACTACAGCGCGAGTTGTCGGATAATATTTAAATTTATTAATATCTTTATTGAAAACTTTTAGTTGATTTCGATGTGCTGTACGGGTAGTACCCCCCACTTTTATCAAATATAAATATTTGCTTAATCGTTTAACAACCTCCCCTTGAATCCATTTTATATCACTTTTGTTACAATTGTGGTTTAAATATAAAATTTCTTGACGCGGTGGAATATTAAAAGTACTTCTCATTTTCGTATCCCTATGCGAAACATCCGGCAAGTTGAATTTAACTTTTTTAATTATATTATTGTTTTTATGATTTTTATTTTTTAAGTGTGAAAGTAGTGTATGTGGTTCATTTTTAAACATTAAACTTGCTGGAGATATCCCGGTTACAGTTGAGGGTGTTGACCTATAACTAAATAGAAAATTTACAATTATTTCTTTAATATTTTGCCTTTCGTGGGACGACTTTTTAAGCGTATTTTTTACGGTTTGCACGGCTCTTTCTACTAAACCGTTACTAGCCGGGTGGTAGGGTGGACTATGCGTGAGCTTAATATTATTTGACATGCAAAAATTTGCAAACACTTTTGATGAAAAAGGCGGACCATTATCTGTAACGATTTCCATGGGTAGTCCGAAAATTGCGAATTGGTGCTTTAATTTGGACAATACTGAAGACGCAGAATATCCATTTAAACTGTACACATCGATCCATTTGGTAAAGCTATCACATGAAATTAAAAAATCGTATTTTCCGTAGTGGAATAGATCCAGGTGAATTCTTTCATACGGTTCCGATGTATGCGGCCATTGATAATTTGGACAATCCAAAGTACGTTTCTGATAAATATTACACGTAATACAACTTTTGGCAAATTCCTCGATCATCTTGTCTATTCCAATCCACCATACATTTTCTCGGGCTAAGGCTTTCATTCGAACAATTCATCTTCAGATTAAAAAAAAAATTGTTGTTTTTGTTTTCTTGTTTTTTTTTTTGTTGAATTATTGTTTAGTATTTATTTCTATTTTTTTTATTAACTTAAAGCAAAGAGAATTAATTGTAAGGTTGATTAGATTAAGAGTAAAATTAAAAAAAAAAAAAAAGAAAAACAAATGAAATGTTTGTTCTCTTTAAAAAGGGAGAATTGTAATGTACTAACTTATCGATGTATCAATTGTTATTATTTATATATATATCGATAAGTTAGTACATTACAACTATTTTATTTTTTTTAAATTTTTTTCTCAATCTTTCAACTTTGGCCTTTCAATTTAAAACATGTCTATATAAATACGGTTTATAAAAATATTACATTGATAAAATAATTTATATTTCTATACGATTTTTTATATTTTTATTTTTTAAAAATGGAGATTTAAAAGATACCTTTATTCTTTTATTTTGTTATTGTTTTTGTGTTATAGAAAAGAATTGTTGTTTTTGTCTTATTGTTTTTGTGTTAAAGAATTTATTGTTTTTCCATAACACACTTAAATTACAAATAATTGTTATTTGAATATATTGTAATAAACTTCGTCCAGAATAACCAATACATTCGGCAAAGATGAATTAAAAAGTTAACTCATTTTAACTAATACAATTTGCATAAATTAATGTAAATTAAATTTGTTATACAAATGTTTACATTAATGAATTAAAAGGAGGTGTGGCCTATTGTTTCTAGAAAATACACTGGCAACAAAAACTGAGTTACCAGACGTTTCTGCTTATTTGTTTTTGAATATAAATAAGCGAACAAAATATCAGATAGTCAGTTTTAATTTTGCAATTAAAAGTGTTTTATAAATATTCGCAAGTATAAGGCATAATCGGTGGTACTTGAGCCTGGGTACTAATAGTGAAAGAATTTGAACTTAGTGGAATAGTAAATACAGATTTTACGATTCCGAATATTATTGATTCAAATTGTGGAAAAGCGGTGAAGTTTATCGTACATAAATTGGAGACCCTGGAATTTATTGTAATTAAAATCGGAAGTTGCTGTAACTGGTTGATAAATAAAGTTTGAGATTTTGTTAACTAAAGAACCAACGAAGAGTTGTTACAATATTATTAATTTTTAGTTTGAAATTTTTGTACTCTGTGACATTTACTGTTTACTTTTGAACTGTTTTTTCTTTCTGTTCTTTCTTTTGTCAGGTCTAGAAATTGCACTTTTGGATTATTGAAAATAACATTTTAAAAAATTTAAACTTAAAAAGTTCATGTAACATAAGCAAACTTTTCAGTATACCTAATAATACCTTTAAACCCAAAAAAGTAATAATAGCTCCTGGGCCCACACCGATTTCATGTGATGTTTACCACATATTTTATACTTCTTGAGGCACCTGTCCTTGACGAGCCCGAAAACTTTTGTTCTGCGATTTTCCTCACATCGGCCGCTATTCGTTCGGCAATCTCCGAAAAATTTTGATTGCCCGCGATCTTGTAAAACTGCTACCACATTTTCAACTGCTTGTCTAGCCAAAATTTTTTTGCTATTGTCGAGTCCGACAACTGACGTTAGGGTATTTTTTCGTTGTCGGACTAGACAATAGCAAAGAAATTTTTGTTGGAAAAGGTTACCCTCGTGTTCTAAATCAAATTTCCAACCCCCATAGCTTTAAAAAATAAAATTTACATGAACCCGGGCAATCGGCATTTTTCGGAGTTTGCCCAACGAAAACGCGGCCGAATCGATAAAATGGCAGAACAAAGGTTTTCGGACTCAGCGAGGACAGGCGTCTCACAAAGTATAAAATATGTGATAATCATCACATGAAATCGGCGTGGGTCCAGGGACTATAATGCCTTAGTATGTTTTTATTAAAGAATAAATCTATAAAATATTAAGAAATAAATGAAAAAATGTACTTTTTGAAATCGCTCTGTTGGCAAAATTAAAATTAAAAAACCTCATATGAAAATATAATTTTTTTGATTAATGCAGTATTTTTATAAAGCGTTACCTATAGTCCCTTTCAAAAAAAAATTAATCAGATCGGGTAACCCGTTTGAGAACAATTCAACTTCAAACTTTGTTTGCCCCTAAATTTCTGCCACCCTGTATCAAAACTAGAAAAAATAAACAAAATTAAAAACACGTATTAATTTTGTTTATTATACTATCGATTACCAAAGTTTCAAGAAAACCAAAAAAAGTTAGGCTTAAATTGTTCATTTTATTGTCGTCTTTATTCGATTTTTTCTAATATATGTAATATAAAAACATACATAAATTGTGTATGCTAGGACATAAAGAATATAATATATCACAATATAACAATAAAATTTTTGGCACGTTGTGAAATATATTTAACGTTTATTGTAATAATATAAAACCATAACCGTGAGCTCAACTGCATTGAGACTAGTGCTGTTTTTGCTGCTTCCATAATCCAATAATCTAATTCGTAGTAAATGCATGCATAGCTTCGACCGTATTTCTGTACCAAAATGCATAAACAAAGTAGAAGCTTTGGTTCGTAGTGACACCAAATTTGTTAAACACAAAGTAGAATAATAATGCCATTTACTTAACGTGAAAGTTTAAGTTTATTGTTTTATATTCAACTCATTGTTCCTTAAACTAAACGATTTATAAGCAGATATGTCTATTAGTGACACTGATGACACTACCAGCGCACTAATTTTCACTGTCCAAACATCCGACCAGCCAGATAGACATATTATTTAGGCTTATTTAAAAAGCGTGTTAAGTTTTTGACCTTATTGAATAAAACTACCATTTTTGTGTTTTTAAAATGATAAAATAAATAATATAAACGTAGATAAGTGTTATAAAAAATAAAGCATTTGTTTTAAAAACAAAACTCTTCTCTGTCCAACTCTTTAAAGTACAAAATAGTTATTTCTTTAAATATCACGCAATTAGGGACGCACTAACACGGTATTAGTTACATCGTCAATTTTTTAGCACGGAATTAGAGACAATGCAGAGGTCATTTGAAGTATTTATAAATACCATTGCACCAAATTTTAAAACTTTTTGATGTACAAAATGGTAAACAAAACAGCTATATAATTATAATAAACCACTTCATATGTTATTTCTGTTGCCTCAAAAATTTTAAATTCATCCTAAAATGAGACAATCCTTAATAGCACGTAATATGGTACACTTACCTTACTAAAATTTACGATTAATTAAATAAATACCAAATAGTAATTATATACGATCTTAAGATTGCAGTTTATTAACTTACTGTGAGCATGTATCACTGTAGGCGTGCATGGACGTGTATATGGATGAGCGATTGTGTGTATGCATGTGAGTGATTGCATTATAATACGGGATTGAACGTGGTGATCGCGGTTCTTTTCATACCAGGGGGTCGCCAGAGTCTACCCATTTCACTTAGTTTTTGTTTTTTTTAGCCATTTGTAAATCGACATACGCGTACTATTGACTATTTGTGTTGAAGCAGCAGGATTTCTTTCTCGTTCCCACAGACTGCCGCTAGTTTGGGGGCTAATATAACAATCTCGCTAGGTATGCGGCCTGCTATACCACTTCGTTGTTAATCAACAAAGCAGCTCTTCACAACATTTTTGAAGTCTAAATCGAACACGTTGACTTTATGTTTTTCACCGCTAGATCCAACATCTACAGTTTTGTCCTAGTAACACAAGTAATTTGCAAACTTTAACACACTTATCGTCAGCTTAACAGTGAAAGGACGCATCTGACATTTTTGCAATTTTGACTTTTAGATATTAAAAGGTTTATTGTGATATCGTGCATCTCAAATATACGTTTTGTGTCATTATCTCTTTTATTTTCTAAAATACGCGCCAAAATAAAAAAAAACGCGTATCTGTAAATCAACAGAAATTTATCGTGAGATCTCGTATCTATCGTAGGGCGCATGGTGTTTATTGCTTTAACAAGGTGTAGTGGTTCGGTAAATTTGTGTTTAAAAGTTTTTTTTTCCAATGCATTTCAACACAATAATTGTGAATAATATACATTTACTTGTGGAATTGAAACATAAAGTTTTTCCGTTTTGTTAAATTTATTGCAGATACGTGTTGTCGCTGGAGTTATTGTTCAATAAAATGTCATTTTTTCATTAAATTATTATATATCATATTTTTATCGTTAAAATACACTGATTTAAAGAATTAGTAAAATAAATTGTAATGGATAAGAACAAAATATTTTTTTACAAAGTGTGACAAACTGTATGTGCGACAAAATATTTAAAATAGGCATTGTGAGAAGAAGTAACCGACGCATGTATGACTTTTTATTATTTTTTCCTATTTTGGATTAAATACATATTTCGAAATATATTTAATAATATATTTGTTTATTTATTTTATATATATTTAATAATTTATTTAATAATATATAAGAGCAATTTCACGAAGATTCAACAACGTTTTGACTTGACCCTTTTTAATTTTGATTATTTTTTGTTTATAGATAGTCTTTGATAAATAAAAAATACAAGTTCTCTTAGAATTTTTTTTTCGACCAGGGGTCTTCACAGGGTGCCCCTCAATTTTTGTTATTTTGTGATGTGAGTGAATTTTGACGAGCGATTGTAGAAAAACTACTCAATCGATTTTCATAAATGATATGTCGTTGAATAGGTATTAGAACAAAGTTTTTAAAAATGTACACTGTTAATTTTTTGAAATAATATTTAACGGTGTAACATAAGAAAAAAATGGTGTAATTAAGAAAAAGATGGCATAGCCTTTTTTTTTTTTTTTTAAACCAAATTGAAGCTTATTTTATATCTAACAACTTGTGAAAGTTTAGGACTAGCATCATTTTTTGTTTTAGAGATAAAATTCGTTGTGCATATGACTGTCGGGAATCAGTTTTTTTGTTCTGAAGGAAAATTATAAAAATGGCGATTTTTAGATTCAGATTTTTTTTTTATGTTAAATATCAAATATTTTATTATTAAATGAACTTTTTAAAAAGCAATTTCAGTCAAGTTCAGCAAAATTTTGCGACATTTTCACTGGACCCTTTTTAATTTGGTTTATTTTTAGTTTACAGATAGCCTTTGATAAATGAAAAATACGGCTTCAAGTAGAATTTTTTTAAATATAGACCAAAGTAAACCAAATTAAAAAGGGTCGAGTCAAAATGTCGCAAAATTTTGCTGAACTTGACTGAAATTGCTTTTTAAAAAGTTCATTTAATAATAAAATATTTGATATTTAACATAAAAAAAAAATCTGAATCTAAAAATCGCCATTTTTATAATTTTCCTTCAGAACAAAAAAAACTGATTCCCGACAGTCATATGCACAACGAATTTTATCTCTAAAACAAAAAATGATGCTAGTCCTAAACTTTCACAAGTTGTTAGATATAAAATAAGCTTCAATTTGGTTTAAAAAAAAAAAAAAAAAGGCTATGCCGTCTTTTTTTCAATTACACCTTTTTTTTCTTATGTTACACCAATAAAAATTATTTCAAAAAATTAACAGTGTACATTTTTAAAAACTTTGTTCTAATACCTATTCAACGACATATCATTTATGAAAATCGATTGAGTAGTTTTTCTACAATCGCTCATCAAAATGCACTCACATCACAAAATAACAAAAATTGAGGGGCACCCTGTGAAGACCCCTGGTCGAAAAAAAAATTCTAAGAGAACTTGTATTTTTTATTTATCAAAGACTATCTATAAACAAAAAATAATCAAAATTAAAAAGGGTCAAGTCAAAACGTTGTTGAATCTTCGTGAAATTGCTCATAATAATATATTAACAAAAAAACTTTTACGTTTTGAAAATAAATTACGAATAAAAACGTTTTTTATTCCTCCTTTAAAATCGTGTTTTTGCTCATACGTTCTTTCACTGTTAAGCCGATGCTATGTTTTCTCTTATTATGAATTCTAGTAAACACTCAACTCTATGTTTTGTGTCGGTACTTTTCCACAACTCATTTTGAGCGTTGCCAACACCCTCACTGATAAGAGGACGCTTCTTAAAATAGCTCTGCTCTATCAACCTCTATACCTCGGTAAGTGCTATCCACAGCGCTATTCTCCATCAAAATTAATTTATACTGCATCATTTGAGTGCGTCAAAATAACAAAATAATACTTCCAATCTAAACCGGTTTTCTCAAAAATAAAACCAGATTTGAAAATAATATTATTATTATTGAGTTGAGTTCTTTATGTTGCATTATTGTTACATTAGCAGAAATCAACCCGTTGCTATAATGTCTACCAAAAATTTTTAAACATATGAATTGGGTAATTAATGATTTGTGTTGACTTGCTGAACCATATTGCAACGTCTTACAAGAAGATTCTTTTCCAACTAAAGCTATTCGATTAGCTTCAAAATTTTTAAACTTTTTTTCTTATGATTTAATATTTTTAGGCAAGCAAAACAGTATAAGGAACAACTTATCCCATAAAATACCTCGAAAAAAAATTAATCCTTTTCCAACTTATTATTTTTTTAACGTTATGGACACCTGTTACATTTCAATTTAGCTCTAAAATTAAACATAAATTTCCCATGAATAATACTAACACACACTTCAACAGGGTGGTGCATTAAAATAACAAAACGGATAAGGAAAAATCGAGAACAAACACAATTTATAAAATTGAGCACAACAGTTTTTTTTTCTGATAAATATCAAAATCTAGTCCAGATTTCAATTCACAATGCAATTCATTTTCTAAACGAACCTAAATACACAGAAACCCATACAACATTAAGCACGAAATGAATTTACACCAACACTAAATAAAATATTAGTTTTCCGTATAAAATTCATTCAGAGCGCATGATTTCGACACAAAACAATAATAACAAATTCGAAATATCATCCCCCTTTTTTGTATGAATATACAACTCTAAAGAAAATATAGGGAAATTTTTTCCTCATTTTCATACATTTCTTACAAGTATTATTCTATTTCTTTTATTTGATTTTTCCATTTTTCCATTATATTACCATTGTTGTTGTTGATATTATGTTTGGTTAAATATTTGAGTAGAAAAAATTCTGTTATACCGCGCTACGACGCTAGTAGAAGGGAGTGGTACGTCAAAACTGACGCACATTACGATATATTTTTTTTATTAAATAAAAAATATTCTTTTCTATTTTTTTCTCTATAATTTTATTATTTTCTTTATTATTATATTATAATAATAATATAAATAAAAATCCTGTAAGTTAATAAACGGAAATTAATAAAAAGTGTAAATATTTTTTTTTTTAAATACAAAATATAATAAGTTAAGTGCTTCCGATATGAAATTATCTTCAACAAAAGCTGAGCTTTTTCTTTTATTTTAATTTTATTACGTATTTTTAATTAAAATTGATCAAATAATTATATAAGAGAATAGTTGTGAATTTGTTTTAAAATTATAAACTTCAATGTAATTTTATATGTGTGTTCAAATATGTGGATTTAAATTGGTGAAAAGTGTTTTCCCTTAATAATTATAATTTAAAAAAAAAATTTATTTGACATAAAAAACTTAAACTTAGAGACAGCATGGCCGCCAAAATATTTTTACATCCCTTGTTATTTTAATGTTTTATTAATTAAATAAAAATTTAAATAAGTTAGGGAAATTATATAATTTAATTTATTTTCGTAAATTAATTTAATAAGAAAATTTTTAATATTCCTACATTTAAAAATAATCCTTTATATTTTATGTATATGTATGTGGTGTTTTTATTTTTCTATATGTGAATGTATGTATGTGCATACGTGTCTATGTATACCAACCTCATAAATTTCCTTTAATTTAATAATAAACTTTTCTACGTTTGAAAATGTATTTGAATTTTTATGTATTAAAATCAACCACTTGTTTTCACGAAAAGAATATTCGAAGCGAAATAAATAAATAATCAATTTGTTGTTGCATTTTCCATTTTCCTTTCCTATTTGGTTTCTATTTTTTTTTTTTCGGTGAGAAATGTGAAAACACGAGTAGAAAAATATATAAATGTGAAAAAGTACCTGTAGATGGTTTGTGTTTTTTTTTTCATTTGACGTCTGTCTACCTGTTTGTTTCTTCGGTTTTTTGTTTTGTTTTTGATTACTATTATTATTATTTCACTTTTTGATGATTACTACGAAAAGGAGCTACTTGTTGATTGTGTTTGGTGCGGTTTCTTTTATGTGATTTTATTTTGAAATTTAAGCTATACAATTCAAATGTAAAATGGTATTCGTTTTAAGTGGTGATTTTAAAAATCTTAATAAAGCTGTGAAATATTTATGTTTCTACCACTTGTTACTCCAACCAATATGATTTTATTTTTACACACATTTCAAATCCCAGAACGGACGCACTCCATTTACTTGTATTGAAAACCTTTTCCATCCCATACTTTATCTGAAACTGCACCAGTACTAACAAGCCTGAGTTGTTCTTCGGTTTTTTTCCATATGCTTTTATAAACTCATTAAAGACCGTACAATTCTGTTTTCATTTTCCACTTTCAATTTATTTCACAAATCAAAGCCATTTTGAAATAAAGCAATCCCACCGCAGTCACCAATGTTACGAATTATTTCGGGCCGTCCTTGTTGTGAGTTATACTATATTTTAATTCAATTTACATATAGTCTTTTTTGACCAAAATATGATAATTTTCATAATACAATATGAATTTGTTAGTAGGGTTTGGTGAAAAATGTATGCAAATTTGTATGCAGTATGTATTCTTTAAATTTGGATTCGGTGATCCAAGATGTGAAAATGTTTTAATAATAGGTAAGTGTCTAAGGCACCACCCTTGATCATATTTGTTCACCCAATCTAATTTAAAATAAATGAAAAAATTTTCGCAGGAATTTTCATATTTAAAAAAAAATAACCATTTCCATAAAACCCAACCCCATTTATCCCTAATTTATCTATTTCATATAGTTTTATAGAATTTCGTTTTATATTAAAAAAAAAAGAATCTATTAGCACAAGACAACCATATATGCTTATATAAATAAAAATAAACGAAAATTTTTCAATCAAAATAACAAACAAGAACAACACCATCTGAAAATTCTAACTAAAAGAATTCTTTTCTAAAAACAAGAATAGAACAAAAAAAAACATAATTTAATGTGCCTGGAAAACATATGTGCGCGATTTATTGATCGATATTAGAAAGAAGAGAACTAAAAACAACAATGTGAAAAATATGTAAAAACAAAAAAAGGAAGATTAATTATATTTAAATAAAATAAAATAATAAATTAAATTTAACAACGAAAGCAATACCCATCCTGTGAAAAAAACAAAAATTTTAAATATATTTTAATTAATTTATTTTATAAAAATAAAAACAAAATTAATTAATAAATTATACATATATTTTTCAAAATTTATTTATCTAAAACGTAATTAATATAAATTCATAAAAGAAGCAAAACAAAATAAAAGATTCGAAAATCAAAAAACTCAACAAGTAACTTTTATGACTTTTATTTGCTTCTTTCTAAAATAAAATTAAAAAAAAGCTTCGGAAAACAAAAAAAAAATATAATATAAGATGCCACGTTGTTTTATAGTACGAAAACAAAATCAATCTTCAAGTAATACAGTAACAACAACATCAACCGTAACAACCGGACAAACAAATGGTAACCACTTTTCCAATAACAATATAATGGCGGGTGGAAGAAGTGTAAATCACAATAGCGGTATTAGTGACAGTGATTGGAAAAGTAATAGCAGTAACAATCGAACCCAACAGCCAACACATAGCAATGCAATATTAAATTATAAAAAAGATGAAACATCAGGACCTGTTAGTCCTACTGAAGCCTGTGTTGCACCAATTTATTATAATAGCTCATTGGAGAGTAATCGTAATGGTAAGTAACTTTTTTGTTATAACAATTTAGTTTTATTGATTTTTAAAAAATTTAAATGATTTTCCACTTTAGAATGGGACGCATGGGAAATGTTTTGCTAAATTTTACAAATTACAAAATTATAGTAAATTAGCTTTTTTGTTGGTTTTATGTTATCTTATTTTCTGAAAGAAAGATATATTCTGTGCTTTTTGTTACAAAAAAGCTTTTATTGATTTTCTTTGAAAGTTAGACGATGAGTGAATGAGGGGTAATTTGACAAAATTGCAGATAATATATAAAACGATATACTTTTGTGTAAGATTACTATTATGTTAAAGAGCATTTACACGTATTTCATAGCATCTTTATTGGAGTAATGAAAGAACCAGCACATTGCCAGAGTATCTGAATATCTGGTCTTTCTGTTTTATTTAGTCGAAATTGATCTAGAACTTAAACGCACAGTTTTAGCGATTTATAAACAGAACCAAAATTTGCAATTTGTTTGTAATTTAATTTATTGTTTGTTTTTACTTTAATTTTTCACAAGTTGTCTACTGTGCTAGCGAATTATAAGAAAATCGTACAAACTCAGAATTTAAAAAAAAAACAGATTCTTCAATATTTAATTGATATTGAAAACTAACAAGCGTGTTATCTAACTTCATCACGTAGAACAAGTTCAATTATAACGAATTAGCTTTTTCCAATTTAAATAAAACGATCTAACCTAACAACATAAACGAAAACCAAATTCCTTTATATTCCTACTCAGTTTTATTCTATTTATTTTGAGTGAACTTACTACAATCTCACAAAATAAAATGATACGAAAATAATGTAATATCTTTGAATAGAAGAAAAACGTCTTAAAACGAAAAAGAAAATTTAAAGAAAATCTTACAATTTAATTTCATCAGAAACATTTTTTTTCTTTTGTAACTTATTATAATTTTTTTTAATGCTATTTCTACTTTAGTTAAATTTGTATCAACGAAGAAATAGAACTTATTTGTGTAATTCTTAAGAATGTGGTATCACATAATACAATCGCTAACAAGGGAAGAAGAAGAAAATAGAAATAAATAAATAAGTTTTGTTGAATAATAAAAGAAAAAACTACAAAAACAAAAGCTTATCTGATACAAGCTTTGTTATTAATAATGTGTTGTTGGGTTGTTGGAAGTTAAACGACAACAAAAAAAAAGTTCTAAACTAAAAGAATTGATTGGATTGGTTTGAATAACGACCGCTGTTTCACTATATCTGGAATGTTTTGCAAATCTGTATGGAGTCTGTTTGCAAGCGGTTGAAAATTAGTTTTGTTAATCAAATTCATAATCATCAACACATACACTATTTATTATTTTCTAAGCAGGATAAACAAAATAATTTGTATTGTATTTGTTGTTGTATTCCGATCGTTTTCTAGAACAGCCAAAAACAAAATAAACATCATTTGTTATTTTGTTTTGAAGAATATTCCGGATAAAAGAATTTTATAATACGATCGATTCTTTTAATCGATTCGGACCTGAAATAGTAAACAGTTCTTTTTTAGATAGAATACACTACGAGACGTTTATCGTGTAAATAAAAGTTAAGTGAATTTTTAAATGTCAATAAAATTTTAAGTGTTATTGAATAGAAATATTTTGTGTATTATTTTGGACACCGTGTTTCCACTGAAAAATTTCTACAATCAACCGTTGCAGTTTTTGAAGCTGTTGAAAGCATATTTTTCTTCGGTAATATTGTTTGTGGTATTGTTTTTTTCCTGATATGATGAATTTGCCATTTTTGCTTACTATTCCGTGATCGAATCCAGAAAAGAATTTGAGCATTACGGTTATCAAATTGTGAAATGGGCCAATTTAAAGGAAAATGAAAAAATGTGTCATTGGTGGTAGCGGTACGATTAATAAGCTGCCAATAATGGTTTCCTTAATCAAGTTACAGATTCGTAGCAAACAAATGGTAAACAAAAGAAAAAGATTCGAGAAGTTATGGAAGCCATTGTAAAAGAAGTGAATTAGTTATCAAAAGAGTGGATCGTTAACAAAAAAAAAAGTTCGATGACGAAAACAAAAACTCGGGTTTGAATATAAATCAAAAATTAAATGCAAACAAAGAAAAAATCAGCCTCATCATCAATCAACAGATGACTGCTAGGAAAGACGAAATTAGTGTAATAACTAACCAAGAATTAGCCATTAATAGAGCAGAATTCAAACAAAAAATGAACCAGAATCTTCTTGAAATATCTCTTACGTTACACGAAGTAGCAACCAGAGAGCATGAAAAATTAAAAAATTAAAGAAAAAAAAAGGTCATTACAAAAAGTCTTTTTCTGAAGAAGATGATTTACAGAAACAGTTCCAAAAATTGAAACAGCTTATAATACTCCAAATTTCGTTCCATAAGAAACACCAAATTGAAACCATAACCATTTATGGAACAGAAGCAAATAAAAATGTTTTGAACGCTGAAAATCGTTTTGCTGCATTAATAGTTCCACTTAATGTAGGTTTGGCCAACGAAACTGCTCGAGCTATTATAAAATCATTGATTAAAATTCACCAGATATAGTTGGCTGTTGAAAGACAACAACTACAAGTCGAGACCACGAGAGAGTATAAGAAGTAACAGAACTCGATGCTGGTTATGTGACAAATTGAAAAGAAAAAAGGACTGCGTAGACTATGCAGCGATGTTCGACAGAAAAACGGGTGGCATCTATAGATGCAGATGGAATCGTATCCATGTAGTTAAAACGAACAATTCTAAAAGGACGTAAACTTCTCCCTCAACCGATAGTCCATGTTTTGAAAAATAAATAATTAGAAGTAGTGATAACCTTACCCGTAAGGCTAACATTGATGGAAGAAGTTGTGTCATCAGATTGGATTCGGTAGCAAAAAATATAATTGTCCACACATATTTCGTAAAAGGTAAAATAGAATCAGAGAGATACCGAATGCAAACGACAACTAGAGAATATGCAAGTATTAAAGGCAAGGAAATCATCAACATAGAAATTGGAAAAACTCACTTTCAAAATGAAGTGGTTGTGGCTAATAATGTGAAAGAATGCATCCTGGTAATGCACTTAATGAGGCCAAATGGATTTATTGTTGATGCTGAAAATGAAACAACATACGGAAATATTGAGTTGCCGCTTCAGTTTAATGGTGAAGAATCAACTGCTATTCATCGAATAATGTTAGATCACAGAGTAAAGCTACCCCGAATTCAGATTCTGGATAACTTAGGTTGTGAGTTTTGGAAGCTTACAAGGGAAAAAATGCTCATAAATAATTCATTATTGGAAAAAAGTTCGTTAATCTATCAGATAACCAGAAAACATTTAAAATGGATTATTCATAGAGCAATACGAAGAGGTATCTAAGAGAATACAATACGAACAGAAGATACAACTGGCAAGTGAAAGAATGAAAGCTTGATATAATATAAGATCTGATAATAAAGGTTTTGAAGAAGGAAAATTAGTATTGCTACACAACCCACAGTGGAAACGAGGTTATATTACCAAAATTGCCAGTAGCGTGAGAAGGACCTTGCAACTTATAAAAGGTCTTTTAGGTATGGCCAAAGTTGTGCTTTTGGAAAGGTTAGTCTTAAACAACAGAAATTTAAATATTGTTTGGGTAAACAGGCTTAAGAATGGTAATTGTAACGACCAAACAAATCTATTAGTACAAAAAAACGTGTGGTATTGTGGGAACTGTCTGTTTTAGATTTTTTAAAAGAATAGACATTTTATATATAGACATTTTATTTTGTTCTATGAGATTTATTTCATAAATAATACCTGTCTATTTATGTCGTTCCACTGTAATGCATATTTTTCTTTTTTAAAACATTTAACTTGTACTAAACACTTAACTTAACAAATATACCTTCAAGATTTTATTAAGAGTTTAGCAATGGATCTAACCATTATGTAGTTTAGAATTCTAAGACACTAGAAATGAATGTATTCAATTGAATAGAATGAAAAATTGCTTTGAAAAGTGAAAGATCCGTAACAAAAGTTTTATCTCAATTCCGGTCGGTTCGGGGAATCGAACCGGCGTCCCTCTGATCAAAGTTGATCAAAAGCTGATCAAAACCAGCTGATCAAAACCATTTAACCAACTCGACCAGCGACGAGATAAAATTTTGTTTTTGGACGATCGACTTAACATCACAATTATTTAATTCATTTTTAATGTCAATTTTTTGTCTTATTTATTTATTCTACGAACACGTTTTACCGTTCTTCATACCTCAACTAAGTTGACATTGAATGAAGAACATTATGGATCTACGAATATGGGAGACAAATCCCAACTAGTGGAGAATGGCCACTAACCAATTTAAATTCAAGATTTTATTAAGAGTTTAGCAATGGATCTAACCATTATGTAGTTTAGAATTCTAAGACACTAGAAATGAATGTATTCAATTGAATCGAATGAAAAATTGCTTTGAAAAGTGAAAGATCCGTAACAAAAGTTTTATCTCAATTCCGGTCAGTTCGGGGAATCGAACCGGCGTAGAATAAATAAATAAGACAAAAAATTGACATTAAAAATGAATTAAATAATTGTGATGTTAAGTCGATCGTCCAAAAACAAAATTTTATCTCGTCGCTGGTCGAGTTGGTTAAATGGTTAACCATATAAACTTTGATCAGAGGGACGCCGGTTCGATTCCCCGAACCGACCGGAATTGAGATAAAACTTTTGTTACGGATCTTTCACTTTTCAAAGCAATTTTTCATTCTATTCAATTGAATACATTCATTTCTAGTGTCTTAGAATTCTAAATATACCTTGTTTTCTTATTTTAAACCAAATAAAGTAAAATTGTCTGCGCAGGTGCGTTGATGTGGGGTGATCCGAATAATGTAGACAATAATGTTATTAATAATGTAAAATTCTTTTTTATTACTATATACTATATTACTCAATTTGTATTACTATAATAGTGGAATATATATAATATGTAAAAATTGTATGAAAAAGGTTCATTTCAATATTATTATTGAAAAAATTCTTTCAGACTGTTCGATTATTATATTTATTTTTATTTTTTACACTAATCAGTCTTTAAAATTAATTTTTTATTATTAAATTAATAAAAAACAATATTTTGGCACATTGCAATTCTCAAGTTGAAAAAAAATTATACATACAAAATATTATAAAAATTGACACAAAAATTGAAAAAACCTAAATGAATTAAAGTAATTAAATTAATTCATTTAAGTTTTTTCAATTTTTGTGTCAATTTTTATAATATTTTGTATGTATAATTTTTCTTTAACTTGAGAATGGCAATGTGTCGAAGTAGAGCTCCCGGGAGTTGAGCATGGGGAACCAAAACCTGTTTTTATAATTGCCATGAAAGGCTACGACCTTATATAGTAGACTAGGTTAATATTTGACCTAGTTTTAGTTTCCTGTATTGGAATTAGAATGTAGGTTATTGGTTTATTGTGGTTTGTTGTTGTTGTGTGTGTCCCAAGCCGGTTGCTAAAGGCTTTGGAAGGTCGTCAGGTAAACTAGGTTAGTATTTGACCTAGTTCTGGTTGTCTGTATTGGTAATTTCTCGATTTAAAGTGTAGGTTAGTGGTTAATTGTTGTTTGTTGTTATTGTGGGTTTATTGTTGTTGCTAAAGGCCTAGGAAGCATGTCAGATAGACTAGGTTAGTTCAAATGTGAGTTCAAATTTAAAATTAAAACAATAAAACAATGGTACAAATGACAGATAAAACAATTTGTCACGTGTTTTTATTCATTTTTCTTTTTACATTTTTGTTTTAAAACTAAAATAAAACTATTACATGATTTTATGTACATTAATTTTATTGGGTTAACCAACCCTTATTAATTTATTAAAAACTTTTTCTCTATGAGGTTTTTTTAGAACTGCAGAGATAATAGGTTCAATATTTTTTATTCGTCTATGAAATCTATCTCGATCTCGTGCATATTCTTCATATTTTCCCTGTCGAGCTACTCTATATGCATAATCCCACACATACATAACGTAAAGATCTAATTTATTGTTAAAGGTAACTTTTTTTGTTTTTAACATTATAGTACTTTTTCCTTCCGAAGATGCATATAAATGTTAAGACAGTTTTTTACAGCACATCTAAAATGATTATTTGAAAGATGTATCGGACACATTGATTTAAAATTTTCAATCTTTAATAACGACGGTATGGCAAGATTTTCTATTTTAAAACTCTCAATATACTTTTCAAGGAAAAATTTTTTTTGTTCGCCTTTTACATAAATTTTTTCAGCTTGTTCTAAATAGTATTTAATAATTGATTTTATATCCACATAGTCAATGCATCCGCCATTCCAATTAAGTCCATTTATTTTATTGCCGCAATATCGGTTGCTATATTGTGCTGTTTGACCTAGTTCTTCTTCGTGGTAAGGTGGTTTGAAATGATAAACGATAGGAATCAAACTTCCTTTTTCAAGTAGAGCGAGTTCTTTGACAAAATATTGTTTATCGTTTCCTCTTAGAAATTGGAGATCAACTATGAAAACACGTTTGGCCATTGTGAGACTATATAAGAGACTGTCTGTCCAATTTTCCAAGATTAATTTTATACTCGACCCCTGTTTTGTATACATATAGATTTGTATAGTTAGATAGATACTCTTCGGCAAACCATGTTTTTTCATCCGTTTACTATGATGGTTGCCGGGCCGTCTTGTTGTGGGAAATCGACTTTTATTTTTAATTTAATAAAACAAAAAAACAAATATATTCAACCTCCAATTGAGAAGATTATTTGGTGTAACCCCGATAAAGAAGCCGTCCCGAAAAATATCAAAGGACTTGAACATTATAATACTATTCCAGATTTTTGTGATAATCAAGATCCACTGTTAATTATAGTAGATGATATGATGTTAAATTCTCACGACAAGATTGTGTGCGAATTATTTACTAGAGGTTCGCACCATAGAAATTTATCTGTAATATTTGTAACTCAAAACGTTTTTCACCAGGGAAAATTTTCAAGAGATATTTCATTAAATTGTAAATATTTAGTGCTTTTCAAAAACCCTAGAGATAAATCCCAAATACTGCCTTTAGCTCGTCAAATATACCCAAAACAGGTCAACGAATTTGAGAAAGTATATAATGAAGTAACTACCTTACCATATGGTTACATTTTAATAGACCTTACTCAAGATATTAATGATATATTTAGATTAAGAAGTGACATATTTGGAAAAAATTTTTGTTTTTGTACAAAAGAGCAATTGGAGCAATTTGGTGAGGAATATGAAACGATTACAAACCAACCGTCATATATTGCACCTGTTAAAAAATTCTAAGAGAAAATTTCAAAAAGTTATAATAAAACAATGTGAGCCGAATGTAATTAAAACGATCTGTGAAATTGCGTTAAATATTTTAAAAGGTAACTGTCATTTAAATAAAAGAGCAACCAATCAACTAAAAAAGTATAAAAAGGACTTGAGATCACTCATTTGCCGTAAGAAGTCGCTCACTAGTAAAAGAAAAATTATAATTCAACGTGGTGGATTTTTACCTGCTCTTCTCGGTGCAGTTTTATCAGGGGTGATTGGTCATTTTATAAAATGAATAATACAACATTTAACAAAATGATAATATTAAAACCTGAAATATATGAAAAACTAAAGCAAAATTCAGACGTTGAACTCAACCAGTTGGATAAAAAGATGAAAAACATTTTATTAAACAAAAATTTGTCCGATATTCAGAAGTGGTATTTGTATCGTCAGAACCTATTTAAAATTAGAAACAAAAAAAGATTGTTATCTAAAATTGAAGAGAAAAAAATTAAAATCATGGAACCTAAAAGTACCCAAACACGTTTCCGTACAAAACCCATATTTAGAGCGACAGACACTCAAACAGATGTTGTCGGTAAAAGAAATTTTGAAATGCAGTTTCCTGAAGAAGAAATATATGAGAATGAAGATGATGAAGTATTTGATAAACGCGTCCAGGAAAATATTTTTAAAGAAACAACACAGTCTGACAGTGAACTTGATGAAGACGTTCAAGACAAAATTTTCGCAAAAGCACTATCTGCCACATCAATTGGTGAGCGTTTAAGAAAACGAAAATTAACTCCAAATCAAAATTATCAAACATTTGAAACCGAGTCTGGAGACGTTATAACGGTTCCTCTTGACAGTCCACCCGAAAAGAAAGAAAAGCATATAAATAGCGAGAAATTTACAACACCTACAAAACGAATTTTACGACCAGCTAAAGCGGGTGACAGTCAAACAAAAATTAATTTTCCAAAACGTAAGAAAACATGGGCGATATACACCTAAAAGATGAATTTTAAGATATTTGAAGAATCATTGTTTAATTTTTAATGATAAACAGTTGCAAAGTAATTTTACAGATGTATGCGGGCAATATTGTTGTGTTTACGTTTGGTTTAGATGTTTTGGTTTAAGTATGAAAAGTTTTTTGAACCAATTCAGTAAAGTAAATCATATTGAAAATGACAGGTTGATTTTAAAACTATTTCATAAAATATTTGGAAAATACAACTTTTTACAGTCTTGTAACCCGAGAGTTAGAGGAAAGTTAAAAAGAAATGGAAATTCGACATGAAAACACGATGTCTTTATTATTAAACTATACATACTTTCTTAATAAAAACCAGACCTTTAGAATTTCTGTTGGTTTTACGGGGGAATCATTTGAAGCCACAACCATATTCCATCGTAATGGAAAAGAAGTAATTGTTCTGAAATATCGTGATTGGTGTGAATTTTACCATCTATACAAAAAGCTGCTGTGCAGTCGAACAATAAAAAATACCAAATTATGTTTACAAGCAGGAATTCAAGCTATTCGTAGTCAAACTCTTAGTGTCAACAGAGAAGAGGCCGATATATTTAACAACCTTGTTGATTTTCTTCAAGCTGTAATGATTCACTATAAAAATTCCGAACAAAATGTAAGAGCGTATGTTGAAAAATACATAAAAACCTGTGAAGAAAAACAAGTGGAAAAGTTGCATGAAGAAATTAACATCCCAAAGCAACGGATCAATGTGCAGTGTAATTTTTCTAGATTATTTTTCGAGATACCTGTAATATTAAACAATAAACTACGCAAAATTGTACGAAAATAAAAACAATTGCCTTTTATTTATTTTATTTTTATTTTTATTTTTATCTATCTATAATGTTACTAAAAAACCATTCGAAATATCCTTCTTGCTCGACTTCGATATTTTGTTCTTCGTTAACCTGCAGATCATCTGTTTGAGAGTCAAACCAGTTTTGACCGTCCTGCCATTCCTCTTCTTCCTCCTCTTCAAGTAATTGCGGTGGTGATGGTGGTGGTGGTATAAATTCTTGAAAAGACGAGGTCACCTCGTTAACCTGCAGATCATCTGTTTGAGAGTCAAACCAGTTTTGACCGTCCTGCCATTCCTCTTCTTCCTCCTCTTCAAGTAATTGCGGTGGTGATGGTGGTGGTGGTATAAATTCTTGAAAAGACGAGGTCACCTCGTCAACATCAACATCATAATCATTCGTGGTTGAACTAATTTGGTTTTCTTGTGTAATTTTATTTAAAAAATAATTTTCATTACTTTCGTTGGTAAACGGAAACGAAGTCGAATCAGCTTCCATATTAAAAGTTGATTTCTGTAGGGAGACTGAGGATTTCTACAAAAATTTAGCTATTATGTACAACTTTTCAGAATCAGCTGCCTCTATATATAGAAAGAGAAACTAAATATTGTGTGTATTGTGTATAGGATGTCACGAGCACAAATTGTTTCAGAGCTACACAGGCCACTTAGAAAAAATTTTCGTAGGAGAAAGTTCATTCAAAAGGGTTTGAATGATACTTGGCAAATTGATTTAGTCGAAATGATTCCTTATGCCAAATTTAATAAAGGTTTCAAATATTTATTGACGGTGATTGATACTTTTTCCAAATACGCTTATGCTGAACCTGTCAAACGTAAAACTGCTGAAGATGTTTTACGAGCACTTGAAAATATTATCAAGCAAGCAAAGGATTCCCCAAAAAATATTCATTCAGACCAAGGCAAAGAGTTTTTCAACAGACAGTTTAAACAATATATGTTGAAAAATAAAATTAATCATTATCATACATTCTCAGAGCTTAAGGCATCTATCGTGGAACGTTTTAATCGAACTTTGAAAAGTATGATGTGGAAAAATTTCAGTTTACAGGGGAATTACAAATGGATCTCAATTTTACAATCATTGTTAAAAAACTATAATTCAACACCGCATAGAACAATCAAATTACCTCCAGAAAATGTTTCAAAGAAAAATGAAAAATCAATACTTAGAAGTGTATACATGCATCCAAAAATTTTTCAAAAAGCTAAATTTAAGATAGGAGATAATGTAAGAGTCAGCAAAAATAAAGGAAACTTTGAAAAAGGCTATCAACCAAACTGGTCAACAGAAATTTTTAAAGTGGTTAAAGTTAAAAATACATATCCGATTACGTATAACTTAGTCGATTATACCAACACTCCAATTTCCGGGGGATTTTATGAAACAGAACTAACACCTGTAAAATTTTCTGATACCTATCTTGTCGAGCAGATTTTAAAAAGAAAAGTGAATAAAGTTTACGTCAAATGGTTAGGATTTGATAAATCGCACAATTCATGGGTAGATAAAAACAATATAATTTAGAACTTCTGAAAACATTTTGGTAAAATTAAGTATTAATAAATTTGTATAAAATAATTCCTCGTTTTTACTGGAAATAAATAAGTTTTCGTTTACTTGAAATTATTAAAGAAAAACTCACTAAAACTTTTGTTTTACGTCGGGAAAAATATGAAAAAAACCCGACCTTTTATTTTATGTTTACATAAGCTACAAAATTGCTTAAAACTAAAAAACTGAATATTTGTTACTCCGACTAAAATTGACTTCTGTTTTACCTTTATGTTGTGTAATAATCGTAGTTTACACAAATTTAGGCCTTTTGTATCCAAACGGTACGGAACTATGGTCTTTCAGAAATCGACGTTTTTCTGATTTCGGTTGGTATCTTTTTGTTTCAGTTACTGTATGAACCTCATGATCTTTAGTTCTTTTAATATTTTGTGAAACCACAGCGATATTTTCCCAATCTTGCGGATGAAGAACAGCATGTTTAATCGTTTCAAAATTTATTAGTTTGGATGTTGTATGGTTTAAATTTATGCCTTTAACTTTACAAACAAGCTTTTCTGAGTTATCTTTAGTCGAAAAAACTTTAAACGCGTAATTTTTTGGTCCACCACTAACAAATTCAGATATATAGCTGCCGAGGCCATAACATTCTAGTTCATCGGTCATATCACCAATACGTTCTCCTAGAGGTGGGTCATATTCTCCTTCTTGACTTATATAAATGATTGAGTCCGTATCGTAATACAAAACTCTGTGACCGATCTTTTCTAGATAGCTGTAAAGATGAAGTCGAGCCTGTGCTGTTGTGTAAGCAGCTATACACACATTGATTGTTGATAGAGAATTTACCGCTTCTTCTTTATACTGCCAGCTCACAATTATAACTTCCTCGTTAATAGGTAGTATTTGACAAACTTCTATTGAAGGATTTGTTAGTAAGTCATTCAAAACAAACGGTTGGTTAACAATAGTTGTTTGTTGTTGGTTTTCTCGCTGACCAAATTTTCCCCAAAAAGAATTTAAAATTAATTTTGCAAAAGACCTTAATCCAGGATTATTGTTGATATTTTTAAATTCCAATTGAACTTCTTCTGAACTTAAAAAGGAATCAATATACTTTTGTTTTTCCAATTCTGTTTGATATTTAGACGGAAAACCTGAAGATTCCTGTTTAATTTTTATAAACTTATTCATCATTTCCGTGAAGAGTCC
This sequence comes from Diogma glabrata, assembly GCA_963693315.1. Classification (NCBI taxonomy): domain Eukaryota; kingdom Metazoa; phylum Arthropoda; class Insecta; order Diptera; family Cylindrotomidae; genus Diogma; species Diogma glabrata. Next base: position 454,023,428 of record OY856186.1, on the reverse strand, counting down.
TTGTTCTTTCTTTTCCTTGTTATATTGCGTAATCTCGTATTCCCAGATTTCGTAAATGTGTAAAATTTTGTAGTTTTTTTTGAGAGCCTGTAAAACTTCGTCAATCACCCATGTTCCAGTTAATGCCCTTTCATCGTTAGAATGTAAACAAAATGCACTTTGATTTTTTTGATCTCCGCAGCTTTGGCAGAGTGAGAACATCAATTTGTTATTTTGTTTTTGCGGTAAAACTGGATGAAATAGGTTTTCTGGTGGTAATATTTTACATTTAATCAACCCATTCGTTTTTTGTAAATCAATTCCAGAACACACAGAATTTCCAACATGTACTTTAGGGTGTTTAACAGGAAATTTGCCATATTTACAGACCCCCGGGTACATCGAGCAGACGTCTATGTATTTAATTTTCTCCCCGTTTTTACACTTATAATGAGTGTAGACATTGCCTGTTCTTCCACCATAGAATGCATCCCGAGGGTTTAGTGGTGCAGTAAAAATTATTGGGTGGTTTTTTAAGTAAAACATATTTTTGTTTGTTTTCATTTGTTCGCGAAATGCGCATTCCCACATTTCGATTACTTTATATCCAAGGGATTTTAAGTACTCATTTTTGGCCAGCGTTCTTTCATACCTTTGATTTAAAGTATCGTTAGAATCATTATACAAGGATACATCTCTTTTATGGATTAGGCACTTCGGATGACCATGGTAAAAACAACCTAGAAAGTTAATAAAAATTAATAATGTGTTATAGCGTGTTTTGAATTTTAATTTTGTTTTATTACCTTGAAACTCAAAAACTTCCTTAGTGCTGTCACAAAATGCATCAACTTTGACACCGCCAATCACTTTTTCTCTCCCGTTAGCAGCATATTGAAATTTAATTTTTCGGGTGTCCTGCTCCCATACAAGCCACTGTAGAGCAATTTCGGATTGATTGTCGACTAGTCTGTAACCATGTCGTGGAATTATACCTATCGTGTTCAAACACAGAAAGTTTCGTCTGAACACTAGGTTACAGGCTGAGGCTATTGTTGCTGCTTCTAAAAACGGTTCAATGTTGCATTCTTGTAAAAATATTCTTCTGAAGCTTAAACAAGCTTCAGTCAAAATCTTCACATCATTGCTACAGTATTCAACTATTTCTTTTCGCATGTTGAATTCGCAATTTTTATTTTCAGTGTACCATTTATGAAACTCATTTCTCTCATCTTCTTTCATTGAATCGGGGGTGAAATATTTCATAGGCGGTAAAGAACCTATATAATTTTCATTTTCCAGTTTATTAAATAAATGCGGAAAAAACCCCTTTTTTAATTTTGTAGATAAGTTAAAGGCTTTTGGCAATTTTGCTAGGGCCATCGGGAAAAAATTAAGTGAATCGATAAATTTGACATTGTTGATCATCATCAAAATAATTTTCGTTCCTCTCATTATTAGTTTGGGTTCCACATTCGTTTTGTTTAAAACATAGTTTAAAATAAACTGATGATCAAACGCTTGTCCGTTATGAGCTACGACAATTATTTCACGGAATTCTGCGCTTAATTTCAAAATGTGATTCATCATTTTTTCGATTACATGATTTTCTTCAAAAATTATTTGTCTAAATTTACACTTTTGACAAAAAACTAGAGATTCATCGTCAATACAGTTGTCACATCTTTGCTGTAAAACACACAAATTAGGGATATGTTGTCTTAGTTGTGTATCAATATTTTTTTCCTGTCTTGTCTCTAAATCGTAGAATACATATATGCAGTTTTTAAAATTTTTCTGTTTTTTATCTTGCTGAATGAAGCAAAGATGATCCGAAGGTACATGTTGATGACAAATTTTACAAAAATATTCATTACAAAAATGCTGTCTTTCTGTTTTGTAAACGTGCAAACAATTTAAACACTTTTTCACTGTATCACAAATACTTTTTGAGTTACATGATGAGGCTCGATGAAAATCAAAACATTTTTCCCCTCTAAATGTTCTATTACAGATATTGCATTTAACATTTGTACCATTCTTTGGGCATTGTGTTGAATTACGACAACATGGACAAGTTTTTGAACATCTGTGTTCATTTTTGTGCCAAAATGGAACGTGACAACTTTCGCAATAATAATCTGTACAAAAAGCAGCAGTGAGTGATCCAATCACATTAAAATGATTTTCATGGTATAACAAATTTAGGTTTTTTACATCTTTTGTGGTATTTCCCTCAAATATCACAATTCGACCCCTAGTGTTATATTGGTAGACAACAATTTTGTAATTTGTCAAATAATTTTGAAATTTTGTTAATTCATGTATTCCACACCCCTGTTGTGGAATAATTACGCCTGCTTTTTGGATTAGCTCTTTAGCTTTAATTGCTTGAATTTTCCCGACATCATGTAAAATGTGTCTAAAATTGACCTCTTTATCAATTTTTGCAATGCACACTACTAGGGCACGGGGTAAGCATAAGTTATCTTTATTTTTTATTGTTATTATACCACGGCGTTGTTTGCATTCTTCAGCAAAATTGTAAAATTGTTTTTTCCTACCTTTACCATAAGGTAAACTGATATATGTTGCGGTCAAACAAAATTTGTCTGTACTTAAACCTGTAAAGTAAAAGTGAAAAAGTAAAAAATGTTCAGCATTTTCATTTAAAAGTACTCACCCTCGGAATTGCTTTGAAAAACCTTTGAAATCACATCCCAAATATGCTGAAACGTCAGTCCACCTGCTGTTTGAAAGTTTATCCATGCAGGGCCACGATGCTCGAAGCTTTCACCACAAAATGTCATTCCAATTTTGTCGCTTGGGCTAACTTCTTTTGTAATATATTTGACAATATCGTGGAGTGCCCCTTTAATCCAAGTAATTGGATCAATATAGCTTGGTACAGGTTTTATCGAAAATTTAGTTTCGCGTCTGCGCAAGTTAAACTTCTGCATATTTTTCCCCGTTTCGGAATCGATTAAAAATCGCTCTTCTTCCACTTCTTCCCCAGAAGTTATAAACCTTTTCATTAGAAGTTTTTTTGCCATGTTTTAATGTTGAATCACAAAACTAATACAATATAAATTTTCTAGCATGATAGGCTTTTATACTTAATTTGTCATCATATTGTTTTTGTATTACTTCAATACTCTAAATCGGAAAGTAAAGCAAATTTTCATCAAGATCTTTTAATTTATCTAAATTTTCATCGCCATAATTTACAAAATGTAAATAAATTATCACGAACAAAGCAAAATAAAAAATGATTTTTCAATTTGTTTTTGATGATGGAAAAAGAAGAATAAAGAATAAATAATAAGTTAAGCTAGGTTAAGATATAATAAGTTGATTAATGTACAAGATAAATTTTCATCGAGATTATTTTTTAATATACGTTTTTTCTCGTATGCATACAGAAAAGCATCAAGAATTGCATTTAATTTATCTATTGTAAACGTTATTATTTGACGTCTTTAAGTTTTCTTTGGGTGATTTTAGTTTTGTTGTATTTTGTTTTTTATTTGTTTAAACTTACAAATAAATAAAGCAAATCTACTTCAAGGTAGTATAATGAACTTGGAAAGAAGATAAATAGAAAAATAAATAATTTAATTTATTGTTATTGTTGCGTTTTTTCTCATATGCATAATTTTTTAAATTTTTTATTAATTTTAAACAACAGAAAAGCATCAAGAATTGCATTTAATTTATCTGTTGAAAACGAAGAAGATTATGTGCAAGATGGGAAAAATTTTTATTATTTGCCGTCTTTAAGTTTTCTTTGGGCGATTTTAGTTTTGTTGTATTTTGTTTTTTATTTGTTTAAACTTACAAATAAATAAAGCAAATCTACTTCAAGGTAGTCTAATGAACTGGGATAGAATATAAATAGAAAAATAAATAATTTAATTTATTGTTAATTGATTATGAGTTTTTCTTTGTTGTCTTGTTGTGTTTTGTTATTTTATTTGTTTTTGTGAAACAATATATTTTTCCCCCCACTAACTTTTAAGCATCGTAAATTGGTATAAATATCAAGCAATTGTAATCAACAATTGTAGTCTAACATAGTTATTTGATAAACATGGAAAGTTCAACAGACAGCTTTTTAAACGAATACCTAGTAACTTCCGATTGTCAAGCGGCTCCACCTCTCAAAAGAAAGCGGTTACATCATCAAACACAGCAACAACAACAGATACTACAACAACAACAACAGCAACAACAACAACAGCAACAACAGCAACAACATCAAATGACCAGAAAACAAATTTTTCTGGCAAAATGTTCAAGCGCAGCAAAGGAGAAATCAAAACCATTTATGAAGATAGCGGAATTGCAGGAAAACCACGCATACAAATTATGCACAATTCGAAAAATCGACACAAAATTTGGGAAAAAGTGGATTTTCGAAACCGGAGATGTATTATTATTCGCACCAAATAAATTCAATGAATTATTTAACGAGGAAGATTATACAGCATTAGTTATGGAGGAAAATTTCTACCTCATAAAAACCCCTCAAAACGGTTTAACACTCTTAGAAGGTGAAAATAAAAACATTAATTAAATTTTATTTAAGTTTTAATTTTAAGACAAAAAATAAAACAAGAAATTAAATTTTAGTTTTAGAGCAAAAAATGTAAAAAAGAAAAAATGAATAAAAACACGTGACAAATTGTTTTATTTGTCATTTGTACCATTATTTTATTGTTTTAATTTTAAATTTGAACTCACATACAGGGAAATAACTAACCTAGTTTATCTGACATGCTTCCTAGGCCTTTAGCAACAACAATAAACCCACAATAACAACAAACAACAATTAACCACTAACCTACACTTTAAATCGAGAAATTACCAATACAGACAACCAGAACTAGGTCAAATACTAACCTAGTTTACCTGACGACCTTCCAAAGCCTTTAGCAACCGGCTTGCGACACACACAACAACAACAAACCACAATAAACCAATAACCTACATTCTAATTCCAATACAGGAAACTAAAACTAGGTCAAATATTAACCTAGTCTACTATATAAGGTCGTAGCCTTTCATGGCAATTATAAAAACAGGTTTTGGTTCCCCATGCTCAACTCCCGGGAGCTCTACTTGTCGAGATTTTGTTTTTTATTAATTTAATAATAAAAAATAAATTTTAAAGACTGATTAGGGTAAAAAATCAAAATAAATATGTTAATTTCAAATTTTTTTGATACAGTTTTGGTTTTCTTTTAGAAAAATAACAAACATACGACAGTTGTGCATTGGTTATCTCAAAAGTAATCATTGAAAACTTAAAAAAAAAGTAACAGTACAAAAGGTTTAAGAAAGGTTATTTTGAGTATTACCGTTTGTTAATGCCATGCATTTTAACAAGAGGAAGTTTGGACTCTTGTTTCTTAACAACAAAGGTTTTGGGTATATAAAGTATTTGCATCATCTTCCACTGCTGTAAAACAAGGTTTTAACAAGGTTCTAGTCCACCTATGAGAAAAATTAAGTAAACCAGAAGCAACGTCAGTTGTAGTTCGTGATATCATATCAAACATTGATTGTGAAAATGTGGCACATTTCGATAAAGTGAATTAGTTCGAATAGAAGGATTGGTCTGAGCAGTGAGTAGTGAAGAGTGCTTTCAGACGGATGTTAAACAAATATTTGGATACTTTTTTCTGCAATCACCACACTCTAAGTTAAGTTTTTTTTCTATTATATTTTTTTTCCTTTTAAATTTTATTTTTCATATAGATGCAAACATACTCTAAGGTTTTATTTAATAATCATCAATTGAATTAATTGCATTAGAGATTTTCCTGGGCCAGAGGCCATGTTTTGATTAGGTTTTTATAATTTTTTTTAATATAACTCGGTTTTAATATAACTCGGCAATCGGCTACCGCAACAAGTCAAACGGTCGAGATCCCACTCTGTCATACTGGTAGTTCGCAGGAAATTTCTTTGTCCAAAGTGCATACAAATGGAATAGTTTGCCGGAATCCATAGTCTCAGGTGGCTTCAATCCGCAGAGGTTTAAAAAAAGCGTTCATCAACACCTTAGAACGCAAGCTGTTGTGGGACCTTGAGCTGGACCTAGGTCTTAAAAGGTATTTATGTGTTGTTGTGACACATATTCTAAACCCTATTACACAACACTTTTTATTTAAAAAAAAAATATTGTAATATTCCCGGTGTAAACAGAAAACTGTTTATTTCATAGTTACAAAATGTTACGAATGTAAAAAAGTCGTAACGAACTACAACATAAAATTAAAATTCAATATCGAGAAAGCACTCCATACGAATTTAACAAAGCAAATTCATAACCATCATCATCCAAAGAAATTAGGAAACATATACAATATTTGTTTTCAAAGGTTGTTACCCGTTAAACAATTTTGGAATATGCATTAATTGTGCATGAACAAAATTCCCGTGCACAAAATTATGCATAATACAAGTCGTGTACATGATGTGCACAATACCGTTCCCATTTCGTAACATCCCTTTACACATATTTGCACATAAATGTTAGCCTTTTGTTTTACGAATAATAAAATATGAAGCGAAATGAAATCTATTTAATAATAAGAATAATAAACAAAGAATATAAAAAATGGAGAATGGTAGTAGTGAAAAAAGTAATTTTATAAAATAACTGGTTTCGTTTGACTTTTTTTAAGATAATATAACTTTCGTAATAATAAATTGCTGAATTTTATCCATTTTTAACTAAAATTATGTGCGAAAGAATTGTTTTTGTGCATTTAATCAAACCAAACACAAAAAACAAACGGACACTTCAAATAATTAATCTTAGTGATTCAAAATTATTATTAAATTTATTTATAATTATTTTGCTCTTTTTTTTATGTCAGTTACAAATATTTAAATTTAATTTTTACTTAGCTTTAAGAAAATTGTGGAAAATTAATATTATTTTTTATATGTTAGCCAAATATTTAAAGTTTTTGACTTCTGATTTTTTTTTCATTTATCCCTCGTCCGGCGGCATAATTTTACAACGCTTACAGGCGACAGGGGTACAATTGTACCTGCATATATTTTATGTGGAAATCCTCAAGGTAGACATAATTATTGTGTGGTAAATAGATAATTTATAGAATTTCCGCATTATTTAGAACATGCTTTGAAAGAATTATGGCATTATAAGTTTGTCAAAAAAATGTTTGTCAAGTGTGTGAAAGATGAAAGATTTTTATTTATTTTTTTACCCAATTTTTTGGAAAAAAATAAAATTAATTATTTGTTTGACATGAAATTTTATTATTATTATTGAGAATTATGGCATTATAAGTTTGTCAAAAGAATGTTGTCAAGTTTGTCAAAAGAGAGATTTATATTTATTATTTTACCCAATTTTTTGAAAAAATAAAATATTGAAAAATATTGAAATGTTATCCTTAGGGTCATGGATGTAGGTTTGAGTGATTGAATGCCTGCGTGTGTGTATGTGGGTGTTAGTGCGCGAGTGCATGAGGAGGTGAAAGTGAGAAAATGGGTGAATGAGTGGAGATGTCTTTGCTTGCTGGTACTGGTTTTTTTTGTTTTCAATTTTATTGTAGGAATACATTCAAACGATGAAGCATAAAACAAAGCATACATAACTTAAAGAAACTTAATCCCTTAATCATCTATTGTAAACAAACAAAAGATATATTATTTCAGTGTTTAAAAGAAAAAGAAAATAATAATTTTTTTGTAAAACTTCCACCGTGCATTTTAGACTGTTTTAACACCTAATAAATCCTCAGTTATAGATTTGTATGAAGTATGAGAGTGCGTGAGTGTGTTTGCGATGTGGGGTTGGACGTGCTGATCGCGGTTCTTTCGCCAAAAGGGTCACCAGAGTCTCATTTTTTCACTTGTCTTTTTCCATTTCCGTGTTTAACATGTGTTTCGCGTACATTTCCGTTTTGTGCTGGAGTAGCAGGAGTTACAACTCGATCCCAATGCTGTCGCTAGTCAGGAGCAAATAAATAAACCTCAACCAGTTACGCGACCTGCTATGCCTCTTCGTTGCTAAACAACGAAGAAAGCGCTTCATTACAGAATAATAATGGTTAAATATCTAATCGTGCCATTAACTTCAATTAAAAATACGCGTATTACTCTAATATCACAAAAAAATACCATATCAAATTACCAATCGAAAAATTCCACAAGTTGTTATTTTTCATGATGTCCGCCAGCTCATCAACAGAAAACGTCAAAAAACACAAAACAGCGGTTGCCTAATCAGACAAAAAATCGGACTAAAAGGCCCTCTCAGCTTGGGAGTTGGTATTAATAATCGGGGAAACAAACCTGATTCGGTCAGTTTGGCCTACTTCCCTAGCCACAATCACCAACCGCATGAACAAAATTTCACCACCGTGGTGAAATCACTTACAGTGATGGTTTCATGTATCGCATCATAAGAAATTTACAAGAAAACCGAAAACAAACAAAAAAAACTCCACAATCTCTTATTTTTTTCGTTATTGAGTTTTTCAAACGGGATAATGGCCCGTGATGCGATCAATCCTACCAGCAGTAGAAAAATACTAATCGAAAGGTTTGAAATCTTAAAATAATTAAAAAAAAAATTGAAAAAGATATATATTTTTTTTTTAAAATAAAATGTGTTGTGTAATAGGGTTTAGAATATGTGTCACAACACATAAATACCTTTTAAGACCTAGGTCTAGACCTGGATCCCACAACAACTGGCGTTCTAAGGTGTAGGTTAACGCTTTTTTTAAACATCTGCGGGTTGAAGCCACCTGAGACTAAGTGTTCCGGCAAACTATTCCATTTGTACGCAGTTCGGACAAAGAAGTCTCTCTGCGATCTGCCAGTATGACAGCGCGGGATCTTTACCGTTTCACCGGCTACGGCAGCCGATTGCCGAGTGGAACGGGGGTAAGAATAAGTTTGAGGCATGATGCTGCTGATTTCATCTGAGCACTGCTGAACGAGGTCAGCAACAGTGCCACGATGTTGTAGGGAATCAAGTTTTGATGTCAAAGTTCGATCACCCACAATTTGTTTAGCCCGCTTTTGAACAGAGTCCAAGAGGGCCAAGATGGAAACAGAGGCAGGACCCCAAACTTGACAACAATACTCCATACAGGGACGAATATAGGACTTATAAACATGGAGCAATTGGTATGGAGTGAAAAATTGTTTGCATCTATTTAGGAGGCCGAGTTTTTTAGACGCGCTTTTTGCCATCGCCATTACATGATCGTTCCAGAGTAGGTCATTTGAACTGTGACGCCCAAAAAACGAATGTTTTTACATTCACCTATTGGTTCATCACACATACAGAATAAAATATCTTTGGAGAACTCGGTCTTTAATCTGGAAACAATCAACAGCTGTGTTTTGGTAGAGTTAAAATTGACAAGGTTTTGGTCACCCCAGTCGGCGACTTTATTCAGGTCTTTGTTCACGTTTATGGCACCGTCTCTCCGGGCAGGATTAATTCGTTCGTGCATTTTACCTTTTGAAAGAAGGGGCTCGAACGACTTGTGCAGAGTACTATCATCTGCAAAACTATTTATTGGGTTGCTGGTGATTTTTAACAATTCGTTGATATAAACCAAAAATAGGGTTGGGGACAATACTGAGCCTTGGGGTACACCAGCGTTAATTAGTTTAGACTCAGAAGAAAATCCGTCTAAGGAGACCGAAATGTATCGGTTGGATAGAAAATTTTGAATGAGCCTCACAACATTGGGATGAAAACCGTACGCAACGAGCTTGTTGATTAAGTTAGCATGCCAGACTCGATCGAATGCCTTGGAGATGTCTAAAGCGATAACGTATGTTTCACCACCTTTATCAAGTATGCTGTTCCAACAATGCGCTACATAGTTTAATAGATCGGTGGTTGATCTTTTGTTTCGAAAACCGTATTGGCTGTCGGATATTAAATGATTTTCTTCCAGAAATTTTGAAATATGTGTATTAATATAATGCTCATAGACTTTGGATAGGACCGATAGTAAAGCTATTGGCCTATAATTTGAGATATCGGATTTTGGTCCTATTTTGGGGACGGGCTGGAAATTTGCCAACTTCCAGCACGAGAGAAATAAACCAGATTTGTAGGATTGGTAGAATATTTTAGTTAAAGTTGGTGCAAGTTCTTTGGAAAAGGTTTTTAAAATAATGGGTGGAATATTGTCCATTCCTGAGGCTTTGTTGATGTTTAACCCCTTTAAAAGTTTAGCTACTATTTTGGGTTTGAAGTGAAGTTCATTCATATTAACTCCTGAAGGCTGGATTTTGGGTATTTCTTTAGGAGTTTCCAAAACAGTGGAGTTCAGAGCAAAGCGTTCAGCGAACAAGTTAGCTTTTCTTGCGGGATCATTGACGATTAAGTCACCATCAATAATAGGGGGAATAGAAAATTTTGTGCCAGAATTTAAAGAATTAGTGGCACTGTAAAAACTCTTGTCGGAAACAGGCATAGACGTAAGTTTTGAGGCTTTCGCTCTGTCAATTTTAGACTTTTCGTTTGAGATAATCTGGATAGATATTTTGTTGGCCTTTAGATATTGGGATCGGTTAGTGGGAGTTTTGTTATGAATCCAAATATTAAATGATCTACGTTTGTTTCTAAGTGCCGCTTTGGCAGCCTTCGAATACAAGTATTTTTGCTTGGGTTTTACTATGGAAAAAGGGACAAATTTATTGATAGCAAATTGGATGGTTTCTGTTAAGTTTTGAGCAGAAACATTTACATTGTCAGTGTAAAAACAATGACGGTCGAAAGGGAAACCATGGAAAAAATTTTGAAGACCACTCTTATCCATTTTTGAGTAGTGAAATATTTTACGGGGTTTGGGAGCTGTAGTTTTAAGTAAATCAGTTTTGATAACTGATGAGATTAAATAATGATCAGAATTTCCAATACTACCTTTCGCGACATCGACACTCGTAATATCTGGCATTGTGGTAAGATAGAGATCTAAAAGAAAACTATTATCACCGCCATTACGGGGAGTGAAAGTCGGGCTTTTAACAATTTGGAATAGGCCCTGAGACGCGGCAAAAATTTCTGCCAGTTTTCCACTATTGTCAACATCGTCGGTCGATTTGGAGAATTCCAACCATGATTTGTTGCGGACGTTGAAGTCACCGGTAACGGTAACTTCACAATTAGGGGACTTTGCTCTAATCTCGTCCACAATTTTTGTCAGTATATTGAAAAAGTTTGGGTTACGTTTGTTGGGGGACCGGAATAGAGCTATTGTAAAAAAAGTCATTTCTGGAAGACAAATCTTTAAAACCATTGTATTGAAGCCGTCACCGTGTAATTCAAAATTTGGAAAGCGCGTGTACGCAACACTATCATGAATGAATGCGCACACGCCCTGATGGAGTTTGAAAGCTGGTTCGAGCCCATATTTGGAATTAAGCGATTCTATAAAGAGAAAATTTTCAGAAGCTTGTGTTTCTGTAAGGAATAGAATGTTCAGTTTGTCGTGCTCAAGATGATGTTGCACGTAGTCATGGTTAGCGTTTAATCCGCAGATGTTTTGAACATGTATGTTAAAATTTTTTATTGATTCATATATGTTTTGTCCCTGCAAATGCCGTGGACATGCCGCTTTATGGGCGGGTGGATTGTGCAAATTTGCTTTACCACTTGCAGACTTATTTTTTTTCGGTTGTACTGCCATATATGTGTCAAAAGGGTTTTATTTTATTTTTTTATGTTTTATTTTAAAATGGATAACTAAGTAAAAAATCCTATCATACAACAAAATATGACATATGCCAATATTTCATGATAAGATTAAGAAATAATAAGAAAATAATAAGTGAAAAACAAATTGTGAGAAATTTGCAGAAAACAAAACAAAACTAAATCCAATAATCCAGCTGATGCAGCGCACCACAGACGCACCGCCCATCACCTCAATCGAGGCACAAAGCCCACAACGTGTTGGTCCGATACCTTGGAAGAGCAAATGAGCGGTTCTGCTACGGAACGCTGCCCAGCTAAGACTGGAAGTGCTGCCGTTGACTAATTAAAGTTCGTCCGCCAGCACCCTAAGATATCATCTTGGCTAATGACATCTCCTGCCATTGCCAGTGGTGTGTGATATCTCACGCTAGCTCATATGTTAATGGCAGGGACTGGAGTACGCAGGGTAGTCAGACCCGTAGATCAACATTGATCATAATCGATCAACATCGATCCCTCCTGCGGTCGTATAAAAAAATATACCGACTACGAAGCGATGGTACGAAATAATACATGGAAATAGCGCGATTACGAATTAGTGATACTGCACAACTATTTTAAGCCAACCTTTAAACGGAAACCTTTGTAGACGACGATTATGAACGGTATGTGTACAGCACAAAATGAAAACGACTAGGACAATCTCTGCCAAGGCTAACCTGGTGTAAGCGGGACAGAGGTTCGAATTACAATTATGGAGCTTGAATTACCCGTCATAACAGTATTGGTACCTATGTAAGTTAAATGTTTTTCATCTCTGGGCTTAAAAGTATCAATTAGTTTTGTGGTGCAATAGATGTACAAACCTCATCGCATCTGATGAATAATCCTGTTAACTCTCTTCCTTTTCCTGCAAACGTCTTTTTCTCTTAATTATATATTTTTCTCTTCCTATGTTCTTTAATCTTAACACAATTTAACTTCTAGTGAGTAATTAGTTTTTAAAGAGTAACTTAATTCCTTAATCTCAATTCAATAAAATTATTTTTCAATCTATTTTTCGATTTCAACAACGATTGAAGCAAAAACCACCACCGGTTTTATTTGGTATTCAACACAGTTATTGTTCTACAACAGGAAAACTAGTAGTATATTCTTTCTACTGCTTCAGAAATTTTAACAGTTTGCTGTAGAAATTTTCAGTATAAACACAACGTCCAAAATAAAACACAAATTATTGCTTAACACTTAAAACTTTATTTACAAATAAAAAATCACTTTACTTCTATAAACACACTTTTATGTTCACGATACAGTGTAACGTTTACAATTCAATAATCACTTAAAATAATCGCATTTGTAATGAAGTGCTTTCTCATCAGAGGATGCGAATGGCATAGCAGGATGCGTACCTAGATTTTTTTTAACGCCGTAACGACTAAGGCTCAGTCATCGTGGATTTGAGATGTTATAAACCTGCTTCTTCAGCACAAACGCAGAAATGTACGCAATTTATGTGAATGTTCGGAAATGGAAAATAATGCAAATGAGAAAATGAGACTCTGGCGACCCCTTTTTACGAAAGAACCGCGGTCAGCACGTTCAACCCCCACATTCACTCACATACGCTCACACACACACACACACTCATTCACACCCCTAAATCATAAGAATAAAAAGAAATAATTCAGTTGCACTCACCCCATGATTATATCCTCCTGGTCTCCAAGCTTCGGTTATCTCAGCCCTCCATCAGTAACAATGGTGTCCAAATACTTTGATTAGGTAGCAAATGCGTAGTAAAAGTTGATAATAATGGTATAAGTTTTGTAAAAAACATACGTTGTAAAAGTTGATAATAATGGTATAAGTATTGAACCAAAAATGCGTTGTAACAGTTGACCAAGATGATGCAAATGTTGTAGCAACAATTCGTTGTAAAAGTTGACAATGATGATGGAAATATTGTATAGAAAAGCTTTACAATAGTTGAAACTGATGAGGTAAATGTTATACCAAACTTCGTTGTAAAAGTTGAAATTGATGATATAAGTATTATATGAAAATGCGGGGTAAAAGTTGATACAAATTCGTTGTACACAAGTGATGTAATTATGGTATGATTCCGTTGTAATTGTAGTGCCGTATTAACTCAAACAACGGATAAAATTGTAGAACCAAGTTTTAAATTATAATGTGAAAAGGTTGCAATTAACAAATCTTCTTGACGGATGAAACATTCAAAGCCGGAAGATGAGCTTACTGTGATTCGCAGAAGGATAATCGTTGATAAAGGAAAGAAACACGTTCAGTCTCCCTTGGTTGGTGAAATTAACAGATCCTGTTGACGAGTGAACTAATCACAGCTATAAGCGTGGAGGACAGCTATCGTCGAAGCACCCCCCAACCATAACCGTCGTTAGTTGTAGACGTCTTCCTTACTAACAAAAGAAAGATTATACTCCGTAGATGAAGTTCACCGGAGACAGGAGCCCACCGCGATGCAACTTCAAGGGCACTGGTATAGTTAGGCTATTAAATCACTCGGGTCACACACCTCACTCATACAGTGAAAGATGATTGGTTTCTTGGTTATTTTGATTTTATATCATCTTAATTAGATTAATACATTGTATGCTTAAGTTATATACTTATGTAGTAAACTCTTTCCATTAACCATTAGGGTTTATTAATTGCATATATTACTATATATATTATTTGTAAAAATTAATTGATTTAAGACCCGGATTAATTAGGTTATATATCTAAATTTATAACATTGATTGCAAGCAGTGACATATAAGAATACAACTCTCTTCCCGCCCTCAAGAATATGACATTCCTTTGAGAGGCTATAATAAATTGTTGTAACCTGAACTCAAACGAATCGGTTATTAGACCAAGAAATGTAATTTTCCGGTTTATCTTTATACGAATGAACTAACAATGTTGAACTCTGTAATTTATGTCACTTTAACCTAATTTTGGTATATTACATCAAACCAACCAAAATTGGCTTCTCCATTATCACAATATCAAACAATAACCTTGCAAATTTAGGTCCAAATTAACTTAATTCGAGTTTTAATGAAATTTAAACGGACACATATATAGGTTATATCACGTTCCGGTTCGTTTGGTTCTATATTGTTTATATATTTAATTACTAATTTAACACTCAATAACTTAGATAGGATTAGAATAAATAAATTTGTAACTAACACACACACATAGAGTTTTTCTATAATTGAATTGGATTAAACTAGTAAATTTGCACTAAATATTTGTATATTGACTAGAAATAATAAAAAAAATCATGCGATTGCGTCACACATTTGGTAAGTGGCTTTCCTTTCATTGAATAAATTTGCACGGGATGCTCTATATACATAAAAAAAACCAATCCAAATTTTACAGCCGGACCAAACATATAACCATTTAGGTTTGCATTCGTTTTGGTTTTCACTAGCTCTAATTTGCTTTTCAAATTAGATTACTCGTTTATGCTTTGGAACGATGTAATTATAACAATTTAAACTTCAGACCTCTGACTTATTCCTTTGCTCCCGTCAATCCCACTGGAAAATTAATGGCCTGCATTTCACGAGCTCCGAGTTTAATTTTCTTCTTGTTTTTCCTATTCACGATGCACGAGGTAACAAAAATCCAAAATTGACAGTCACCAATGTTAAAAATCCAAAAACTATCTCCGAGACGTCAGATATGCAAAATGCGAAAGTAATAGACTGCGAGAGTACTGTGTGAATCGCAAAAATTACTAAGAGACAAACAATTGTATAGTCGTTCCTTATATAGCCAAAATTTTAAAATCGAAAGATTCGAATAAGGGTTTTTGATGCAAGGAAATTAACTTACATAATGTAATTAAATGTTAGGACTTTTTTTTTTGTTAAAACAAAACTGTTTGTTACTTGGCAATACTCAACATTGCAAATATAAATTTTGCGAAACAAATTATTTCTAACACACTAATAAGAATTATCAATGATTTAATATGAATTAACGTAAGTTTAATCGACTTTAGAATGCCTATGCCTCGCGAAACAACAATCTACAACCGTAATACAGTGAAATTCGGATCCTTAACGGAAAGACAATTTGATAACAATACCCATACAGGAAACCGAATGCATAACGAATGGTAGGATATTAATTTTTCCATTGTGACGGTTGGACAAATTCGCACAGCTGTTTTGAGGTTTGAAAACTTCGCTGATTAAATACGGTTAGTTTTTAGACAATCCAAATTCTGGTAGTATGGTGCAATAAAGCGGATTGAAACGTAGTACGAATCAATACTAGGGGATTTTAAAATTAAAAATTAGTGTTCATATATAAAAAAAAATAGGGGTTACGGAGACCATGAGAAAATAAGACTATCGATGGGGGATGGATGAGAAACTATTACGAGCTACATATGTTGATAAAAATGATAACTAATGAATCAGAGATTATAATACACTACGTTCAGGCGTTGTCCCAGGCTATTCATTACACATTTCCACTTAAACTGTTTACACTATCGCAATCTAATTTTAAATGTCTGTTGTGTTTCATGGCGTCTTACAAAAAATTCTTTAGTACAATTTTAATTTATTTCGAATATATTCCACGTAAACCCAAATTTTCTTTATAAAGAAAATTAAGGAAATTCTGAGAATAATGCGCTTATATTCATCACAGGCTTTGCCAAATTGTAACATCTGGATTTTATAAATTGCTCTAGAATAAATTTAGAATGCAAGTTTATCGGGAAGATTTAAGAACTCAAAAACAATATTTCATATGCAACGACATAAAACTTTTTTAATGCACATACGTAGTTTCTGTTTATACACTTTCGTGACGACATTTTTTAAATGAAGCTTTTTATATACGATTTGTTGTTGTCAGTTCGCTAAAATTTTCATTTTAAATTTCATTCTTTTCTCCTTCTGCATTTTATTATACATGTTTTCTTGTACTTCTCTTATTGTTGTCATTTCTTTCGTAAGTAGTTTTTTCTTCTTCTCATTTTCATCTTCATAGTACTCCCATGCTGATAACGTTTTCATTTTTACTTCTTTGTATGTGCGGAATGTTTATGTGTGCAGTGTTGGTGAAGTGAAAAACTAGAATAAAACATGAAAAGAATATGAAAAATATATACTCCACGACACCCATGGGGTGTTAAAGATAAGTGCAGTATTTTTCTTCTAACTATTTCGCCTTTCATGTAACGTTCTTCTCAATTTTTATTTATTTATTATACGAGTTGTTGTTCTTATTATTATTAAAAGAAGATTGTGGTTAAAATGGTTGATATATAGAGAATTTTTTTTTTTCAAAAGCATAAAACATTGTTTAAATTATTTACATTTTAATATAATCACAGATTTGTGGTATATCAGGAAGAAATACAAAAGCAAAAGAAATCCTTATTAATTTTCCATCGCAATAACTTTAATTTATTTAATATTCATGTTTCAATATTGTTGAACTTTCTTTCCTTGAATATAAATTTTAGTAACAATAAATTGAATCTGAAAAGCTCATGAGAATAACCAATCGAATTTTTGGAATTCTACATATATTCGTTATAAAAGTGTTGGGAATTTGTTTTCAACTGATTGGATACAAAGAATTTTTGTTGTTTGCTTTTATCTGCTATGCATTGCTGGTCGGGAGTGAGTTTTTTGATTTCTGGTTTTTAGAAAACTAAATCGATTTTATTATTCGGTTGTTTACAGTCTGCTGCTATATATAAAATCCTAACAGACTAAACATAGACAATTACAGACTAGTCAAATATGGATTGTCAATAGTTAACAATAGACAATCAACTACGGACATTCCATTATACATATTCGATATTTTGTACATTTTAAAATTTATTACCAATTCTCAAGCATTGTGTGTCAAGCTCTAAGTATTTTAGTTTATTGATTGTTGTGCTGAGTTTTGATTTCCAACTAATATTTGTGATTCAAGTCTAAAGGTTTTGACCAGATTTCAAATCCGTTAGACTTGATTTGTTTTACAATGGAAACTCTGGTTGCATGCATTATGTTTCATTATATCTACTCCAGTATATTTACACACTCCCCAAAAATTCTTAACCTTTAAAGTTTTACATTTAGAACAACGTCGTCTATCATCAAATTTGAAGTCATTAAAATCAACATCGTTACTCTGTTTTATTTTCCTATTCGAATAATTTTCTTCATACCATTTTGTTTGTTTGTTGAATCAAATCAAATTCTTAGTCGAATGTATGAAATCAGAAAACGGTAAATTTTTGTAGTTTGTTAAATAATTTGTATTAGACTCACGAAAAATAACTTTACTACGTGTGGATAAATTGAGATGGAAAATTATTATTGATGTTGCAGAAGGGTGTGAATAAGTCTATAAAATGGATTTGTTCTGTAAATTAGGTTAACCGGTCTTACCACTAAGGCCCAAAATGTATTTTCGATAATAGAAGTTATTAGCGTATCAGAAACTGCATAACAAATTCTTCACCGATCCTTTTCAAATCCTCCATTTTAGATAAAAAAAACCGCTTAAGATAAAATTACAACAAAAAAAAATGCTAAAAACGGTAAAAATGCTTATCCATTAAAATGATAAAAAGAAAATTAAACAGAAAATGGAAAATCTGTGTTGAGAAAAAAAAATTAATACAGCACGAAAAGAAGGAATACGAACAAGGATAGATGTGTAAAACTGAAATCTTAGAATTATCTTAAAATCTTAATGTAAAAAAATTAAGAAAATGAAAAAATAAACAAAACGAGAAAAAATCGCAAGGAAAAAAAAAATATAAAATAAAATCTTTAGATAATAAGAAAAATGTAAATATTTGAAGATTTGTAATTGTTATGTAATTAGTAAGATTTGCTTTGTTTGGCTTGTACATAAGCATACACAAACTTTAACATGTTTCTCTTTGTTTAGATATCATTTTTTTTTTTTTTTTGTATAACGTAAATGGAAATGAGATTGGTTGGAGATGAGTTGGAGAAAATGTTTTTTTTTATTGTGTTAGTTATATCTTATAAGATTTTGTTTGGGTTAGAATTTAAATTATAAGACTTTATTACAGTATTATACTTGTACTCTATAAACAAGTTAAAATAGGATCAACTTTTTTAAAAGTCATTTACTTCATCTTCCCTCTTAAAACAGGAACTAGAAATATGCAGAAGTAACTTTACAATGATTTTCTATTATGAAATAAGATTATGTGTCATCATTTGATTTTCAAAATTTATTCCAAATGGTGTATATCCAAACAGTGTTCATTGTGCATTCAAAATATGAAGAGGGAAACAAATTCTAAAAGCTCTAAGAAAATAAAATTAATATCAAACAGCATGATGTCATAAAAAACTTATTAGTCCTCGCTTTGATGAAAAGTGACTATAAACAGGTATTATTAAATATATACAAGGAATTAATATTAGCAGAGCAGAGTCAGCTGGTAATGTTGGATGTACTGCAAATCTCAATAGTTCCTTTCCTTATTCGTTTAAGGAAAGGAAGAATGGAAGAAAGCACAGAAGAAATGTTGCTGATTTGACTATATTTTATAAATATATTATGGATGAACGAGCTTCTGAAGAGATCAAATCGATTTTACCTAAATCAGCAAATCTTTCGCGTCACACCAGAGCAAACGTAGCAGCGCATCCCTTTACAGTTCAAATAAATAGAAGTAGAACTGTAACCTTCCAACGTGAATTTTTCAACAGAGTCTCTCATCTTTGGAATGCCTTACCTTCCTGGGTTTTCCCTGATGAATTTAATCCTCAAGGCTTTAAAGTTAACGTTCATAAATTTCTCAGAGAATCTTAATTTACATTCCATTCTTATCCCTAGTTGGCATGGAATCTTCGGATATTCAGAGACGTTAATTTATAATTTATTATAATTAACACTAAACATGCCTAACTTTGAATAAAAAAAAAAAAAAAAAAAAACGATATTTGGTTTTCATTTGAATTTTTCTCAATATTTATTTTGGCTCAGATTCATAAATTTTAAGCTGCGGATCTCTGGCTCCGTTTTGTCATAATATTTTAGAGACAAAGGGTAATAAAACAAAACACATTCCTCTCTTAGATTTTACGAGGTGTGAAATAATTTTTAGTGCAACCAACAATTAGCCCGCAATTCATATCCTTAATTTCCTTAATTTGAATTTTTTTAATTATTTGAATTTTTTAATTTTTCGCTTAGAATTACACTGTCCTCAAAAATCGCTTACTTTAAAACAACTGATTTCTAAATCATTTTATACCTTATATAATGACTAGAGTAATAACTTGCATGATTGTTGGACACCGAGCTATTTTCTTTATTAAATTCTTTAATTTTCAGATTCTGCATCAAAGCCATTAAATTAACTGTGCAGAGTCGTTGTACCATCTTTATCTTCAATACATTTTTATTTTGAAATATCCTCTGCTCCTCCTTATCTAAAAAGGATGTTTCAAATCTTGCTGTTTCCATTTATTTTATCAATCTTTCTTGCACCTACTATTGGTTCACTTGGACATTTTGAAGTAAACTTAGAAAGCTACTAAGAAAGATTATGAGATTAGTCATTTTCCTGCATTTTGTGATAATTTATTTGCAACGACGGCCTATTTGTAATTTTACTCCTAAACAAGAATTTTCTTATATAAAGAAATACTCTAATGATTTGCTAATTTATTTCGGTTCCGAGCTTTAAATTAAAAAAAAAATACATTTCAACAAACATAAAATATTTATGTGTGCTACAGTTCATCATTCAATGTGTGTTTGAAAATTAACTATGGTTAACCGTGGTTAACTTTACTCTATCAAGTGTCGTACCTTAATTAACCAAAAAGTTTTAAATCAATACTTGACGTCACTATTTTAACTATGACATTGGTGACATTATTACCTTATGGTTAACCGTGGTTAATTTCAAATCGCACCTCAGTTAATTGCTTTGTTGCGTCACTCAAGGTCAGCTAAAGAATTTTTTTTTAATGTAAAGCTTATTCATAATACTATATGTAGATTAGGGTGTCCCAAGACACAGAGAACAAAAGTTTTTTTTCAAAATTTTATACGCATACCCGCAAATTTTTTTCGAATCGACCTCAAAAACTTAACTATCGTTTTTTTTAAGAATCGGGCAGAAAACGTGGTTTTTGGAATTTTTTTTGACTCGATTTTGTGATTTTGGTATCAATCGATCGGACTTGGCCGTCTCCCAAAAACCTTATGAGATTGGAGTGGTAGGATCCACCCCAACCCCTTTACACCCTCTTTAAGTTTTAGTATATAAAAATCTATATAAAATAAATGGGAAGAGATAAAAAAAATTTAATGGAACCATTATCTTTTATTCGGCCCGGCACAACTTTTGAGTCCAAAAGTTGGTTTGCACCCCCCACCCCCAACCAACAACGTGGCTGGGGTTGACACATTAAATGAGTAAAATATGTCATGTGGGGTATCGTTAGAATCAGAATTTCATAACAAATACAATCCCCCATATCACTCTTATTGGTGACATAACCATTTTCGACTCCTAAGGGGGTACCCTTATCGTAGAAAAAAATATTTTTTTGCACGTCATGTTTGGGGCCGATTTCAATATAATCGGGGATGTTGAGTTCAATGATGATGAAAAAAATGAAGGCCGGACTCCGGGTAGTTCAAAAGGGGTGGAAGTTGGAGGTCTGTTATAAAAAATATTGAAACTATCGTCATAATAAAAATTGGGATCGGACTCAGGGTAGTCCAATAATAGGTGGGAGGTTGGGGGGTCCGTTATACAAAGTATCGAAATTATTGTCATTATTATCGAGTTTTACATAATCGAGGATGATGAGTTCAATGGTGATGGTAAAAATGTTTACCGGTCTCAGGGTAGTTCAAAAAGGGGTGGTTGTTGGTGGTCGGTTATAAAAAATATCGAAATAATCGTCATCATTATCAATTTTAACATAATCGAAGATGCTGCTTTCAATTATGATGATAAAAATTGGAGCCGGACTCAGGGTAGTCCAATAATACGGGGGGGTTGGGATGTCGGTTACACAAAGTATCGAAATCATTGTCATTATTATCGATTTTTACATAAACAAGGATGCTGAGTTCAATGGTGATGGTAAAAATGTTGACCGGACTCAGGGTAGTTCAATAAGGGGTGAGGGTTGGGGGTCTGGTCATGAATAGTATCACAATTATCGTTATTATTTCGATTTTAACATAATCAAAGATGCTGAGTGCTATTTTAGTTTATTATTTTTCTTATTTAATAATTTTAAAATATTTTTCTGCCATGTTTCGACGATACATCAATTTGACGGTATAATTCAACTAGCATTTAAGAAAAACACAATTTTAAGGGGTTCCTTTGCTAAGTTAGTCTAGCCTTGGTGTATAATGTATATTTGAAAATTTTTTATTCTCCACCCCATCCTCCAGCTTCTGATTTTGCTCCTATGGTTGCTTGATTGCATATTCCAAGACCACCATTTGATTCAGTATCCTCGATTTATAGAAAAACTAATATTTATTATGTATATTTGAACATTTCCTAGAATTTTAGACCCAAACCCTTATCCTCTAGTTTCTTGCCTGAGCCCCAAATACTAATTTCAGCATCATTGCATTCAGTACCCTCAATTTACCAAAACTCGGTACGTATAATATATTTTCGGCTTTCAGCCCAAACTCCCCTTTGGTGACAGCCTTATATTTTTGATCCCAATTTAAACATCACTGTTGGATTCAGCGTCCTCAAGTATGTTGAAATCAATAATAATGACGATAATTTTGATACTATTCATAACCAGATCCCAATCCCCCCCCCCCCCTTATTGAACTACCCTGAGCCGGTAAACATTTTTACCATCACCATTGAACTCAGCATCCTCGATTATGTAAAAATTGATTATAATGACAATAATTTCGATACTTTGTATAACCGACCCCCCAACCCCCACCTATTATTGGACTACCCTGAGTCCAACCCCAATTTTTATTATGACGATAATTTCGATATTTTTATAACCGACCCCCAACCTCTACCCCTTTTTGGACTACCCCGAGTCCGGCCCCCATTTTTATCACCTTAGGGAGTAAAAAATGGTTATGTCACCGTTCAGGGGGCAATATGGGGGATTGTATTTGTTATGAAATTCTGATTGTAACGATACCCCACACGACATAGTTTACTCATTTAATGTGTCAACCCCACCCACGGGGTTGGTTGGGGGTGGGGGTGAAAATTGGACTCAAAAGTTTCGCCGGTCTAAATAAACGATAATGATGCCATTAAATTTTTTTTATCTCTTCCCATTTATTTTATATAGATTTTTATACGCTAAAACTTAAAAAGGGTGTAAAGGGGTGTGGGTGAGTCCTGCCACCCCAATCTCATAAAATTTTCGGGAGACGGCCAAGCCCGATCGATCGAGGGATACCAAATTTAAAAAAAATTGAAAATTTCCGCGACTACCCGATTCTTAAAAAAACGATAGTTAAATTAAAAGTTTTACTGCGATTGGATGACGATAACCCGTGCCGACTTGAAGTTAAACTTCAACGTACAAGCTTTTGCTGGGATTACTGTGTAATTATTTGAGAAATTATTTTACTCTCATTAACTAAAACGCAAATGAATTAGAAAAAGATATTACTTCGGTCTGAAAGTCCTAAGTATTACATTCTCGAGCCAAAAATGAAGTTCTTACCCCATTTCTCGGCATTTCTTGACGTTTTAGGACTTATTGATTCTAAAAAAGCAAAAAAAAAAACTGTGTGTCTGTCTGCCGTCACAACCGACGAAATCTAGAAAACCGCTGGAAGGGATCTCTAAATTTTTTGTTTAAAAAAAAAGTGTTACTGAATGATAAGAGCCAAAAGGACAATGTGTTCGATAACTGTACGGGAAGTGTGTCAAAAAAAATCGTCAACTGTCCAACAAGGAAATTTGCATATTTTTTGCTTAAAAAACGTTCATTTGAAGTGATTCCGAATGGGAAGATTGAATTTGGAGAAATTTTGATTGGTATGTGAGACGAAAATCTAGATTATTGCATTATATGTTTGTCGAAAAAATGTTGTCAATTGTGTCAAAAGAATGGTTTTCATTTTACTTAATTTTTTGGAACAAAATGAAATTAATTATTTGTTTGACATGAAATGTTATCGAACATGAAATTTGACATGCAAATTTTTGATTTTGTTATAATTTTTGGAATTTTGAAAAAAGTTTGTTTATTTGATTTTGTAAGAATATTCGAAATATTTTTAGAGTTTTGAAAAAGTTTTAATTTTTGGAATTTTGAAGAAAGTTTGTATTTTGGAAATATCAATCTCTGCAATATTTTTAAAATTTTGAAAAAATTTAAATTTTTGATTTTATTATAATTTTTGGAATTTAAAAAAATTGTGTTTTTGATTTTGTTATAATTTTTGCAATATTTTAAAAATATTGGAAAAAAGCTCAATTTTTGATTTTGTTATAATTTTTGCAATATTTGAAAAATTTTTGAATTTTGAAAAAACTTTGATTTTGTAATAATTTTTGGAATATTTTTAGAAATTTAAAAAAAGAGATTAAATTTTTTATTTTATTTTAATTTTTAGAATATTTATGGAATTTTGAAAGAACCATGGAAACGCTATCTTGAAACGCTAAATGCGCTAAAACGCTAATTGCCAATGATCTCTAATTTTTTGAAAAAGTGGAATGGCCGGGTTAATTGTAGGCACTTGTTTTATTTTCAATTCAAAAATACTTTTTAACACTTTTCAAGTATTGAAATGTTTAGGTGCAAGTCGGCATGGGTTACTGTTATTTAAAGTGCATGAAATTTTATTTACAGTTGTTTTGACATAAAACAATAAAAATTAAAGGGTATGCGTTAAAAAAAAACAATTTTAATTTGTCTGGAACACCCTAATGTAGATATCCAAAACATAAAATATTTCTGTGTGCTACAGGTCATCATCCAATGTTTAACATTTCATTAGTTAATTGCTTTGTTGCGTCACTCAATGTCAGTTAATAATACATGTTTCTATCTACATTAATATAAAGAATTAAAAAAAAATTACTAATTATTTTTTATATATTAAGGAACTTTTAAGGTAAAAAAGGAACCAACATAATTTTTTTTACTATTTATTATAGGGAAATAATTTAGTTAGTTTCACTACATAGGATAAAACTATTATCCTATCACTTCGAACTCAGCCACTGCTACATCACACCGTTCTTACAGTAAATCCCAACTCTCTCACTTCATAAAAACATATTTAAAAAAATTCCATGACACGAGCCAAAAAGAAATATGTTAGCATACTTTTTTTTTGTACACGATTATTTACTTCATGCCTTTGTGAATTTTTTTTTCATAATTTGGTGAAAAATAAACAAAACGAGTTTAATGCTGACTTTCCGGTAGTGTCAGGTTTACTTCGAAATGTTTTTACACACAAGTGGGTTCAGAAGTTTGTTGAAAATATTTTACATTCATTTTCGAATATATCTCAAGTATATTACTATAGGTAATAAAAACGGAGAATGAAAGTACGACTGACACAGAATATCTTAACCATTACAGGATTTTACCGTTATGAAAACAGTTCATCCGCCATCACTCACAATATATCACCTTGGAAAGTAATAGCCCACTTCGTTTGCCAGTGGTATGTAAAATCTTACGTTAACTCGTATTCCAATAGCAGGAACTGGATGGAATAAGCGGACTCCGAACTGTCAATCACCTTCGTCGATATTTGACATACCAAATTCAAAACTCGATTCATATAACAATTCTGAACAATTTATTTTATTCGTTGATATCATAAATAAAACCGTTGTCCGTAATATATTGTAGAACCAAATGAAGACCGTGAACAATACAAAGACAGACAGACAAATAAAAACAACAAGAGCTATAAAAAACATGTTCAGAGGATAAAATTTATGACAAGAGAAAAACGTGATCAACAAGATACGTTAAACATAATTAAGATATGCTTCCTTTTCATCAAACAAGTATAAGAAATTGGCAAGAAAATATTTATAAGGAATCATAAAATCAATGAAATTTTGAATAGTAAATCAATATTACGATTTTGATATGTAAACGGTTTGTATTACAGTCTCTCTTACACTTTCTGTATTGGATTGAATTTCAACTGTTGCATTCATATTTTCACTTAATCCAAAAACCATTTCAATACAACCGAAAACAATTAGAATTGATTGTTGAAAAACCATTTTCAAAATATTGTAAACTTATTTTTATCTAACAACAAAAACGTGGATTGGAAAATTTGTGTAATTTTTTTTTGAAAATGTTATAGCAAAAACTGAAAATAGATTATCATGGAAAATCATAAAAGTACAACAACAAGAGCATAAAAATGAAAATATAACAATTTCACTGTTGAATATAATAATTTTTTTTTATTCTTGCGATTTTTAATGAAATGATTTTCGTACCTCGTGGTACCATAAAACTATCAAAATAAATCCGTTTTTTTTTGTGCTGTTTTTATGTAATCAGAAATTTTTATGAATTTCATTATAGTGGTTTTAAAAAGGTGTCTGAATAAGTTTTTGTTGTTGTAGGATAAGCATTAATTGGATATTCTTATACGTAGTCTAACCCCTTTATGAGTTGTTTTTTATAAATATAACGCTGTATTGTTTTTTTTTAACCAAATTGAAATAGCAATTGCAATCCAGTAGATTTAATCACACGAATGACGTTATGTTTATGCTTAATGGATCACAACAATAAATTTTGATGTACATTTTATACATTTCACCAAAAGTGATGGTATGTTTTCAAAACGAAGCATACAACGATGCACTTAACCTCAAACTTTTATTAATTTTAATAAGTTAGTCAACTCTGAGAACGACTGGAACTTAACCCTCAATCCTTGGGCATGAATTTCAAGTGCGTTAAAATGCATGCTTAAAGATTAACTAGCAAAATATTAACATAAAATGGCTTTCAGCAATTCAAAAGATACAACAAAACTTCACATATTTGACTATGATTTTTACGTTTTGGAATGCAAACATCGAATTTTTTTCATTACGATTTTAGCTTTTTAAGCAAAACACAAAAATCAATCGACATAAATAAAATACGTTCTCAACAAAAGAAGGAGTCAAACATTCTCTACAAAAATTGCTGACAAGAATCTCATGATGCTATAGAATTCGTCAGTGTACATAAATCGTTTTCGTATATCTGATATCCAAGTTTAACACTCTGGGTCCAATTTTACCATTCCGAGGATTGAATTCCCAACCAAAAAGTTAGATATTTTAGTCAATCTGAATTTAATTTTAATAGTTTAATAACTGTTTTGCATAAAAATAACAACTGTTCAACTCATCTCCAGTAGCCGTCACTCCATTAATTAACACTGGTATTCATTAGGTTTTTTAATTTTATTTTCGGTATATCGACTCAATTTTTCTTATTAACACATAAAAATTTGTTTTAGTTTTTATTTTTATTTATTTAAGTTCATTGAAATACATGTAATGGTATTACCATTCACATAAACTTACAGTAATTTTATTAACTATAATAAATTGTTTAGTGGTAACTTTACTAGATTAACTGTTCTAAACATAATAACACTTAATTTTTCTATTTCTTTAAATTGACTAACCACTAATCATTTTAAACATTACTAATCACTTTAATTATTTTAATTAGTATTTAGTTTAATTACATTTAATTATTTTATCAAAACCGACCTTTACGGTGAACATAGTTCATCTCGCCAACTCAATATCTAGCTAACAACCCATTCACTACTCAAAAACTTATTTACTAATCAACCCATGCAATTCCATATTCTAAAACTGAATCATAATTTCCGGGCCAGACAAAACAAAAAACACAGAGAAAAAAAACAAAAATAATGACAATAAATGTACTCAAAAACAAATCTAAGAAAACTAGAGACCGAAAAAAATAATGGGATAGGTGACAGCAGAATAATAGAGATGATTCTAAAAAAAAAGGCAAACGCAAAAAAAAATTTAACCTTAACATATATTAAACCAAAAAACGGAGTTTGGAAGAATGTTTCGATAATATCGATGGACGACTAGAGAACAGAGGTGGTCTAACTATGGCTCAGAAAGCCAGGGGTTAGTATTTTCCTTCTCCCTGTTCCCTGTCAAGCCAATGACACCACCAGAACACCCTATGTACAGAATAAAGAAGTTGGTTTGGGATGGAGAACGTCGGTCCCAGAGGCCCGAATGACAAGCGATTTATTTTCCTGTTATCGTCCACTGGTCTACACTCTTCCTATCCTCCAACAAGTTACGCTCTAACAAATAGAATTCTCCAAGACAATGGCAGTTAGACTTAATGAGCGTAACACTTGGTGGTCATGACCTCATTCAGAACCCGTGAGCGTGGTGAAATAAATATGGTGAGATGACCTAAATGGTATACCACCAGAGGTCAATAAGATCCAAGCCATGTCACTCCACCACTCATGATCCTCTTGCAGCAGCGGATTCCCACCCAACTAAGGTACGTGGGATCTTAAACCCCGCTATGAATAAGTCTGAAGAACCTTTCCTACCCTTGCGGTTAAAACTAAACATCAAAACTTAAACATAAATGTTGTCTGAGTGTCAAGGTCTACCGAATTCTGCCTTTCAACCCCAGAACAATAACTCTATCACAAACACACAAAAAATAATCTAAGCTATAAAGAGTTGTATGCGCGTTAGGACTTACAAAACTCTTGCTTTTCCCCCACAGAACAAAAATTTGCTAAACAAAAACATAAAAATAAAACTAGCAGAACTGTCTGCGCGTCAGGACTTACAGGATATTTTGCCCTCCGCCCACAGAACAACCTCAGACAAAATCAAACTCACACATACACAAATGTTGTCTACGCGTCAGGACTTAAAAGTCTTCATCTTGCCTTTCGCCCACAGAACAACGAACAATTACAAAAATTCATACCAAAAAAAATTTAAATCTTAAAGGAAAATAATTCAAAAATATTAAAAAACCAATTTCAAAAAGATTTTCAAATGGAACAATCCCAACCAAATATCAAAATTTAAAACAAATTTCAAATAAATAAAACAGAACTTAAAACAAAGATTAGAAGACATAACCACAGCGCAGAATCAGTGCCTCACTCAGGCCTTCCATCTTCTGCTCGCATATATTGCAAACCACACTGCCATTGGCCCAGATGATTTGGGGAGTGGAAGTCATAGTGACAAAGGAAATCGAATGGAAAGAATTTGAAAAAATAGAAAGCTAAAGGGATTTCACAAAAAAAAATTGTTCGCGGAAAATAACGACGACAGGGGTAGAAAACAATAAAATAAATCAAAAGAAGTTTCAAAAACGGTTCAAAAAAAAAAATTTATGCTTTCAAAAAAAAACCAAACAAAAGAAAAATCCAAATATTAAAATATCAAAAAGTAATAGAAAAAATTAAAAAAAAATTACTAAATCTAATTAAAACCAATTCCCAAAAAAAAATGAATTATACAAAATTTTAATTAATGAACCAAATTTCTAAACCGAAAAACGACTAAAAATTTTAGTTAATTCGAGATTAAAACTTTCAAATAAAATAAACCAAACACACTGAAAGTCTACCGCATATCATATTAATTACTTCGAAATATATGAAGTTCATCTCTAAAAAAAATTAATTTGTTCAATTCAAGATATTCAAATCATTTTATTTTTTTCATATATTTTATTTTGTAGTTATTACGTACTAAAATGTAACAACAATTTTAATTTGGTTTTAAGGTTTCTGTTGGGAGTTCAAAGGGGCCCTCACCCCAAAGGTCTATTGGTATGCCCCAACATGTAGCGTTTGGGAAAACCTACATTCAAATACAGAAGTAAGAACAATTTGAGTTCTGTGTAAAAGTGGTAGCATAGGAGTTAGGGCTTGACAGTTATATTTAAGAGCAAAGACTAACTCCGGAGCGAAACACTTTTCTATCTTCCATCTGTGATTCTACAACGTTACATGGTTTACATTAACATAATTTTCATTAATATAATCAGGCAGTACAAATAACTTTTTAGGTCACCCTCGAATTATCAAGGTTATATCTTCCCAAATATAGATTATTATATATTTGCATTTTCTGTAATAAATATTTTGACTTTTGAGTATTTCTTATTCTTTTTTATTAAACGAAATAAAAGAATTGAGAAAATATAATCCCTTCCTGTTTTATATTGTTTCAATGTGTTGAATCGTGAAAAAAGAACTCCGAATATATATGATCGTTTCGAATTTAAAACGTTTCGATGTATTTATGATGGTGAAAAACCAGATAATATTGTAGTATTCGCAACAAATGATGATTGTTTATGTTAAAGGGATCCCTGTTATCGTTTATGTATTTTTTGATTAGATGAAAACTAATGAAATATGAAATTATATAGAATCATCCTGTGATTTTTTGTAGTCTTTATTTTTAATACGTTCCGATGTATTGGTTTTTTTAAGAGAAAATGTTTATGTGATCAACATGTTTTTTTCTTTCGTTTAGGTTAATCAAATATGTATAAATAGAGGATTTTTTCCAAATGTTTTTGGAGTCATGATTAATATTCTAAATTGAAAAACTAAAATCTTCGGGAGTCGGAATTTATATTTGTTTAAAAATTCATTGTTTTTTTTCGATGAAACGTATTTTTCGGTTTATAAGAATTTTATAATTAATGAGACATAATCTTTTGAGAAAAAAATTAAATCAGTTAACTTGTGATTATTAATATAATTACTCAGTCGATTTTTAATTCCAAATGTCGGTTATTTATTCGGATTTTTTTTTTTTATCGAGAAGATAATTTTTTTTGATCTTTAATCAAATCGAAAAGGGAAGAAAAATTGATTTGGATAAAAAAAAATTGTGTATGTACTTGTTAGATTTTTTTTGATTGGAAACTAACTCCATTTCAAGTTATAGTGTTAATTTTTGCTATTTATCATACATAGTTTATTTGTTAAGCCAATATAAAAAAAAGGAAATTAATAATAATATTAAAACGAAAAAAAAATTAATACCGAATTTCGAGTTTTAATTGAAGAAAAAAAATAAAATTTGTTGTGTTTTGTTGTGTGTGAGATTTTTCTAGTGGAAAACGGCCTCGAGGATAATTAAACCGGCGTTAAGTCAATACGGTAGTTTGCATAAAGTTTATTTGTGGGAACCGCTATTTAATCTGATTTGTAAAATTGGGCTATTAATAGAGAAGGCCCAGACTCAGATGTTCTTCATTCTAAGTGAAAACAACAAAATATAAGAATTTTATTGGGATAGTAAATTGGGCTTAACAGGTGAATTGAAACATGCATGTTTACCACGGCGTCAACGTTTTAATACGAGTAATAAAGAAAAGAAAAATAACACTGCGACAGCGAAAATCCGCTGGGGTTCTGACTGCCGGGAAAAGTTATATCGGTAAAAAAAAAGTTATACGTGTCCCGGCGTTTCGCTGGGTCACGTCTATGAATCGAGATACATCGATTTGAAGTTAGTAAGTATCATATAGGAGAAATTGTCACGTTTGGGGTTCTTTTTTGACATAACTCGAGAACGACTAGTCCGATTTTGCTGAAACAAATTTAGAAATTAAGAATTACAATTCCTTTAATCTACTGATATACTATACTGAAAAAGTAACGAAAAAATAAACAAATTAAAATTAAATAAATAAATAAATGAAATAAAAATAATAAGGTAAAATAAAAAAATTATAAAAATAATAAAATAAAAATATAATAAAAATATAAAAAATAAAATAAAAAAAATTTAATAAATATATAAAATAAATAATAAATAAATAATGTATAAATAATAAAAAAATAATAAATAAATAATAAATAATAAATAAACAATAAAAAATAATAATAAATAATAAATAATAATAACAAACAATGAATAATAAATAATAATAATAACAGTAATAAATAATAATAAATAATAATGATAATAAATAATAATAATAATAATCAACAATCATAATAATAATAAATAATAATAATAATATAATAAAATATGATAAAATATAATAAAAATATAAAAATATAAAGTAAAATTATACTAAAAATAATAAAATAAAATAAATAAATCAAAAATAAAAAATTAAAAAATAGGAAATAATAAATAAAAAACTAAAAATAAAATAAAATTAATACACAAAAACACATGTCCAAATACATTTAAAACAATAAATTTTGGAGTTTATTCCAGTAAAAATATTAAAAAAAAATTTCTATGAAAAATCAATATTCTTGTCAAAATGAGATACCTTTAGTTAATTGCGAATAAAAGCTAAATGCGTTCATCGATTTTCATGACTATGTCTCGTTTTGTGCACAGATTATGTGACTTTACGTCAAAGTAATAAGACTTGCCACTTAATTTTTCAGTAAAATAGGACTAGTCGTTCTCGAGTTATGTCCCCAAAACGTGACTATTTCCCCAATATGATACATGCTAACCTCAAATCGATATATCTCGATCCCTAGACGTGACCAAGCGAAACGCTGGGACATGTATAACTTTTTTTTGACCGATATAACTTTTCACGGTAGTCAGAACCCCAGCGGATCACAGACCCCTACCATTTGTCGCACAGTGTAAGTAAACTCACAAATAATAATAGATTACTGATTTTGTATTGGTTTTGGCTACATCGGTATAGAATTAAAGTTGCCTCAAGACTTTGTTTTGGTAGTGAACCAGCTTTTGTTGGGAACAACAAAATGCCTCAAGTTATAGGAACTCGTTGTTCCGGAGTTGAAGAGTGGTGAAATCAGAAAACGGAAAACATCAATCAACACATTTTTAAGTTAAGTGCATGAATTTCTATTACTTATTATAATTATATCTGCTTTCTATATGTATATATATCTTATATTTTTTTTTGACGTTACAATTTTAAACATGATCTACTGAAGTTGTAGTTAATAATTGGAGATTTTTTTCTGGGTGAAGAACATATCGTTATCTGTTCTTTCTCTTCATATCCTGGCATAACTGGAGATACAGTTAAAACACTCTATTTAAAAAAAAATTGATAGAAATATTTTCAAAAATTCTAAATGTATAAATATTTTTAAAACATATGTATCCAAACGGCCGTTTTAACGGCTTTAAAGGAACAATTGTTTTAGTTAAAAGCCTCTAGTGGTTCAAGCATGTGCCTTAACCAAAATCTTCAACCAAAAGCCTTTACCATGTGCCGAATTTTACTGATTGATGAATTTGTCTAAGATATAAATAGAACACACATTTCCAGAAATTTTTTTGATCAAGGTCTGCAAATGTGACCGTGAGATTATCAGTTGTTTTTTTAATTTAAAACATTTTTTTTTTGGTATACTTTTGTATTGCTACTGATTACTCGGAAACCTGTAACTTCTAAACTTATGGATTTTTAAAATATTTCCATCTAAACGACCGTTATAAAAGTTTTAAAAAAACTATTTTTATTAGTAAAAAACCTCTAGTTTCTTAACCATATGTCGAATTTTGCTGACTGACTTGTCGAAGATATAAATAAAACACACATTAATAGAAATTTTTTTTGATCTAGCTCAACATATCCGACCGTGAGAGGTGCCGGTCGTTTTCGTTATATCTCATTCAAATTTATTTTTTATGCATACATTTTATATAAAAATCACTTACTGTTAATGGTGCAGGAGCTGCAGTCTACTTCAGAAATAAAGATCTTGAGATTTTTTGTTGCATATATCACTGCAGTTATTTTATCCAGCAGTTATTTTTGTTTATGTTGCGGTGTTCTCCACCAATTTAATGTATTTCATTTCTATAATGCAATGTAGTACGTAAGAAACTTTTTGTTATTTAATATTTATTGGTATTATTATTGTAGAATTATTACTTCGGTTTGAAAAACCTAAGTATTACATTCATGAGCAAAAAGTGAAAATTTTACCTCTACTTTTCTTGAAATTTCTCGACGTCTTAGGTCATAACGATTCCAAATAAGTCCTATATTCGTCCCTGTATGGAGTACTGCTGTCAAGTTTGGGGTGCTGCCTCTGTTTCCATCTTGGCCCTCTTGGACTCTGTTCAAAAGCGAGCTATACGAATTGTAGGTGATCGAACTTTGACATCACAACTTGATTCCCTACAACATCGTCGCACTGTTGCTGACCTCGTTGTTTTTTACAAATATCGTCATCAGCAGTGCTCAGATGAAATCAGCGGCATCATGCCTCAAACTTATTCTTACCCCCGTTCCACTCGGCAATCGGCTGCCGCAACCAGTGAAACGGTAAAGATCCCGCGCTGTCATACTGGCAGATCGCAGAGAGACTTCTTTGTCCGAACTGCGTACAAATGGAATAGTTTGCCGGAACACTTAGTCTCAGGTGGCTTCAACCCACAGATGTTTAAAAAAAGCGTTAATCTACACCTCAGAACGCCAGTTGTTGTGGGACCCAGGTCTAGACCTAGGTCTTAAAAGGTATTTATGTGTTGTTGTGACACATATTCTAAACCCTATTACACAACACATTTTATTAAAAAAAAAAAAAAAAAAAAAAAAGCTAGAAAAAAATGTATGTCTGTCTGCCGGCCATCACAACCGACGAAATCTAGAAAACCGCTGAAGGGATTTTAAATTTTTTTTCTAAAAATGGGTATAATCAATGATAAGAGACAAAAGGATGATATGTTCGATAATTGTACCGGAAGTGTGTCAAAAAATCATCAAGTGTTTCAAAACCAGGAAATATGCATATTTTTTGCTTAAAAAACGTTCATTTTAAGTGATTACGAGTAGGAACATTGAATTTGGAGAAATCTTGATGGTCGGGATTGGTATGTGAGACCAAAATCTAGATTATTGCATTATGAGTTTGTCAAAAAAATGTGGTCAATTGTGTCAAAAGACAGATTTTTTACCCAATTTTTTGGAAAAAAATAAAAGTAATTATTTGTTTGTAATGAAATTTATTATTATTATTGAGAATTATGGCATTATAAGTTTGTCAAAAAAAATGTTGTCAAGTGTGTCAAAAGAAAGATTTTTATTTACTTTTTTACCCAACTTTTTGGAAAAAAATAAAATTAATAATTTGTATGACATGAAATTTTATTATTATTATAGAGAATTGTGGCATTGTAAGTTGGTCAAAAAAATTATGTCAAGTGTGCCAATTTTCGGAAAAAATGTAGCTGTTTTTATGACGTAAATGTAATTGAAAATGAAATTGGACATTGAAATTTTTGAATTTGTTACAGATTTTAAAAAATTTTTGGGATTTTGAAAAAAGTTTGTATTTTTGATTTAGTAATAAATTTTGCAATATTTTTACAATTTTGGAAAATTTTAAATCTTTGATTTTATTATAATTTTGGAATTTTGAAAAAAAATTCAATTTTTGATTTTGTAATAATTTTTGCAATATTTTTAAAATTTTGGAAAAAGTTTAAATTTTTAAGACTTTTTGGAAAATTATTGGAGTCTAAATATTTGATTTTATTCTAATTTTTGGAATATGCTTGGAATTTTTCAATTTTTGATTTTGTTATAATTGTCGCAATATTTTTAGAATTTTGAAAAAATAGAATTTTTGAATTTTATATATTTTTTTAGAATTTTAAAAAAATTTTCAATTGTTGATTTTGTAATAATTTTTGCAATATTTTTAGAATTTTGAAAAAAGTTTGAATTTTTAAGAATTTTTGGAATATTATTGGAATTTTGAAAAAGTTTAAATATTTGATTTTATTCTAATTTTTGGAATATTTTTGGAATTTTGAAAAAAGTTTAAATTTTTGATTTTGTTAATAATTTTGTAAGATTTTTCAGAATATTTTTATAATTTACCAGACATTTACCAAAATTCTAAAAATAGCGCAAAAATTATAACATTATCAGAAATTGAAACTTTTTCCAAAATTCCATAAATTATAATAAAACCAAAAATTTTTAATTTTTCGAAATTCTGAAAATATTCCCAAAAATTGAAACATTTTTAAAATTCTAAGAATATATATAAATCCTATTTATTTTTCAAAATTCTAAAAAAATCAATAATTAAAACTTTTTCCAAAATTCTAAAACTATTGCAAAAATTATTACAAAATCAAAGATTAAAACGTTTTTCAAAAATTCTTGAACTATCGCAAAAGTTATAACAAAATCAAAAATTGAAAATTTTCCAAAATTATAATAAAGTCAAAAATTTAAAATTTAAAAACTAAATAAAATTCTTTTTTTTGACACACTTGACAAAATTTTTTTGACAACAAAAACTTTTTCTTACATCATTATTATATCGCTTATAAACCAAAAATTAGCCTCCATTTCTAGCGAACCTTAAGAAAACAAAAACTTTGTTTCCTATATGAACAAAAGTTAGTCTGCATTTCTAGCGAAGTTTAAGAAAACAAAAATTTTTTGTATAAAAAACAAAAATTAGTCTACATTTCTAGCGAAGTATACGAAAACAACATCTTTTTCTCTCATATTAACAAAAATTAGTCTACATTTCTAGTGAAGTATAAGAAAACAAAAAATTATACATTATGTTTATATATAAACCAAAAATTAGCCTATAGGTCTATCGAAGTATAAGAAAACAAATACGGTTTATAGATAAACTAAAAATTAGTCTACATTTCTAGCGAAGTCTAGGAAAACAAAATATTTTTCATAAAACAATATTATATCGCTTATAAACAAAAAATTTGTCTACATTTCTAGTGAATTTCAAGAAAACTAAACATCTTTTTGCATAAAAACTAGTCTACATTTCTGGTGAAGTATAAGAAAATAAAAAATGGTATATTATGTTTATATATAAACGAAAAATTAGTCTATAAGTCTAGCGAAGTATAAGAAAACAAAAACATTTTCTTACATCAATATTATATCGCTTATAAACCAAAAATTAGCCTTCATTTCTAGCAAACTATAAGAAAACAAAAACTTTTACTTCGGTCTGAAAGACCTAAGTATTACATTCATGAGCCAAAAGTGAAATTCTTACCCCCACTTTTTGGCATTTCTCGACGTTTTAGGACCTACTGATTCTCAAAAAGCAACAATAAAAAATGTATATCTGTCTGTCGACCGGCTGTCCGTCCGTCATTACCTACGCTGCAGAGAAAACCACTGGAGGGATTTAAACAAATTTTTTTTTTAAATTAGTTTACTCAAGAGACAGGTCCGAGAGAACCTGACGTTCGATAACTGTACCGGAAGTGTGTCAAAAAAATCATTAAGTGTGACAAAAACAACAAATTTTCATATTTTTGATTACGAGTAGGGACATTGAATTTGGAGAAATCTTGATGGTAGGGATCAAGAACTGGATTATTGCTAAGTTTGTCAAAAAAAATGTTGTCAAGTGTGTCAAAAGAAAGATTTTTATTTATTTTTTTACCCAATTTTTTGGAAAAAAATCAAATAAATTATTTGTTTGAAATGAAATTTTATTATTATTATTGAGAATTATGGCATTATAAGTTTGTCAGAAAAATAATGTCAAATTGGTCAAAAAATGACTTCATTTATTTCTTACCCAATTTTTTGGAAAAAAGATGTAGCTGTTTTTATGACGTAAATGTGATTGAAAATGAAATTGGACATGGAAATTTTTGAATTTGTTATAGTTTTTGAAATATTTTTGGAATTTTGAAAAAAGTTTGTATTTTTTATTTTGTAATAATTTTTGCAATATTTTTCTATTTATGGAAAAAGTTTTAATTTTTGATTTTGTAAGAATTTTTGGAATATTTTTAGAATTTTGAAAAATTTAAAATTTTTGATTTTATTATAATTTTTGAAAAAAGTTTTATTTTATTTAATTTTTACAATATTTTTGGAATTTTGAAAGAAATATGAATTTGTGATATCGTTATATTTTCTCGAAACGCTAAACGGAGAGGTTTTTGAGTAGTTTTCTGATTGTATAATCTTTTCACTAAATTATGTTGATTTATGATCTGTTATAATTTTCCGGCAACGTATTGATGTTTCGTGTTAGATTTGTAATACATATCTAAACAGAGATAAAAAATATTTGTACTTTAACAAAGAGTTATGTTTGATAAACATCGCTGCCCAAAACTAAAAACAATGTCCTCATAAAAGATTTTTGCCGAAAACTGTATCAAAATCCTTAACCAAAACCGAAGTCTTGATATCTCAGAGCTGTGAGAATTAAGCCCCTTCATATTTTATTATTTTAGATCTATTTATTATTGTGGAACTGGAAGTTGTTGCTACGGACGGCTGTATGACTCTAATGCTACGTGTTACGATATTTGCTAATTTAACAACTAATTATTGATATTTTATTTGGACCAAAAATCAAAATATACTGTCACAGTTCAATAATTGAGCAAATAATTTTATAAATATCTATGAAATCTTATCTTTCATATCGATCTAAGTCTAGGTTTCTTGATGTATGAGCTAGGAAGATACTTACAAAATATAAGCTGCCGCGTTTTTAGGCTTTGCTAGCTTTCTCAAAGTTGCAAAAGTTTAATTCGTTGTTTAAATACAAAAATCATATTCAAAAAGCACTTAACTAAAAGTAACAAACCAACATAACATCAACCAACATAAAAGTCAATTGTGCGATAGCTACACCAAGAAAAAAAAATCAAATTAAGTAAAAGATAATTTGATGTGAGACTTTGAATCACTTTTTATTCGTTTTTGTCCCTCTATTGGGATATAAATAAAAAATAACAATAGACCTACTAAAGTAGTGGATAATCTGCTTCTAACCGTTTTTTTTATCTTTTAATATATAAAAACTTTTGATAGAAACAATACGAGTTTACTGATTGTGATTAAAAGTAACCAGATAACGAGTGAGACGATTTAAAATGTTTTTTGAGAGAAATTTGAAAGGTATGCAACAGAGACTCAATTTCGCTTTATTCTGTTTAATGCTAAAAAAAATCCTATTATTGTTAGCTACCATTAAAACTAAGAGCTTTTATTTTTCTTGATGCATAATAAACTTATTTCTACTTCCAAATTTTATTCATTATTCTTTACTTTGAAGGTTTAGAATAATTCTTTTATGCGTACGCCGTAAAATCAAATTATCTCATAATTGGATTTTTTTCCTGTGATTTTCGGATTTCCACGAACAATTATGAAGGGTCTGTTGAATATCGTTGGTAAAACATAATTTGAATAAAATTTTTATTTTTATTTATTTAATACAACCGTAAAAGAAAATGTGTAGAAAAGTTTGGAATTCAAATTATAAAATTATACGGGCACTTGTTGCATAACATTGATTCTAATTGCTGACACGAATGTGTCTTTTTAACTCAATTTGTTACGAGTACTATCCTTCAACTAATTTATCATAATATTTCGTCATCGTAGCAATTAATTCAAAAAATAATGAAAAACCTCATAGCTTGGTTTCCATAAAGAAAATGATTATATTAGAAATAAAAATTTTCAAATAAATTAATATGAAAATATAAATTTTCGTTATCCTCGGAAAATTAAATGAAAAATTATA
Source organism: Diogma glabrata (assembly GCA_963693315.1). Lineage (NCBI taxonomy): Eukaryota > Metazoa > Arthropoda > Insecta > Diptera > Cylindrotomidae > Diogma > Diogma glabrata. The sequence continues at coordinate 453,984,139 of OY856186.1, read as the reverse complement.
AAACAAAGAAAATTAATTCGACCAAAATAAATTAATTGTATTCATGTTATGTCTTATACATATGTTATAGTCTGTAGTTGTGGAAAGATTTTTGTTGATTACTTACACTAAAATAAAATAATCAGTTAATAACCAATTAATGTTCCACTTTTTTTAGCTGTTACTTAATCATGAGATCGAACCAAGTGTTTCGCAATAGCAAAAAATTCATTTTATTATAAGTAATGTTATGAAATGATTAATTGTTACATTATCATTCCCGATCAATACAATTTAATTTAATACATAAAAAATTTTATTATTATTATTATTTTTGTTATAATTATTTTTTGTAATATAATTTTATTATTCATTCATGAAATGTTTTCTTAAGAAATAGAAATTAGAAATATGGTAAGTTGAGGTTTGCGTGTAACACGCTTTTGTATTGTTTTTGTTTTTTTTTTGTTAAATATTTGATGCTTGTAATAATCATGATAAAATGATTAAGAGTTAGTATGGGCATGTATCTCATAGGCCGATATTTTTTAATTTGAAATCTTTGTATGATGGTTTAAATATTAATAAGATTTCACTGTTCATCGCATGCATTTGGCAGTTTTCTTTGTTATTATTTAAAAGAACTAAAATGATTTTGACTTAAAATCATTAAAATTATGCGAGTGTTATTGATAAGGTGACTGAACTGTTAACGAAATAATCGGCAAGCAGGTTATTCTTCCAGTTGACCAGATTTATTCCTAGACATGTCCTTAAATAGAATCTGATAATCCGTAAAGGTTAACCTCCTGGTCGTTATATGGTAATTCAACTAAGTCCACTAAGTGGTTCATTTCTAAATTTGTAATGAAGCGCTGCTTCGCTGATTACCAACGAAGTGGCATAGCAGGTCGCGTACCTAGCGAGATCAATTTTTTGCCCCAGACTAGCTGCAGCCTATGGGATCGAAAGAAGAACACCTGCTGCTCCAGCACAAATAACTGAATTTGTACGCGTAATTCTGTATACGAACGGATCAATATTTAAACAAGTGAACGAAATTAGACTCTGGCGACCCCATTATACGAAAAGAACCACGATCACCCCGTTCAACCCCACATTCACTCACACATTCACAAACTCTCGCACCTCATACCCTCAACACACACACGCATGCACCCACTTACACACAGTTCGCTCCATGCATACACACATTGGCACAGCCATAAAATAAAGGTATACGTAGATAAAGGTATTCACCCCCATAGTGTTGAAGAAGCCGCGGCCTCGTCCATGTTGGTCTAACCGACCATCTCCTTCGGCCTAATAAGGCGATTTAAATCAAAACTCTGGCTTGAGCGATTGTGGTGGGAAAAGGTGTGATGATTGATCCGAATGTACTCAACAATGACGACTGAATCAAATATTGGTTGAATAACTGGTACGTAATGTTGGTAAAATTGATGCAATTGGTGACTCAGAATGAAAGTTGATGAATTGTAATAATATTATGCTATTAATTCAGGTATTGTTGGATGAATGTAGAATAACTGATGAGTACTAGTTGTAAATTTGTTGAAATTGGTGAACATGTACAAAATTCGAGGAATAGTAGTAGTATTGCGCTATTAATTCATATAATGATAGTGAGAGATAAGATGGTTGACATGCAAAATCTATCGTAGTGTTGAGAACGGTGTATACTGAGTAAAGTTGAGCAATTATGGTAATAAGGCGCTAAAATAATGCGCTATTAATTCAGTTGTTGACGGCGGAATGCAGAATAACTGTTGCGTACCAGATGTACGGTTGTTGAAATCGATGAGTATGTATAACATTCAAAGAATTGTGGTAATATTACGCTCTTGATTCATGACATGATATTTAGATGCAGTATGGTTGACGGGTAGAGGTTATCGTAGTATTGAGATCGGTGTATCATGAGTAAAGTTGAGTAGTTATAGTAATAGTGCGCTATTGATTCAGATACGGGCGGCGGAATGCAAAATAACTGATGTGCACTAGTGGTACGATTGTTGAAATCGGTGAATATGCCCAAAATTCGACGAATATCGGTAATATTGCTCTATTAATTCATGCAATGATATTTAGAAGTATTATGGCTTGAAAAAAAATTTAACATTATTACTGGAGACGGTGTATGCGGAATAAAGCTGTGCGATCAGAGGAAATATATATCTTCCTTGAATCATGCGGGGGTGAGCATAAGTGGTACGAATCGGTACAAAAATACACCACCGCTGCATCAACGAACGCGATTTGCCGTTGAATAATTACCTAGGAAGCCGTTAATTGTTGAATCCAAGCTCAAATAGCTGAATGTTGAGCCAATAAATGGTTCATATATTGGATGAAGCCAAGGTTGTATGAAGTTCCGCTCCCTATTGGCACTAATATGTTTGGATTTCGTCCAACGCTACACGACGGCAAATTGTAAACGGTTTTCTTACTTCGCTCTGAGATCTAACCAAAAATCACACCGTTAAATCGCTTCCCGCAAAGAAAAACAAAAAACAATATTTCACTTATTATGTACCAGGACAACATGACCCAAATCAAAATTTAATGTCACAATCTGTTTTTTTTTAATTACTATTTTATTATATATATAAAAACTGTAACACGATAAATTGTTCAACTGTTATTTTAATGCAAATATACTCTAATTAATCTTATTTTGTTATATCATAGAGCTAAATTTAAACGGTTCATTTGACTAGAATGTTCATTGACCTTCATTTAGTCCAAAAACAAAATTTTATTTTTCTATTTGTAATTATAGCTTCCAGTTAATATGTAATTTTACTATTTTTTTTCTTTAAATTAAACTATCTATTTTATATTTAAACAATGTACAAAGGAACAGAATTTCACCTTACTTGTTCTAAATCACAGCCAAACTTCCTTTGCATTTTGAAATACAGTTCTTGCGAATCATCGCGAGCTGTCTCTCGTTATGACTTAACAAATAAAATGGCATTTCTATTCACTGGGCCAACAACAGTTTCACCAAACAACCACATAACAATTTTATTTTTTTTTTCCTAATTTCTTTCTTCTACAATTCACTTAATTTAAACTATATTTTTTTCCAAACAAAGACATGGATTAACGTTAATAATTTTAATTTTTAATTTTTAATCTATAGCCTGTACCGATATTATTCCTAATATTGACTATTTAACACCAAACACAAATTCTATTTTAAAAGCAAATCGGTATGTACAACAAAATGATACACATCACAACACATGTCGTCATGTCAAAATTAATTCAATAAGAATAATTGACAACAAGAGAATAAGAGGGCCTCTATACGCGGCTAGGGGTATTTATAGGCAAAAGTAGCGACCGTTTTTACATCACAAATCAATAAACAAAATAAGTCTGTTTATTGGACAATCTCGTTCGATAAATATGTGTACTAAAAGTGTGTTCACTATTGTACTATAACTGGAAGGGAACTATAAAAGAAAAACATCTATTATGAAACGATTATAGGAAATTACATTTATTAGTGTATCTACTAAGGAATTCTTATAACCACCGGGTATTAAAATTGGAAACTACAACAAAATTTGTAGAAGAATAATGGTTGTAAGATTTATATATGAACATAGCGCGATTGCGTATTAATGATATAGCACAATAGACCAGGGTAGAAGCCTTTAAAAATAAGAAAAAGTGAAAGAAATAATAGTAGGATGAAACCCATTAGAAAAAGAGGAGAATATTATAAAAATGAGAGGAAAAATAATTTATGGGCGATCTGAGGTCGGGAAGGGGAAGGGGGTGAGTTTTAAGGGTAAAAACGGTTTATCTCGATTTCCGGCAAAACTAAAAGTCCTATGGAAAAAAAGTAAATGGCAAAGTTGTAGGTAATAAAAAGATCTAAAACTTTTGTTCAACACTTTTTTCACATTACCTCAAAATTTATGTGAAAAATTCAAAAAACCAAGTTTTTGGTTTTTTATTTTTATTTTTTGCAAAAAAATTTTTTTTTTCACGAAATTTGGTGAAAACTTACCTTTTTAATGAGCTTCATTCCTTAATAGACTGGAACAACACATGACATGTGCGTAGACGTGTTCCGACCTATTAATAATATTAATAACAGTCAATTTCACTTCCAATTAACTTTAAACTATATTATTTTCACATCTAGAATGCAACCCATTGAAATTGAATTGATTTGAATCGAAAGAATCAATGTGAATGAAGTCAAATATACTGAGTACAACATTGATATAGGCCAATAGAATAACGGAAAAAGATATGGCTTACGTGTTGTTGTCGGTTGCAGGTCGGAATTTTTTTTAATCTCTAGGGGACGGTACTCACATAATGGACCTTCCGAGTCCACTCGTTCGGGTCCTGGGGACTGGAGTTATTCAAAAAATTCAGCAGAAAATTTTTTTTGCTTCCTCGTAAGCGATATAACTCGTAAATGGTGCACTTTAGAATACTGGTTCCATGGAACGTTCTTGTTCCTTAAACGTTTTTCTATAACTTAAAATTAAAACAAAATAAAAAAATTTTTTTTGTTGCTAATTTTTGCAAAAAACTGCGAAAAATTGTCTAAAAAATGATATTTTTCAATTGAATTTAGTTATTTGCAAATAATTGCTTATAATTTTTAGACATTTTTTCGCAGTTTTTTTGCAAAAATTTGCAACCAAAAAATTTTTTTATTTTTTTTTAATTTTAAGTTATAGAAAAACATTTATGGAACAAGAACGTTCCATGGCACCAGTATTCTAAGGTGCACCATTTACGAGTTATATCGCTTACAAGGAAGCAAAAAAAATTTGCAGCCGAATTTGTTGCAAAACTCCCGTCCCCAGGTTCCGAGCGAGTGGACTCGGAAGGTCCATTATGTGAGTACCCTCCCGCAGGGATTAAAAAAAATTCCAACCCGTAACCGACAACAAAACGTACAATCCGTCTATTGGTCTAATAATGTTTTGCAAAAGTCTATGTTTATTCTTTAAAATTATCTTGCCATTCTCATTTTATTTAGTTCTAATGTTCACCTTTGTTTTATTTTTTGATTTCAGGTATGTACATCAAATTAACCATCAATATAAAAAAATTATTTAAAGTAAGTACTAATCCATCTCATTTCATATGACAGAAAGATTTAATATTCCCTCCATGCAATCAAAAATTTAAAATGTGTGAAACAGAATTATTAAACCAGTTGCTAGTACAATTAATTCATAAATGATTGTAGCACGACAGGTGTAAACTGTCAAACGATTAATCATATCACCGTCACTAAAAACATTAATCATATTTTGCTCTGTAATATTTAATTCAAATTTAAAATAATTTTTCCAATAATTTCACAATTTTTTTTTTATTTTTTGTTGCTATTTCTTTTATATTCCAAAGTTATTGAATTAATTATGGAAAATATAATTACGGAAGTATTTTAAAGGAATTGTGGTAATTTATAATTAAAAGTAATCACAGCTACTCACGTGATTGATTAATAGTGAAGTTTAGATGGTGGAAATAGGATTTTTTTTTAAATTTAAATTAATTGATTTTGTCATTAGAACCTCAACCTAAGAGAGGTAGTGATTAATTGAATTCGCTCTAAATAATTAATTTGTTATGGATTTTTCTATATATTATCGAGGATTTATGGAAAAAGCTTAATTTTAATGACGTCATAATCAGAAAGAAAAAATCCTTAAATATTTTAATTTTATAAAATTATCACACAATTTGTAACAACTTTGAAAGAATCTTATAAATTTAAATTTCAATTATATATTTTTTTTTTCTGTTAGAACTATAAAACGAAATTGTTTCATAAACCTAAATTCTAATCCAAAAACCTGTCGCAATGCACTTTTTTCCATTTTCATCCTTTTATCTGTCATTAACAAGGAAAAAAATTGCATTTGCTTGAAAAGAACTGCATATGTCTAGATAAATTTCAAATTAATTTTTTTTTCTCGTCTTTATCTTCGTTTTTCTTGATGTTTTTTGCAATCTCGTTTATTCTCTTTCTGATGTTGGTTACGAGGGTTCTATATACCTTAAAAGGATTGTAAAAATATTTTTCCTTACGAAAAATCAGGAAAAGCTAGCTACTTATGTACATATTCTTGTGAACAGTTCATACACTCCCTTTGCATTCTTATTATTTCGTTTACCAGTTTTTACCTGTTAACATCAAAACTACTTTAGGAGGAAAAAAAATGAAAAGAAATTTAATATAATTGAATATGAAACATAGTGTAAAGAAGACGAAAATTTGAGGGAAAATGAAAAAAAAATTGTGATTCATTAATGTAACCTGGTTATGAGTAAAATTTTTATTTAGTAAGTTGTCATGTTGAAGTTTTATTAAGATTTAATAAAATTTAAACATGTGATTGCAAAAGACTTTTAAGGCTAGAGTGGGAAGGAAAGACGGTTTATGGTTATAGTTACGTTTTATAATGATCTAAAATGGGTGCATTTTATTTTCTATCCACTTAAACTATATTTATCTTTTTTACGTTTATACCACATGTTGTGCTTGTGAAACTATAAAAGGTATTTATCTCTAGGGTGCCGTTTTTAATGCAATCACTATTGGTGCGAGTAAAACGTGTTTTTTGAAAATAAAGATTATCCCGTAAACTGTTAATCCTATGTACATATTCCCTATTATAACCACTCAGTTTTATTCGTTGTCCTAAAAGATTATAACATTGGCGACGAGAGATGTTCATTTTACGATTGCTCTTTTACCATAACAAGAATAATAAAATTAAAGGGGCAAAACTTGCTCCTACAAAGTTTTCATCCGCTCACAAAGATGGAATTATTATCACGTTGGGGTCACCAATTATTAATATAAGAATTTATATATAATTTTATATAAAATTTTAATTGAATTTTTACTTTAAAAATTTACCGGCTACTGTTAAGTTGCACATACCTAGCTGGTGCAATCAAAAATCTAACTGGTGCAAACATAATTTTCTTTTACAGAATACGCCAAAGTGTGAATAGTAACATGTCTTCGTCCAAACAAGCACTAAACAATGTTTAGTTTCTTACAATTTATACTAAAATAAAACGGTGAAAAATAGTGCCTACATTAACATCACTACACAAAATTTAATGATTGCTTTTTTACGCGAACCAATTATTCCTTGTTCTAAATAATCCACACAATCTTAATCTTTTCGTCCCCTTTAAAAAAATCGAAGAAAATTAAGAACTACAACAACAGCACGAACAAAATAGTAAATTAAACCAAAATTTATCGTTTCTGGTTAAAATCATATAAATTAACTGAAACCAAATTAATCTAAACTACCAAAACCAAAGCGAAAAAAAATCAACACAAAAAGAAAGAAAATACAATAACACAAAAAAAAATTCACAGCATGAAATCAATATCAGAAACAAAAAGAAAATTAAATTTTCCTGTGGTGGAAGAAAATGGAAAAATAATAAAAAAAATTAATTATTATGATGATGATGATGATGATGATCGGATTCTTCAAAACTATTTATTATTAATTTTATTACACGCGACTTGAATGTTACGATTTTTTTTGGGTTAGACTAATGGAAACAGGTAATGAGTATTATGGATTTTATTTTTGCACAACAAAAAAAAACAACGGAAAAACTGTTTTCTTATTTATTATAACATGGAAAATTATAATTATCAAAATTAAATTGTTATTCAATTTCTTGTTGTTGTTAAGCAAATTTTTTTAATCAAACATCATAAGCAAAAATATTGTTATTCCAAAATTTTAATTTCCTTTACAAAACATTATTGTCACAAGCTTTTCCGTCGTGAAATTTCCAAAAACAAAAAGTTCTGAGTCACATAAACTGTCTAAAATAGTTTTATTTTGTTCTCTTACCATCATTCAAACTCGAACTCAAACTAATCTAGTATATTCCTCTAGACTATTTTTACGGTCTACCAATCTTTTTTAACTTTTTATATATAAAACACAACGACTTTGTTTTTTTGTGTCATTAAAGAAGAAAAAACAATATAACTGCTGGACAAAAAACAACTTATACTGACTATGCAAATTTGAGTATTTTTTTATTGTTATGTTACCGGTCTGTATTTTTTGTGATATTAATATTTCACGTTCAAAAAAAATATATTAATTACTACAGATTATAGAGCCATAAAAGCTAAAATAAAATATTTCAAAAAACAGCAAAAACAGGAAAAGATGTAATGGTTAGTGCAAAAAATAACCCGGAAACATTTTTGAGTGGTAAAATTTTGCTTTTTTTGACGAAAAAATGTAAAGCAGTTTTCATGAATATTATGCATAAATATAAATTGAAATATAAGATTATATGTAATAAATTTACTTATATTAGAAATTGGTTTGAGGAGCTAGTTAGATAGAAGCGAATTAGATCAAATTCAAAAATTAACACTAACTCATCGTTTTCAGACGTTTTTTCTTTACTGTTATGGACAAGGCAGTAATATTTGATTTCTTGTTATTTAAGAATATACAAATGGAATAGTTTGCCTAAATCCATAATCTCAGGTGGTTTTACTCCACTGAGGTTTAAAAAAAGCGTCCATACCTTAGAGCGTCTTAAAAGGTATTTATGTGTTGTTGTGACACATATTGTAAACCTTATAACACAACACTTTTTATTTAAAAAAAAAAACTTCGCAAACTTTAGAAAGGTCTGATCTGCGAGACAAAAATAACGTGCTTGATTGAATTTATTACCGGTTAAGCACAAATTAAACAAACCTAAACAAAAATTTGTTAAACTCAGTCCCATTTTGATAAACAAATTATACATACAGAGCTTAGAAAAAAAAATTAAACATTCCTAGTCAGTTCATTGGTTTCTAAATTACTTTTTAATTTTTGATCTACGGGTGTGACAACCCCGCGTACTCCACTCCCTACTCCTCTCATAAGAGTTAACGTGAGATATCACATACCACTGGTAATAGCAGTGAGATATCACTAGCGAAGGTTGTTAGGGGTACTCGAAAAAAAGTGTCTCCATACGAGAGTCTCCATCGAGCAGTATGACCAACACGTTGGGCAGCTACAAAAATGGTGCAGGAGCGGTAGTCAACTTCGTACATCGACTAGGATCTGTCTACAATTTCCACGGGACGAACACTGCACATACTTACAGGTTGAAGTATTCACTATAAAAGTGGAATAAAAGCAAGCAACAGAGCTTAAGCAGCCGTACAAGGTCATAAATATTTTAATTGATAGCCAGTCTACTCTAAAATGCTATGAGCTACTCTGGGAAGCTACACTAACAAAATATTGCAACCATGCTCTACGCCCTTGCACTATCTTGGGCTTAAGAAAAGCATATCACTAGCGTGGATTGACATTAGATAAAGTATAAATCCAAGGAACGAAAAGGCTAATGAATTTTTAAAGCGTTATTCACGGAGGTTCATAGGCCAAGTAGAAAGGAAGGATAAGTTCATTAGTCGAACGGGGTTTCTTTCAATAATTTAGCTTTGAATGTAGGAACACTTGTAATGAAGAGTCTTCATTGGCGAACCAATGAAGCGGCATAGCAGGCTGCGTACCTAGAGATTTATAACGCCGTAACGACTAAAGCTCAGCCATCGTGGATTTGATAGTTTAATACCTGCTGCTTCAGCACAAATGCATAAATGTACGCAAATTACGTGAATAAACCGAAATGGAAACAATACGAATGAAAAACTGAGACTCTGGCGACCCCTTTTGCGAAATAACCGCGATCAGCACGTCCAACCCCCACAATCATTCTCATACGCCCATACACGCACACCGCATGCACGCTCATGTTCACCCACACACTCACGCTTACCTTCAAACAATTAGGTCCACCTACATGCTCATAACACGATGCAATGTCCTACAATTCGTAGGAAAATTAATGACACCAAATCAATGATAAACCAATAAATGATGGATGTCGTATGGTACTACCAAGTCGTCGTAGTTCGGGTGATTGATATGACATCCGTGTATTAAGCTCATTCAACTCGAAAGCAACTTGTTTCCATCCAAGAAGTTCACCTACATCCATAGGTATACCACCACCACGTGGTGGTATACCTATGGATCCATACCACGTGGATCAAAATCCATGCAAAACTATGGACTATCATAAAGGTCCAATAAATGATGTTATTATTATCTGTATTCATGAACCAAGCTGTAAATGATGATGGGCGACGCTAGTTGCCGATTAGAAACCATAAAACTCCACTCGTTGCCATACAACAACAACGGTCTACATTTTCTAAACAAATTGTTTTCCATTTGATTTTCAAAAACTCGGTTTTTATTAACGTAGGTTATAATATAATTAACATAATCAAAACTGTATCAATCGATAACTCGTATATAATATTTTGCAATATATAAAAAAAAACTGTTACTCATTAAATCATTTAATAGAATTTGCACAACGGTTATATTCGATTTTGGGCCTGGACAGAAACAACACGAAACTCCCAATTGAATAGAGCGTTAAACAAAAGGAGATAATTGATACAATAAATGAAAATATATTCCTTAATATCACCAGTATTGCAAGTGGTATTTTAGTCTTAATATATAAATATATCTAGAAAGGTAATTCATCAAAAATCAAACTGACTTCTTCATGTAGTACTTGGTTTATGGACAAACACGCCCGCATTCATTCATATGTACACCCATTCACGCGCATTCACACCTCTATGTTATAAAAAAAAACGAAAAAGTAAATAGAATAAACCAAAAATTCACTCACCCCATGATTATATCCTACAGGCCTCCAAGGTCTTAAGGTCTTAGCCATCTATCAGCGGTGAAAATTCCTTCGGGCAAAGTATTGTAAGTTGAATAATAATATCAGGAAGTTGCGCCGCAATAGCTAAGCGATTGATGGTCAATTGATATAAACACGATGCATAAATTGATATTAATACGATGTGTAGATTGATATAAATACGAAAATGTTGCACCGCAATAGCTAAACGATTGATGGTAAATTGATATAAATACGATGTATAAGTTGATATAAATACGATGTACAAATTGATATAAATACAAAAATGTTGCGCCACAATAGCTAAGCGATTGATGGTCAATTGATATAAATACGAGGTATAAATTGCTATTAGTATGATGTGTAAATTGATATAGATACGATGTATAAATTGATATTAATACGAGGTGTAAATTGATATAAATACGAAAATGTTGCGCCGCAATAGCTAAGCGATTGATGAAAAAAATTGTATAAATTTTGTAGAAATATGGTATAAAAGTTGCGTTGAAATGCTGTAGACGATAACTGGTAAAAAAAACTGTGGCAAATGCTGTAAAATATTGCAGGAAAGTTGCGCCGCAATAGCTAAGCGATTGATGATAAATTGATATAAATTAAATGTCGAATAGATATATGAAATTCAGAGCGGTTGAACCCAGAGCCGATGGATGAATCTTGATTAATTATACGTAATGACATATATAACTGCTGCATCAGCGAATGTTTAATTTTTGGGTAGATATATTATGAGATATATAGCTGTTGCAACAAGTGTATCCTCATACACAGATCGTTGCCTAATTATACGTGAAAGCATATAACATTCATTGTTGAAACGAAAATATGTTATAATCCCACCAATTTTAACAGAAATTGTACAGTGTTAATACCGGTTTTCTGTTTGTGTTTGTAAACAACCAGATGATTAGACGTTTCAATAATTTATTCATCCATTAACAATAACAGTTAGAACAAACAAAATGCACAGTAATTAATTTAACTAAACTTTTCTACTTATTTCCATATTTTTCTTTCAATTTTTTTTTGTTTTGTTTCAGACTGATTAACTTTCTCACACAAAAATAAAATCGATTTATAAAGTTACAATTTAATTTTTCACAAAAACTAAACGAAAAAACATTAACTTTAATTTTTTTAATTTAACTGAATTTCGAAGACATATAAAAATAGGAATTTTTCTTATTTTAACGTGGAAAAATTTATTTCACTTACTTACTATAATGATTTTCTGCTCTTTTTTAATAATAATTTTTGGTTTGGTTTCCAATTAACATTAAATAAATGATTTTTACAATTATTTTAAAACTTAATTTTATTAAGGTACGTCGGACATCTTATTTTACGTTGTGAAACGAACTGACAGCAGAATAATAATAATAGCGTAAGAGAGAGAAAAGGCGATATTTTCGTCTCTTATATAGGAATTTAACATCGAAAATTGAGCTACAAAGTTTTTAGATAGTAAAACGATTGGACAAATATGCACAGCTATTGGATGATTGAAAATATTTAGAGCAATTACGGATAGTGGCCCGAAGAATTCAATTTCATGTAGTATGGTGAAGTAATGCTGGTGAAAACGCAGTGTGAGCCAAATATAGAGGATTGCAAAATAAAATACTATTGTTAATGGTGTTGTGCTAAAAAGGAATATGTGTAACGGAAACTATACAAAAATATGACCATAGATTACGAATGAACGAGAAATTGTTGTGACCTATGCGTGATAGGTAAAATCGTGAGATGTAAGGAAATGGAAACTACATGAATCTGTGACTGTACTACACTACGTCCCCATATTCCAGGCTATACATAACACACTTTTTTTATATTATTTAGCGTATGGTTTTTGTTGTGACACATTAAAAACAAAAATAAAACAAAAATAAAACTTAAAATAGATAGATTTTCATATGAAATCTACATAAAACAAAACATGAATACACATTAAATGAGCTTACAATCAATATGATTGCGCGTCTTTTAGTTAAAAAATTAAAAAGTAAAATATTAAAATATTTGAACATTGGGCAGTATATTTGAACATTAGATGTTTACATCGAGTGAGTCTGTCCATGCTACTACATTGGGAGTTGCCATTTGGATGTCTGAGATGTCGCCATTGTATCGTCGAAGTGGGCACACTGTTGCAATGTGTTTTATGGTTTGCAACAGTGTGCCCACATAACACACTGCAGGTGAACAACTAACCTTCTAGATTTCTGTTAAGTTTAACCCATTTAGCCTAGAACCAAATGGTGGGACTACTAACAGGTCTTCATAGGATGGACGGGTCTACGCATCAGAAGTACTCAGAACCCAATTCCAAACAAGGACCATCACAACAATTTTGACGAAAGGTGCAAATCCGTCACACCATTTTTTGGGTTAGGAAACAGCTGTCACTGGCCTCTCTGCTTCAAATACTCCTGGTCATGGCTGGTATAGAAAGAAATCCAGGACCAACTATAACATGGCATTGTTCAATATGTAAAAACATTTTAAGGGCAAACTTAACATCCATCCAGTGCAACACCTGTAAAGAATGGTGTAACCTCAAGAACTGCTCAGGTTCAGCCACACATAGACAATGGACCAAACACTACACGCCACGCTGTCAATTATCGAGTCAACATACCAACGCAATCTCACAACAGGCAACATCGACGAGGTTACATACAGAATAGGCTTAAACGCACTTCATACAAAAGCTGTTGAGGACATTATAAGGAACAACGCCCCAAGTCAAGACCAAAAGTCACTTTCGGAGTGGTCCAATTGCCCCGTAGCACTAGATTCATCCTAGCTCAACTAAGATCCGGTTGGTCACGCATTCGAAACAACTACATAAACAGAATTAATCCTGAAATTATTCACAACTTTCCCGCATTTCATGGCAAGCTGCATGATGTAGACCAGATGTCCTAAAAATTCAACTAACCTTACGAAGGAAGATTTGTGGTACCGTCCAAAAGCAATAAAGAGTTCCAGAACCTGGACATAGAGCCGGAGGATTAGCACCAAAACTGTCGCTACAACAACAACAACTACTAACAGGACATCTTTATGCGAATAAACATATGATAAGGCTTGGAGTAAAAAATTATTTCTTGTAATTCTCTCTTCTCTTTAACTGATGTCTACCAAACGAGTTCTTGTGGTTTTATTTACAACTACCTTCATGTGTCTACTGCAATAGTGCTTGCATGTGGTTTCTTTGCAATTTTTTGCTATTTGTAATAAGTTTTATGCATTCTTTAATATTGGATCTCTTTCTCTTGACTGTAAACGAGATTAACATGGTTATGAAGGCAAAAAACAACAGGCAAACACCATGTCTTAATCAGATTATAACCTAACAAACTTAAAATAATTAAGACTCTGGTAGCCAAATACGATTAGGATCACAAATGTTACTATAAGTTCCAAAATTTTAGATGACAGGACACCATTCTAAAGACTTCTTGTAGTAGCACGCAGAATAATTCTGTTACACCTATCCTACAACTATAAAACTATACCAAACGCTTTCACTACATATTTAAGTTACTGCTGTAACGAGCGGCTGATAAGAGGACTGGAATACTATTAGCAGTCCTAACAACTTGAGGATATGCGCAGTATATGGATTCAATTATACTTTGTCCTTGAAACTGATACAAATGTTAGACCCCTAGACCCCCAAATAGGAGTAAGGATTGCACTAGCCAAAATGAGCAACTTTGCTTAATCGATAATTTGTCGTGGGTTTTTCCGGCAATCGGGTAGTCCTTGTATTAAGCGGTTGGGCATTAATTAAACCGAAAGAAAAGACAGTCATCCCTACTTACCTTGCTGTTCTATACACCATGTTCTCCAACTTCCCTAAGCATGATTCATTTGTACGGCTAGTTGCGTGTTCTGAAGGAACACCCACAACCTGTCGTCCATGCCGATCTCAACATTTTCACTCAAACCATTTTATGATAATAAATTAAAACATTATATGAAACTAAATAGCTAGAACTCACCTTGATAGTTGTGTAACGCAAGCTTCTCAGACTATTGTGATATTAAAAAAAATCATGATAGCTTCCTTTTGTTTCCACAATAATTGATTTTATCAAATAATTAAAAATTTATCGCTTCTCCAAATTTTCCTTAAAGGTGGACCATATTATTTTTTAATGGCTCTACAAACTCATATTCCTCTTCTATTTTTTAATAGATTTCGATACAAATAAATTTTGAAAATGTTTCAAGTTGAATCACAAAAATCACTATTGGTACTCATAAATACTAACACCACACCAAAAGAAAACCAAAACTAAAAACCAAACCACATCCCCCGACCAAGACCATTTCATCCTAGTTTACACGTCGGTGTAATCCGCGCTTTTTATTAAAATACTCAAAAGAAATGCATTTAAGATATAAAAAAAATGTTTCCAAGAATCCACTAAACTGTGGGAATGGTTAAAAATTTCCCATAATTAAAAAAAAGACTTTATCATATTTCGAGAAAGAAATTAAATCATTAGAACACAAGTTCAGTTTTAATGTGGGAAAAAAAGAAATTGGATAATTTTTGAAAACGTTTTTGCAATATTTACAAAATCGAAACATTGGAGCCCTTAGAATTTAATTGAATAAACATGTTTTGCAAGATTGGCGAGATGGAACCATGGGGAACGGTTGTAATTTAAATTATTAATATTTTGAATTATTAGCAAAACTGAAACTTGGATTGATGGTTTTGAGAGGATTGGTCTAATATCATGAGACATAAAAATTTGAGTACTCAAATCTGGAATCGGGCACCTTGTGACGAAGGAAAGTACGAAAAAAGTAAAAAAAATTGTTCCGAAATATCCTTTGTTACACTCTGACGACCCAAAGAAAAACAACCATCTTTACCCCTCCAACAACTACGACCTCCAAATTTTAATTTAAAATATATTAATCACCATATGATTGGTTCTGGAGCTGACCCATCATACAAAAAAATGTTTATCAATACCAATATTCCATATTGATTCCATATTGATAAGCTAAAACTTCATTGCACCAAGTCAACCAGGTCATTATTGAATAATGTAATAAAAAAAACTTGCTTCGTTAAAATAGCTATGTGATTATTGAATAATTCACAAAAAAATCGCTGCACCTAAACAAACAGGTGATTGTTGAATAATGCAATCAAAAGAATTGTTGCACCAAAGGATACTGGTAATTGTTGAAAAACATGTTGCACCAAAATAGACAGGCGAATGTTGAATTATTCACATACAAATTCATTGCACCAAAACAAACAGGTGATTTTTGGATAATGTAATCAATTGTAATTTTTATGTTATCTCCATTAATGACATCTTTACCACTGTTATTGCTTTCATTGAATCCATCATATCCAAATCATTATAAAAGAACTATCACGTGGATTCTGATAATGATGTTATCTGTTGTTGTTGTTCATGATCGTTTTTCTGTTTCGGTAGCACAAATTTATAAAACAAATAAAAAAAAATAAATACAATTCAATGTTTAGTTTTTTAATGTTGGTTTTAGAACAAAACTTTTGATTTTTCTATTGATCAAACGAGCCTATGCTATTTACTATTGAATCGAATATTATTTCTTTGTTACAATTTATTCTATTTTTACACAAATTACATATACAAAATTTATTACAACTAAATTTATTCAAAAAAAACACCAAAATAAAAATTGCAATACTTGCAATTGCAATTGCATTTACTTTAAACTTCTTCCCTTAAGAAGATCTACTAGAGATCAAAAATATATTTGAAAAAGTAAAACAAAACATTAAAGTGATAAAATCTTAGTTTCATTAAAAAATATTGCGACGCTGGTGCATAGGCTGACTTCACCACAGCTCTGGAAACATAGTGTTCTGGATATATAATGAGCTAATATCCATAAAATACTTTAATTAAAAGCTAACAAATATTATGGACTTCGTAGTTCTAATAATAAAAATATTAAAGCAGGCAGTAGTATCCCAACAAACATAAATTCTGTTGTACGAGAACAAGTAAAAAAAATTGTATCGGAGTGACAAAGCGGAAGTTAGGATGCATAACTGTTGTAAACCGTATTAAATGTGTATGTACCAAATTTCATCCAACTCGATTATCAGGTACAGAAGTTATTGAGCTTCCAAAATAACAGATGCTTGGAGGACCCCCTACCACTTTGTTCACTATCGCTAAAACAACTAATCAGTTCCTTGCCATACATGTTTGCATTTTTTTCCAAAGTGTCATCAAAATTGGTTCACGAACGAATGCTGTGTGCTCCCAACAAACATTGAAAAAATGCTGACACAGTAAACAGGTGTTCGGGAGACCCCGTACCACTTATCCCAATATTGTCCAAAAACTAATCAGTTCCTTGTCATTTAAGTTTCCATCTTTTTCCAAAGTGTCATTAGAATTGATTAATGAATGAAGTCTGTATGCTCCCAACAAAATTTAAAAACAAAGTGTGAAAAGTCAGCAGTTGTATGGTAGACCCCCCGCCACTTTGATCAATGTGTCCCAAAACATGATAATTATCTTCTTACACTAATTGGAACCCTATTCCATAAGTTTCATCATAATCACTTCATTATTGTAGGCTGTAGTGTGCATAAAGACACTGAAAAAACTTCAAAAAAGTACAAAAATTTTTTTTTACTGGAAGTAAAAAAACCGGAAGTTGGGATGCAGAACTATTTTAAACCGTACTACACACTCATGTACCAAGTTTCATCAAATTCGCTTATCAGGTACAGCAGTTATAGAGCTTTAAAAAAAACAGGTGCTCCAGGGACCCCCCACCACTTTGTTCACTATCGCTCAAAAACTAATCAGTTCTTTGCCATACATGTTTGCATTTTTTTCCAAAGTGTCATCAAAATTCATTCACGAACGAATGCTGTGTGCTCCCAACAAACATTGAAAAAAGTGTGACACATTAAACAGGTGTTCGGGAGGACCCCCACCACTTATTCCAATATTATCCAAAAACTAATCAGTTCTTTGTTACTTAAGTTTCCATCTTTTTCCAAAGTGTCATTAAAATAAATTAATGAATGAAGTCTGTATGCTCCCAACAAACTTAAAAAACAAAGTGTGAAAAGTCAGCATTTGTATGGTAGACCCCCCACCACTTTGATCAATGTGTCCCAAAACATGATAATTATCTTTTCACACTAACTGGAACCCTATTCCATAAGTTTCATCATAATCACTTCCTATCACGTCCAATCACGTCCTATCCAAAGTCTATGAGCATTATATTAATACACATATTTCAAAATTTCTGGAAGAAAATCATTTAATATCCGACAGCCAATACGGTTTTCGAAACAAAAGATCAACTACCGATCTATTAAACTATGTAGCGCATTGTTGGAACAGCATACTTGATAAAGGTGGTGAAACATACGTTATCGCTTTAGACATCTCCAAGGCATTCGATCGAGTCTGGCATGCCAACTTAATCAACAAGCTCGTTGCGTACGGTTTTCATCCCAATGTTGTGAAGCTGATTCAAAATTTTCTATCCGACCGATACATTTCGGTAACCTTAGACGGATATTCTTCTGAGTCTAAACTAATTAACGCTGGTGTACCCCAAGGCTCAGTATTGTCCCCAACCCTATTTTTGATTTATATCAACGAATTGTTGAAAATCACCAGCAACCCAATAAATAGTTTTGCAGATGATAGTACTCTGCACAAGTCGTTCGAGCCCCTTCCTTCAAAAGGTAAAATGCACGAACGAATTAATCCTGCCCGGAGAGACGCTGCCATAAACGTGAACAAAGACCTGAATAAAGTCGCCGACTGGGGTGACCAAAACCTTGTCAATTTCAACTCCACCAAAACACAGCTGTTGATTGTTTCCAGATTAAAGACCGAGTTCCCCAAAGATATTTTATTTAGTATGTGTGATGAACCAATAGGTGAATGTAAAAACATTCGTTTATTGGGTGTCACAGTTTCAAATGACCTACTCTGGAACGATCATGTAATGGCGATGGCAAAAAGCGCGTCTAAAAAACTCGGCCTCCTAAATAGATGCAAAAAATTTTTCACTCCATACCAATTGCTCCATGTTTATAAGTCCTATATTCGTCCCTGTATGGAGTACTGCTGTCAAGTTTGGGGTGCTGCCTCTGTTTCCATCTTGGCCCTCTTGGACTCTGTTCAAAAGCGAGCTATACGAATTGTAGGTGATCGAACTTTGACATCACAACTTGATTCCCTACAACATCGTCGCACTGTTGCTGACCTCGTTGTTTTTTACAAATATCGTCATCAGCAGTGCTCAGATGAAATCAGCGGCATCATGCCTCAAACTTATTTTTACCCCCGTTCCACTCGGCAATCGGCTGCCGCAACCAGTGAAACGGTAAAGATCCCGCGCTGTCATACTGGCAGATCGCAGAGAGACTTCTTTGTCCGAACTGCGTACAAATGGAATAGTTTGCCGGAACACTTAGTCTCAGGTGGCTTCAACCCACAGATGTTTAAAAAAAGCGTTAATCTACACCTCAGAACGCCAGTTGTTGTGGGACCCAGGTCTAGACCTAGGTCTTAAAAGGTATTTATGTGTTGTTGTGACACATATTCTAAACCCTATTACACAACGCATTTTATTAAAAAAAAAAAAAAAAAAAAAAAAATTATTGTAGGCTGTAGTGTGCATAAAGACACTGAAAAAACTTCAAAAAAGTAAAAAAAAAATTTTTTTACCGGAAGTGAAAAACCGGAAGTTGGGATGCAGAACTATTGTAAACCGTACTACATACTCATGTACCAAGTTTCATCCAATTCGCTTATCAGGTACAGAAGTTATAGAGCTTTCAAAAAAACAGGTGCTCCAGGGCCCCCACCACTTTGTTCACTATCACTCAAAAACTAATCAGTTCTTTGCCATACATGTTTGCATCTTTTTCCAAAGTGTCATCAAAATTCGTTCACGAACGAATGCTGTGTGCTCCCAACAAACATTGAAAAAAGTGTGACATATTAAACAGGTGTTCGGGAGGACCCCCACCACTTATTCCAATATTGTCCAAAAACTAATTAGTTCTTTGTTACTTAAGTCTCCATCATTTTCCAAAGTGTCATTAAAATAAATTAATGAATGAAGTCTGTATGCTCCCAACAAACTTAAAAAACAAAGTGTGAAAAGTCAGCATTTGTATGGCAGACCCCCCACCACTTTGATCAATGTGTCCCAAAACATGATAATTATCTTTTCACATTAACTGGAACCCTATTCCATAAGTTTCATCATAATCACTTCATTATTGTAGGCTGTAGTGTGCATAAAGACACTGAAAAAACTTCAAAAAAGTAAAAAAAAAATTTTTTTACCGGAAGTGAAAAACCGGAAGTTGGGATGCAGAACTATTGTAAACCGACACACTCATGTACCAAGTTTCATCCAATTCGCTTATCAGGTACAGAAGTTATAGAGCTTTCAAAAAAACAGGTGCTCCAGGGACCCCCCACCACTTTGCTCACTATCGCTCAAAAACTAATCAGTTCTTTGTCATACATGTTTGCGTCTTTTTCCAAAGTGTCATCAAAATTCATTCACGAATGAATGTTTTATGCTCCCAACAAACATAAAAACTTTGTGGAAAAAACCACCTGTTGTATGGTGGACCCCCCAACCCATTATCCAATGTGCTCCAAAAGCTGATAAGATTTTTGTCATGTTATTTAAAAGCTTTTCGCAACGTTTCATGAAAATCGATCGGTAATTGTAGGCTACAGTAGGGATAAACACCTGAAAAAAAAACTTTTTAACCGGAAGTGACAAACCGGAAGTTGGTATGCAGAAATATTGGAAACAGTACTAAAACCTTATATACTAAGTTTCAATAAGATCATAGCTCGGGATCAGAAGTTATTCAAGATTTAAACTTAGAGGTGTTCGGGAGACCCCCCGCCATTTTGTCCAAATTTAAAATGAATCCAGATCTTCTATTTTCAAGTGAACCTGTATCATTTGCCAAAGTTTCATCAAGATCCTATGCAGAAAACTCACCCACCCACCCACCCACCCACCCACCCACGCACACACAGACGTACACCAAATTTTTTTTTGGCTATTTAGATAGAGGATGGTCCAAAACAAAAGAAAAAATAAAATTTGGGGTATGTAAGATTTTTTTTTTTCACGATAGATTGCATTACTTCACACAATTTAAAATTGTGGTGAAGTAAAAAAAAATTCAAAATAATTGAAAGAAGTTTAGATCTTTTATAATGATCAAATTTTCAAAATAATTGAAGGACAGTCTGCAACATGTAAGGCATCTACATGATCTCTTCCCCTCTTTTAAAATAACTTTAATACTTACTTACAACAGAACTACCTCGAGGTAGTTGAGTGCATACTCTGCAACTCAATCTACCGCAACGTACTTCGGTTTAGAGCAAGTTCTTCAAAACTAAATACTTTGCTCCCAATCTTTCAACATCTACTACCAGAACAGCCCAGAAATTTGTTTTTCATCTGAATGTGGTCCCACTCAAATCCAAATGTGGACAAACTCATACCGAAAAGGTTAAGGATGAATCTTTCTGATCATGCTTCCACAATTGAATTTGTCAAGACCCCAAATCTAAGATTCCGGAATCGTCCACATTTTCGATAATCAATTACAACTCTCCATTATTTTAATTGTAGTTATTCATTTTCTTTGGTTCGATTCATAATGATTAATCTATAATATGGTAAATTCTATTTTTTAATAATGCCTTTATATAACTTATAGGTAGATTTTTTTGGAAGAATAAAACCAATCGAGTTGCTCAAAGTTTTTTTTTGTTTTTCATATGCAAATAATTTTTAATTATTATAAAAATTTATTAGTTTATATCTAGTGTATTGCACTTTCGTTATACAGTTTTACTGGAAACGGCTTTTTCGGTTGGCAAAGTGTTCATACATGATGTAACGAAGCTATTATTCGATCGTCGTAATTGTTATAAAGCTATTAATCAATCTTCGTAATTTGGACTCGCCCTGCCGTCCCACACGCATTAACCAATCACGTTCACATTAACCAAAAACTTCTGTAGCTATTGTCGTTTTTTTTTTTAAACATAATTTCTTATTCGTAATCAGCTATCACAATAATTTCTGTTTAAAAATTATCATGGGATAGTTGTGTAATATCCTCAATTTGGAATTGCTCTATTTCAAAAAAAGACAGGAGGAATCAAGCAATAGGTTATTTCTCGTTGACTGTAAGGAACCTTTGAAGTTGTATTGTTTTTTTTTTCTAAGATATAATTTCCTACATTCGTTTCATAATCAATTTTTTTACAACTCTTTTCCAATTCTGATACGAGTTGGTTTTGCAAACTCTCAATACTTAACGAAACAATAACCAAGAAACAACATATCGTGTTTATCGTTTTGTTATTGTTTACAACGGCGTTAATTTTACTATAAATAAGAATCGACAGATATCTTCGCTCTCTTAGTTTCAATTTATTTTCTGATTGGATTGTTTTTTTGTTGTTGTTTTTTGACGTTTGGTTATGATGGAGGTCATTTTTAGAACGTGATAATATCAAAACATAAAAAAATATCATTTTGCATGATAATGTATCGGGAATTAAATTAATCTTATTGTAATTATCGGAGAATATTAGAATGATATTATGCTGTAATGAAGTGCCTCTCATGATGATAATGGGAGTGGCTTAGCAGGGTGCGTACCTAGACTTGTTGTAATGCCATTCGACTAAGTCTCAGTCATCGTGAGTAGGAGATATTATAAACCTGCTGCTTCAGCACAAATACGGAAATGTACGCAATTTTCATCAAATAAACGGAAATGGAAAAAAAATTACAAGTGAAAAGATGAGACTCTGGCGACCCCTTAGTACGAAAGAACTACGGTTGGCACGTTCAACCCCCTCGTTCACTCACATAGGCTCACACACACACACACACACACACACACACACACACACACACACACACACACACACACACACACACACACACACACACACACACACACACACACACACACACACACACACACACACACACACACACACACACACACACACACACACACACACACACACACACACACACACACACACACACACACACACACACACACACACACACACACACACACACACACACACACACACACACACACACACACACACACACACACACACACACACACACACACACACACACACACACACACACACACTCACACACTCACATACACGCACATACATACAGTCAACCGCCCAATATGTAGAAAAATAGTAAAAAAGGAAAAAAAAAAACAAATAAATCACTATACAATTTAAAACTCAATAAAATTCTACAATTAATATAGGATCCAATTTAATATAAATCGTTCGTATAATAACGTATGAAGAATTATATGTTTTAGGTCTTTTAAACGAGATAAGCCGACTAATATCCAATATTTATGTAGAACGTCAACTCCAATCACAGGTAGCCTAAATGCTGAGACTAAAATAAAACAAATAGGGGAACTGGTGTTAAAACTTTTTGTAACTATAGTATAAAGCTAACACGCCAAATAAAACGGTTAATACTTTATTATAAAGAAACGTAAACACGACAGAAACAAAACCAATGAAAAGCATTAAGTTCAGAGCTTTATGTTAAGTAAATATGCATAGAATGAATCAATGATTGGGCACGCGTGATGTAAACGTTGGTCAAGAGAGAATAAACAACAAAAAAAAACTTATTCGAGGATTTCCTTCAACGAAACTTAAACTTGTCAATTTTTGCATGCAGATCTTTGTGGTATTCAAATACTCACTTTTTATCTTGGCATATCATAAAGTTATATATATAATTTAGTAATATATTTTTGTAATATCAAATGGGGGACATCAATTTAATTACAAGATGGTATTATTAAATGCACGCATCAGTTGAAACTGTAATCCTACACATAAATTTTCGTTATACAAATTCAAAATACAGCCGCTATTCGTCGTAATGCCTTTACCAAAAATATTAGTCTACGAAAGATCAATAACGTATCAGAAGATCCTAGTCGTAAAAGTCACACACCAAATATTTTTGGTTTTAAGACCAAAAGTTCCATGCACATTTTGTATACATGTTTACAGGGAAAAAAAAATATTAAATTAAAACAAACACGTATGGCGTTAACACTCAAATGCTTTCAAACCTCAACTAAATTCTATATACACTAAAATGTTTAAAACAACTTAAAAATTAGTAAAAAGAAGCGCATACACCTTGGCATGTTATTAATTTTGAGGGTACCATATATCAACGAATTCAAATATATGGAACTAAGTGATGAGTTTCAATGCTAGAAACATACTGATTTGCTTTACATAGAAACTGTATACCTATACATTTGCGAATTCAACATCATGAAAAATTATTTAAAATTTTTAACAAAATTATGTTTCTGAGACAATTGGAAAGTTTTATCTGTTATCAGTACTCATAGTCAAATCAATGCATGCCTAAGGCGAAATGATAATGTTATTCAAGATGATTAAATAATATTTAAGTCAATAAATAATTTACTAATGCCATAGATATTTAATAATTTTTCAATAGTTCAGTTAATATTCAGTTCATTAAATTAAATTATTGGATAATTATATTTCGAATCTACAATATAGTGAAGACATACGCTCGACGACAAAAAGGGGTTTCGTGTGTTAAGCGTTTTAGGTATAAATTTAAAATTTTTAAGTCCTGTTATAATCAAACTTTGTCTTACATTAAGATCTGCTTAACAAATTTTATTCATAAATTTAATATATATAAAGCTTCAACTTTAACCGTGAACCGTTTACACTAAGAACAAAAAAAAATTTCAATAGATCCCCTTAGAATGTTAGCAGCAAAAAAAAATCAAGAAGCTATTACCTCGAACAGACAGATTCTTAAAATTTTCCTTAACGAATTGGATCACGCCAACAATGAATGACAGGTAAATTTTGAACATATAGATACAACTCTACCTAATATTTTATAATTTTCAAATAACATTGCAATAACACATAATACGATTTACTCATATTTCAATCTTCTTAACTGTCAGCGTCCACAATTTCATCTCAAAATTTTCATTATAAAAAAAACAATAAAAAATACAAAATGACACTCACCATGGTTATATCCAGATCTCGTCCCTCTCGTACCTCGTCTCGCCTAGCCTTCCATAATTTCACACGCCCTGTGACCACGATCTAGGACACCCGCTGACACTTGTAATCCAAATCCGATCAAGCTTGGTGTATAATATAGGATCACACCACAGCTACCATTCATTAATAAACTCAGACGCTCGTTACGGTGATGGTTTATAGGTATATATATTTTCTTGTTTATTATATATAAATTTTTGATGGTTAACAAAAAAAAAGAATCATCGGATTGTACATACTAGTTGTATTAATCTTAGTTACGGCACTAATCCGAATACATTAATTTTAATTGTAATTAATTAAACAAAGCAAACACTATTGCAGTATGTAGCTTAAGTTCATTGACCATTACAGCATTAATACTGACAAATTAATTTTGGCGGGCACAGTTTATTATCATTTAAAGAAAATTTTATTTTTTTACTGCCATTCAATTTAATATCATGATCGACAATTTGAGCTATTGTAACAAAAAGAAACTAAGACGGCACGTTACGAACATCGTAAAATTAGCATTCAATAAATTAACATTAAATTTAAACTAGCAGGACACAAACAAACATATGATATATTTTTTTTCTATAATTTTACTGAATAAAATGAACCATTGGTTAGAGATACACTATAGGTTCCACTAATGCAAATTCATTACTGTTATTAAGGCACATCAACTTTAATTTACACTCTTTACGACGTTTTAATTTTGAGGTTATGCCAAATACCGGTATGCTCGACAACTTCTATCAGAGCTTATATCTTATTCAGATGTCATACCTTTTGTAACATATAGTATCCTTTTTGTGTTCTCCGGTAATTTAAAACAAGGAAGATTTAATTTCTCATACCGGTACAATGTACATGCAAGATGTTATTTTCTATTCTCGGATGTTATCACATTTTCCATTGACATCTATTATAACCCAAACGTCAAAACAATCCAATCAGCAAAATCCAATTGAAAAACAGAGCGTCACACACCACAATGCAAAAGTAATAGAATAAGAGAGTGAAAATTTACAGTGGCTCATTATATAGCCCGAAATTTCAACATCGAAAAAACTCGAATACAGGGTTTTAGATGTAAGGCAATTAATTAACATCAAGTATATAATTGTTAGGAACTTTTTATAGTTACACAAAACTGTTTGTTATTTGGTAATATTGTACAAAAATAATGTTGCGACACAGATCATTTCCGACACATTAATAACAATTATCAATGAATTAAAATGAGTTAAATGCGAGTTTAATCGACTTTATGGTGTTTAGGTATTACAAAACTATAATCTATAATAGCATTACAGTGAAGTGAAGTTCCATAACGGAAAGATTATTTGAAGGAAAATATTCATACAAAAAAAATCGAATGTTTATCAAAGCAAGATATTAAATCTTTGTATGTTGACGATTGGACAAATACGCACAGCTGTTTTGAGGTTTGAAAACTTTGTTGTTTAATCGCGGTTAGTGTATGGAGAATCCAAATTCAAATAGTATGGTGAAATTAAACGGATAAAAAAGTAGTATGACTCAATTTTAGGGGGTTGCAAAATTAAATATTAATGTTTATGTAATTAAATGAAAAATAACTATGAGCTACTGAGGCTATAAGAAAAATGTGTCTGTTAATGATGGATGGATGAAAAACTATTACAGGCTACTGTTAATCAAAATGACAACTAATGAATCAGAGACTATAATACACGGTGTTCAGACGGATAGCCCAGGCTATCCATTACAATGCATTGCCAAAGGTATGACTTCTTGATACGATATATGCTCTGATAGAAGTTTTCGAGGAATCCGGTGTGTAACATAACCTCAAAATCAAAACGTTAAAAAAATAGTGTAAATTAAAATTGATATGCCTTAATTCTAGAACTGAATTTGCATTAGTGGAAACAATAGTGTATTTCTAACCGATGATTCATTGTGTTTAGCAAAACCAAAAAAATTTTAGAAAAAAAAATATATATTATACGCATGTTTGTGTCCCGTAAGTTTAAATTCATGTCAATTTATTCGAATGTTAATTTTACGATGTCCGTAGCATGACGTCCTAGTTTTTTTCTGTTGTTACATTAGTTAAAATCATCGAGCATGTCATTAATTTAAATAGTCAAATCAACTAAAAATATAATGAACGGTGACCGTAAAATTAATTTTGTCAGCATTAATTCTATAAATAACAATAATCTTGGGTTATATGATGCAATAGTGCAACAGTGTTTGCTTTGGTGAATTAATTAAAATTAATTTTGTCAGGATTAATTCTATAAATAACAATAACCTTAAGTTATACAATGTAATAGTGCAATAGTGTTTGCTTTATTTAATTAATTAAAATTTAAAATTAATTTGTCGGGATTAGTTCTGTGAATGTCAATGAACTTGAATTATATAATACCATAGTGGTCGCTTGGTTTAATCAAAATTACAATGAAAATTGATATATTCGGATTAGTGTCGTAATTAAGATTAATGTACCTAGAATATACCTTCCAATGGTACTTTTGTTTCTGTTTACGATCAAAAATTTATATATAATAGTCAAGAAAATATATATATACTTACAAACCATAACCATAACCAGCGTCTGAGTTTTTTAATTAATTGTTGATGTGTTGTGATCCTAACTTATACATCAAGCTGTAGCGGATTTGGTTAAAACTATCGGAGGGTGTCTCAGATCTAAGTCACAGGGAGTGTGAATTTATGGGAGGCTAGGCGCGATCAAGTACGGGAGGAGCGGAATTGGACCATACCATGGGGTGAGTTCTATTATATTATATATTAATCTATAGATGTAGTGAATAAATGAGAGTGCGTGGGGGTGAGACTGCGGGTGCGTGAATGTGTGGCTGGGAATTTATTCGGTGATACCAATGTTATTGTAATATAATATTAACATTGTCATATGGTGTTGATTAAATTATAAATACAAGTGAAATGTAACAAACCTATTTACGATTTATGATATGGATGTTTTTTTTGTAATACACATCTAAATAATTTCATTTTTAATCTACTCAACAAATTTAATTGTTTAAGAAGTCTTAACATATGAAAAAAAGAAGTCGGTATGGGTAAAAAAAAACCCAAGTTGCCAATATATATGTATATTTTTTTTATAAATTCGAGACTAATTCAACATAAATGGTAACTATCGAAATAGACAGTTAAAATTTCTGTGTAAGAAAATGTCATCACATCTAAGTTCAGGATTGTCTAGCGATAGAACAGCATCATTGGTCATCATGGAGCGACACCATTTTTCTTTAAAGAGCGACAATAATAAGGAAAATGGCATTAACGTAAGATGCTTGAATATGCCAGAAACTGACAACTCTTTTACGCTGTATGAAGAATTATTGGAATTTTGTATTAATAATATGATGTATTATACTAAAGATGAATCCTCGAAAGGACAACGTCTACACGGTGCATTCGTAGGATCACCCGATCTCATCGAAACTACCAGGCCATTATCACCGAGCCTTTCAGAATTTATTACTGTATGTAATTTTGGCAAGACTATTGTGGTAAATGGATGTTGTAGTTGTTGCATTTTATTTGTATATCTTCAAAAGTAGTATTCCACCTACGATGAGAATATGTCGGTATACTAAGAAAAATAAAAGTTTTTTTTTTGTTATGGTCATTGCGATATGCGCCGTGAACTCGATGATGAGAGTGGTGTGGGTGTAGATGAATGTGTTAGTGTATGAGATTATAGATGAGGATGCGCATGTACGTGTATGTGTTCACGTGTGTGTGTGTGTGTGTGTGTGTGTGTGTGTGTGTGTGTGTGTGTGTGTGTGTGTGTGTGTGTGTGTGTGTGTGTGTGTGTGTGTGTGTGTGTGTGTGTGTGTGTGTGTGTGTGTGTGTGTGTGTGTGTGTGTGTGTGTGTGTGTGTGTGTGTGTGTGTGTGTGTGTGTGTGTGTGTGTGTGTGTGTGTGTGTGTGTGTGTGTGTGTGTGTGTGTGTGTGTGTGTGTGTGTGTGTGTGTGTGTGTGTGTGTGTGTGTGTGTGTGTGTGTGTGTGTGTGTGTGTGTGTGTGTGTGTGTGTGTGTGTGTGTGTGTGTGTGTGTGTGTGTGTGTGTGTGTGTGTGTGTGTGTGTGTGTGTGTGTGTGTGTGTGTGTGTGTGTGTGTGTGTGTGTGTGTGTGTGTGTGTGTGTGTGTGTGTGTGTGTGTGTGTGTGTGTGTGTGTGTGTGTGTGTGTGTGTGTGTGTGTGTGTGTGTGTGTGTGTGTGTGTGTGTGTGTGTGTGTGTGTGTGTGTGTGTGTGTGTGTGTGTGTGTGTGTGTGTGTGTGTGTGTGTGTGTGTGTGTGTGTGTGTGTGTGTGTGTGTGAGTGAGTGGGGTTGGACTTGGTGATCGCGGTCCTTTCATATATGGGGGTCGCCAGAGTCTAATCATTTCACTTGGTTCTTTTTTCTTGATCCGATTGTTTAACGATACGCGTACAAATTCTAATATTTGTGATGGAATAGCAGGTAATCTATTCTCGTTCCCACAGACTGCAACTAGTTTGGGGCAATAAAACAATCTCGCTAGGAACGCGGCCTGCTGTGCCACTTCGTTGCTTGCATAACGAAGCAGTATTACATTACAATGATGTGCTCCCTACTCTCTATCATGACCTAGTGTTTTTTACAGCTACAATTGCATTGTTCACATATAATTACAACTACATTTCTTCACAGCATTTTAACGTTTATGACCAACATTGCACAAACGGTTAAGTGTTGTGAAGTAATGTTTCTGTAATTGTATATAAACGCCATCTGTTACATTGAAATTTTTTTTGTTGCATTGTTGTTACATTATTTTGTCAAATTTTATACTGTTTAAAGCTATTATATCACTCAACAAATGTAGAAATTTGGATCCTTGCAAGAGCGATTAGCTTATGTTGAGTTCAAAGATCAGTTTGAATAATGTATATCAAGGTCATTGTTTTTTGTTGTTCAAATCTAACTAATTAGTTTAGATTTCAACAGAATAAAACATTAAAAATTGAAAATGGATTATACCTAATACCTTTGGTCAACTCAATCTAATCCAATATTAGACTTAAACTGAGAACGATTTCTTTGTATCTACCAAACAGAAAATTGTTTCTACTTTGTGTCCAAAATTTGTATACAGTCTTTGTCCTGATTACATTCTTTCATATTTCAATTCAATTCCTCATACATTCAAATTTCCGTCCCTTATCTTTCTCCTTATCTTTCTCAATTCATATAAAAAACAATTTATTAATAATAATCATAAATTTGTAGGTATATCCATAACCATGTTCAACTACCAGTATATATTTTTACGATCATTTTTATTCATTATTTATTATGTTTTTGTTGGTTTTATTGATCAAACATACCAAATTCATATAACATAAAAAATTACATGTAATCAATTTTTTTAGCTGTTGTTGTTATATTTATTTATTTTTATTTATATTTATTTATTTATGCTTTTTTATTTACGTTGTTGTTGCTGCTGTTATTATTACATTTAAAGCTGTGATAATAAATAAATCTCTGTTATTTGTGTATTTAAATTATATTGACAATTTATGATTAAACTAATAATATTCATGGTTGAATCAACAGACGACAAAAACAACAGCAAACAAACTAAAAAGAACAAAAAAAAAGTTTACAGACAGGAGCTTTTGATTTATTTTATTTGACAAAATAATGGCGCCTCCACTGGGTTATGTTAAAAATTAGTGTATGCTCCAGTATTTGAAACCAACACCTATAGGTTAAACCTTCAAACCAATAACTATTCGTTTCTATAAAAAAAATATATATTTTGTTTTGCATACGAATTAGAAAATTATCCAAATCATCATACAGCTTAAAGCTATAATCAACTATAATAGGTTGGTATAACGAAGTAAATGATATAAGACTTGGAATTTATATTTTTCGATTGTTATCTTAGAAAACTGTGTATGATGTACATATAAGACTTGCTATAAAAAAACAAACGAAACAAAAAAATTTAATACGATTTTATGGTATCGTAGCGAAATGGTGAAAGTGGTTACGATTCTCTAGGATTTCATTTGTGTTTTTATGGATAAAATTCGTTTTTGTTTTGTTATTTAAATTATGAAATGGTTTGATCGTAAAATTTATTTTTCATTAAAAATGAGCTTTTCTGTTTTTTTGTTAGAAATAAAAATTTTAGATTGTTTTTCTTGATTGAAGAAAATTTGTGTTGTTGGGTTTTGTTTGTATTAGTTTTGTCTTTTTTATTTATGCAATAGGAGGTGTTTTGATTGTGCTTTTTTATTGTGGTGTTGTTTAGAGTAAACTGGAAGGTTCAACTGGAAGGTTACACATTAAAATCTCTACTGGTTTTCTTAAAACTTTAAAGTTTAATATTAACACCCCAAAATTGAACTTTAAATAGAAGATTTGCATACGTCTAATTTATGACAAAGATAACAGAAGATGATCAAAAAACACATAAAAATAATTTTTTAAAAAAATTATAACTACAACAATGGAAAATTTAAATCTAAATTGAAAAAAAATTTTATTATGCTTTTTATCCGAAACCATTTTTTTATTCTCATTTTAGTTTTTCCAGATTAAAGAATTATGAGAATTTCTTGGATGAATGACACTTTGATGGTGATTGGGATGTGTTGGATGGGTAAATCTATTATCTTTTATATTTATTTTTTTTATATAATTTTAGAATTGTTTTAAGACAACGAGATGATTATTACTGTTAACAATGCTACTGAGAATAACAAAAAAATGTATTTTTAAACAAACAAAGAGTTCCTTGTTTTTCTTGTTAGGGTTTAATGTGCCTGTAGACCTAAATCAAAGTTTAGTTTTTATGTAAACTTTATTAATTTTCATTTGAAACATATTTTGACAGTTATGGAATTTTTAATTTTGAATAAAATTTGATTTCGGTTGTCAGATTTTATTCTAATTTTTATTTAATTATTAAAGTTTGAGTTTTAAATGTGGATAATATGGTCTTTAGTTTGAAGAACAAGAAATCAGTGATAAGAAAATTTTCTCTGAAACGTTTCTATAATTTCAATGATAGTAATATTTTAGAAAAGATGTAGAAATAAATTAAGTCGAAACAAAATTCGGGAAACACATATAACATCGTTTTCATGACTACATATTTGCCATACGTCTTCTGTTTCAATAATAGTATTAGGTGTAATAGTATTAGGTTCTGTACACCTTATTGATTATTTGGAGCTTTGCATGGTAGTCAACATCAAAAGACACAGAAAAATATAACTGTTACCAACACAACAAAATAATATCAATCAAAGCAAGCAATATAAAATAAACTTTTATTCCTTAAGGTTGTCACCTTTCATTATGGAGAGCTGTCATCTTAATTATTCACACGCGTTTTCTAAATAATATGTATTGATTAAAATTAAATAATAAACTTTTGCTAATTATAAAACTGGGTTATCAATCAGTTAAATAGGTAACAGATTTGGCGACGAGGTTACTGGAAGTTAAAAGTTAGTTTTATTTACGTTTTTTTCCTCCAACGATGGAAGAATCAATTAAAAAAATCCTTGAACAAAACGCTGCTTACTATGTGTAATCGAAAAACAAAAGATGGACTTCAATCAACAATAAAATGCTCCGAAGCAATAATTGAATCTCTTTCAAGAGCAATTCATGATTTTACCTACGATCCAGACAATGGAGATATTTTCGACGTGTGGTTTTCACGGTACGAGGATTTGTTTAGAGAAGATACTAAAAACTTGGATGATGCTGCTCGCTTACGATTATTCATTCGCAAATTGAACGTAAAAGCATATGAGCAGTATGTCATATTTATTTTGCCAAAACATCCACGGGAATATAATTTCAACGAAACAATCGTTCATCTGAAGAAAATTGTTGGACGGCAGACATCATGTTATTCAACTTACGTTTCAATTGTTTGTTATTTCGTGCCATACGCCGGACAAATCAACAAACAATGTGAAAGTTTTGATCTGAAAAAAATCACATCAGATCAGTTCAAATCATTGATTTTTATTTGATGTCTTCAATCGTTGAAAGACAATGAAATTCAAACACGACTTTTCAGCAAGTTCAATACAGATGTAGCTTTAGAAAAGCTCATCGAAGAATGTTCACTTATAATCAATCTCAAACGAGATACAAATTTGTTTGAACAACCACTTTCAACTAAGGCTGTTCAAGCAATCAAAAAATCAGTGAAATCGAAGCCAAATAAAAAGAAACATGGAGACCAAACAACGAATGTGTCTTCAAAAAGCGGAACCGGTCCCAAATCACCATGCTGGAGTTGTGGTGGGATGCATTTTTCACAAGACTGTTCTCTCAAAAATCACAAGTGTACACAATATCATAATATGGGTCACAAAGAGGGCTATTGTGCATTTTTCAATCGTTCAAAGAAAAATAATAGAATATCAATATCATCGAAAAGTGTATTTTTATCAAATCAAATAGATGTTACCGTTTACAAAACGTAAATATGTCGTAAATATTTATCGATCTGCAAATAGATACAGCGTCGGATGTAACAATCATAAACAACGGCTAAACTTGGTTCGCCTTCAACACAACCGACAACTCATTCAATCAAGAGTGCGTCGGGAAATCCTATCAAAATTGTTGGTGAAGTATTTGTCAAAATGTCGCTTGGAGATAAAATCAAAACAGGAAAGTTATTTGTTTCGAATATCAACGATATAAATTTTTTGGGTATCGATTGGATCGGAAAATTTGACTTGTGGAACATACCGTTTGGTGAAATTTGTAACAGCGTCAAAGATGATCCAGCAGTCACATCAAAAATTCTCAAATTCAAATTTTCAAACGTTTTTGGAGATTCATTAGGTTGCTGTACAAAAGTACAAACAAAATTGTACCTCAAACAGAATGCTCGACCAATTTTTTGTACAAAACGTCCTGTACCATATACAGCGCAAGAAAAAGTCGAGCATGAACTCAATCGCTTTCAAAAGTTAGGTATTATATCACCAATTGATTTCTCCGAGTGGGCTGCGCCAATCTGCGAGTGGGCTGCGTCGTGCAAAAAAAGTAGTGGTGATGTTCGCAAATGTGCAGACTACAAAACAGGTCTCAACGAACAACTTGAATCAAATCAACATCCACTTCCATTAATAGACGATATTTTCACAAAACTAGCAAATTTAATCGTTTTTAGTCAACTAAATTTATCAGACGCATTTTTACAAGTCGAAATTGATGAAAAGTATCGCAAGACTCTAACAATCAATACTCATTGTGGACTTTTTCAATTCAACCGTCTACCACCAGGCGTAAAGTCAGCTCCTGGTATTTTTCAAAGTATTGCAGACTCTATGATCTCTAGGCTAAACAATGTCGCTGCGTACATGGACGATATTATCGTTTCTGGTAAAAATGATGCAAAACATCGTGAAAATCTCTTCAAGCTTTTGGAACGCATCCAAAAGTATGGGTTCAAATTGCGGATTAACAAATATTCTTTTGGATTGTCAAAAATCAAATTCCTGGGAAATATTGTTATAATATAGCACCTCATGACGTTTCAACACTTCGATCTTTTCTGGGTGCTATAAATTATTATGGTAAATTCGTTCCAAGTTTGAAAAATTATCGAGGTCGAAATCGAAAAAGAAGGGTTAGCTTTGATTTTTGCAGTAACAAAATTTCACAAAATGATCTTCGGTAGGAAACTTTTATTGCAGACCGATCATAAACCTCTCTCGCAATTTTTGGTTCCAAAAACAGAATTCCTGTGCATACAGCTAATCGACTACAACGTTGGGCAACAACACTCATTTCATATGATTTTACAATCAAACACATTTCATCGGAAGAATTTGGTCATGCCGATATTCTATCCCGATTAATCAACGAACATTCGCGAGAAAATGAAGATTCCGTTATAGCATCAATCGAAATTGAAAATGATGTGAACCAAATTTTTAACGACATAGCCAAAGTCTTACCATTATCATTCCAAATGGTTCAAAGTGCAACAGAAAACAATGTCGAATTGCCGAATGCCGAATTTATCAACTACGCTTATTGAAATAGTTCCACAAGGGTCATCCGGGAATTGAAGCCATGAAAACATTGATGCGATCATACCTATTTTGGGTTGGAGTTGACCATTACGTCAAAAGTTGTATAAATTGTGCTTCAATTGCAAAATCTCCAGTGAAATCCCTACTTCATTCTTGGCCAGCACCGATAAAACCTTGGGAGCAAGTTCACATCGATTACGCAGGTCCAATCAATGGTCAGTTCTAGCTCATAATCGTAGATGCGTATTCAAAATGGCCCGAAATGATCAAGACATCAAAAATTACATCATCTGCAACGATCGCAAATTTAAAGCGAGTTTTCCTTAATTTCAGAATACCAGAAAAATTGGTTTCGATAACGGCACACAATTCATCAGCGCTCGTTTCAAACAATTTTGTCTGGAAAACAGAATTGATCAAGTTTTCACTCCACCTTGCCATCCTCAATCCAATGGTAAGGCAGAGCGATTCGTTGAAACGTTAAAGCGAACTTTACAAAAACTCGAAGGGAGGAAATATTAGATGATGAGAATTTAAATTCATAATTTTTAGATTATCGAGCAACACCAAATTGAAATGTATCAGGAAATGAATCGTCATCGAAAATCATGCTTGGACGTACTCTAAGAACATCATATGATTTGTTACGAAGACCTCCAACTGTCATCGTAAACAGTCCACATCATGTTCAAGAACGTCAATTCAATACCAAGCATGGTGCGAAAGGAAGAGCCTTCAATAATGGAGACTTAGTATATGCGCAAGTGACACGCAAAACAAAATGGACTGGGCCCCTGGGAAAGTCATCAAAGAATCGGTGGTGTAATGTACAATGTTTGGTTAACCTGCAATCGTACAGGACTCTTCCGATTCCACAAAAATCAATTGAAGAAACGGTATAGAAGAAATCAAGAATAATGCCAAACAACTCCAATACAACATCATTCATCAACCGAAATCAGACGAAGAAGGTTGTCTCGTAAATTTTAAAAGAAAAAAAAGAAAAAAAGTAATCGAAAATAGAAAAATAAGTGTGTGATAGTGTTTGTGTTAATGTTTATGAAAAATAAAAGTGTTGAAGAACGGACGCGTACAATTATATAATTGTTGAGATTGTTCTTTATTAAAAAATTATTTGGTATTTTATATTTACTGTTACCAGGCCGTAGGCAGGTAAAATCTTACCTTTTATTGCTTTGATGTAATAAATTTATTTATTATTTTAAAGCATAAATTTGTTTTATATTGCTTGGTAACAGGAAATGAAAAATTTCGTTTTAGTTGTTAGGTATTATTTTGGATTGATTGAGATTTTTTTTGAGAAGTTTTTTTACATGATCTAGCTCCTTCCCTTTCGGACTTATTTTATGAGTTGGAAAATATCAGTTAGTTTATTATGAAATGTCTTTTTTTTGACAAAAGTTAGAAATTTCGAATTTAACCCTTTATTTGTACTCTTCAATTTTGTTAGTGTCTTTTGTGTCCCAATTTTTTTTTGCTTTTCTCTTATCGTGCTACTGTTGCATGAAATCTGCTTTCGTGTTTTTGTGACAGAGATGCCCAGTTTCTTTTGTACTGTGTAGTGTTGAAATTTAGACCTGGCCGAATTTCAGTATCTATACCTGCAATGTCAAAGGGTAAGTCTTTGTCTCAACAAAAAGGCAGCAGATTGAACCAACAGCTTAGTATTGACTTCACCAACATAAGAGGTCTCAATTCGAATCTAAACGTGGTTCATCACTCCATCTAAAAAAATAAACCCGACATATTGTTTCTTACCGAAACAATTGGATCTCGATAAATACCGGATACCTAGTTACGAATTGGAACATTCCTTTTATAACAAGCATGGTGTCTGTGTATTTGTTCGAGATTCACTTTCATGTATGAGAATTAAGGCCTACGAGTTGAACTCTAAGCATCATAACTCTATAGCACTGAAGATCTCAGGTGTTGATGAAACTATGTTTATAATAGGACTATACAGATCCCCAAATTCTCCCCCAAGATGGCCCTTTTTCAATCAAATATCGGCTAATCTAGACAAGATTACCACGGACTACCCCAAAGCTAGACTGGCCATTCTTGGAGATTTTAATATTCATAATAAAGAATGGTTAAAGTATTCATCGCGCAGTGACGACGTAAGAAGACAAGCCGAACTGATACTCGCAGATTATCACGGCTTGACGCAAATGATAGAGTGTCCCACTAGAATCGCAAACAATTCACATCATAACAATAATTTGCTGGCTCTGTTTTTGACAAACGAGCCAGATACTACGAAGACAAAAGTTGAACAACCCCTCGGAACATCGGACCAGTTACTAATATCAGCAATAGTGCAATTTACATCACCGACACAAATTAAAGCAAATCCTCGTCGCATTTGGAACTATAACCGCGCTAACTGGGAGGGACTGAGAAACTTTTATGATGAAACACCTTGGAAAACTATTTGTTGGGTTGATTAAAATCCTAGCACATCGGCAATAAGAATTTCTGAAATTATAAAAGACGGCATGCGGCGGTTTATTCCAAATCGATTAATCACTCCTAAAACTGAGCCTTGGTTCACGTGGGATGTTGAGGAGGTAGTGAGGAATAAACGCAAAGCATTTAAGACGTCAAACGCAAATAAAACATTTGAAACCCATAGCGCCTATAAGAGAGCCAGAAATATTAGTAAATTCAAAACAGACTTGGACAAAGACGCGTTTATCCAGAAGAAAGCCAAGAAATTCGCCGAACATCCATCTGGCTCACGTAGTTTCTTAGAGGCAGTTAAATCAGTTCAGAGCAATTTTACTCAATCCTCTATTCCAACCTTAGTTCTGAATGACATTCCCGTGAGCGACTCGAAAGAGAAAGCGGATCTTTTGGGTCGTATTTTCGCAGAAAACTCAAACATAGTTGAACCCCCCATTCTCCTACACTCATTCCCCCAGTTGTAACGAAAATGAAACCAATTATTTTTCGTTGCAGTATTGTACGGCAATGCTTCTTTCTATCAATATCAACAAATCTGCTGGCCCTGACGGTATTCCACACCTCATTCTTAAAAACTTTGCTAGACAACTAGCACCAATTTTAACAAAAATTTTCTACTTATCTTATAAAACCGGAATATTTCCCGATTCTTGGAAGCTGGCCAGCATTCAACCCATATCAAAGCAAGGCAGTAAGATAGACCCTGACAATTATAGACCAATTGCCATTCTGTCGGTTTCAGCTAAAATATTTGAAAAATGTGTTAACTACAATTTAATAGATTATTTGGAAGTGTCGCGAATTATTGATGCTAAACAATATGGTTTTCGTAAAAGTCATGCAACAGGTGATCTGTTAGCCTACGTAGCCCATCTCTGGAACAAATCGCTGTAAAACCATGGTGAAACATTCGGTATTTCACTTGACATTTCTAAAGCATTTGATAAAGTGTGGCATAAAAATCTTATAGCTAAATTAAAATCTTATGGCATAGACCATCTTACTGTCTCATGGTTTCATAGTTTTTTGCAGGTCACCAATTTCATGTTAATTTAGATGGTATTACATCCAATATTTTCACAACCAATTCTGGGGTTCCCCAAGGTTTTGCATTCTCACCAACCTTGTTTCTTCTATACATTAATGACTTACTTATTTCCACAGTGCACCCAATCCATAGTTTTGCTGATGACAGCACATTGCATGCATAACATGCATCTCCTAAATTTCGATCTCATACTGCAGTTACCACTGATAAAGAGCTGCTAATTGATTCTATCAACAAAGCTCTCGAGCGTACAATGGAATGGGGTGATCGTAATCTTGTTTCATTTAATCCAACCAAAGCCAAACTATGCCGTCTTTTGTAATGAAGCGCTTTTTTGTTGCATAGCAACGAAGTGGCTTAGCAGGCCGCGTACCTAGCGAGGTTGTATTAATAGCCCCAAGCTAGCTGGTCCATGGGGACGAGAATGAAATCCTGTTGCTACAGCACAAATACAGATTTAGTACGCGTAACATGAGGTAAGAACGGATGTATGCAAAAGAAAGCAAGTGAACTGAACAGACTCTGGCGACTCTCGTGTACGAACGAACCACGACCACCACGTCCAACCCACACAATTCACACCACACCTTCGCATGCTCTCACGTCTCATACACTTACACACCCGCACACACCCACACACACACTTACATATTCACACACACAGTAACACGTGCATGCACGCATATAGTCATGCATACTCACGTTGATTTCATGAAATGCGACCTGAAGATCATAGGTAATCACGGTTTGTCACTTATGTAATCAATGGTCAATGTTAGTACATAGAATCGGGATTTTCATTTTAACATAATTGATCTTAAAACTCTGGAAATATATGTTATTTGGAATTAATCTGATTTCATCTGGGGAAATGCAGCCATTGTTATAATTTATTATTATTTATTTATTTATTATTGTTATAAAAGTCATTGTTAAAGTAAGCGTTATACGTTATTATATGAGTTGTACATTAATAACCGTACCCTACTACTATTATTAACATTATGTAATTAGTTATCCTGTATTTTTATCAAATGTCTTACAGTGCAACAAGAACGTAACAATAATATTGATAGATATTTATATGGTTGAAAATTTTGCAGTTGTATTTAATAACAAAAATATTCATATAATAATTTTGATACACCATTATGAACGGAAAATGAATTAGTTTTAGCCAAACCAAACTGAAAATTTGCTTTCCTTTTTTTTTTGTTGGTTTAGAATATCGAAAATTGGCAATGAGTATATAGTCAATGTTGGTTTAAGTCAAATCTGAAATTCCAATTCGTTTTTGTACGCTCCTGTTTAGAATACCGTGAAATACCGGGGCAACTATACATTAAAAGTTAAAATGATATTAACAAGAAAATTTAAACTGGTAGGCTAAAAAATATGCAAAGAAATGTTTCGTAGTGAATTGGTATAACCCCATCCATATCAGTACCATATTGTCTGAAACGTGCGCGTTTATAAAAGTATACAACCCTGAATAACATCATCAAAGAAAGTTGTTCCATGTCTCATATGATCCAATTTCCGTTTTAATAATGCCACTAAAATATCTGATAATCCATATCCAAATGCAGACGATGCTGTCTTCAATTCATTTTTATCAACATTGCCAGAATTATCAGTATCCGATGATCTAAAACAGGTTGGCCAGCATGTTACATATATCCATAGAGCTCCAAAATCTTGAAATCCAACAGTATCTACATTTTCTTTATCAAACATGCCAATAATTAACCGAAGGGTGTCTGGTTTAAGTGGACTCCCTGTTCCATGGGATAATGTTGCTGCAATTCATCGACTGGTATAAGACCGCTTTGACCTTCGTCAACATTTTTATATAAATGAAGTATAATATTGACATTGACTCACAAACATGCATCACCGGAACCCCCACATACTCACATTCATATACACACGTATCCATAATCATTCATACAACTAAATAAAAACAAAATAAAATGAAATACGACTCACCCCATAGGTATTCCAGATCTTTCGTCCCCTTTTAAATCACCAATTCATTCGACCACCTCCATGGCCAAAGTTTGGAATAGTTTTCACCAGCGCGGATGTCCAATGTAACAAAAATAAATTTGACAGCTTCTACTGCCTGGACCCAAAATGAATTCTGACAAACAAAATCAGTCAGGAATGTAAGTGCCGGATTTTTTGTTTTGATCCTTGGTATTTATGGTTTATTTAGGGTTCTAATTAAAGGGGTTTTATGCCTCAGCACCAACCACAATAATCAATTTAATTTGCCTCCTTTTTTTATAATTAAACAAGGTGTTGTTCCAAACAAATTATTTATTCTTTTATGCACCACAGTCTTAATATAATTTTAACAACATGCAGGTAATTATTTCCATTTTTAATTTATTAACAACTTTGATTTTTTTTATACTCCTACACGAGCATGAATCGACAATCTTTAAAAAAAATTTTCATCTTAAGTTCTTACTAGGACACATATAATAATTTTACAGTTTTTCACGGAACATTGTTCAACTTAAATTTGTACTATGACATATATCATAATTTACTGCTTTTTTCAGTTTTTAATCTAGCATTAAATTTGTTTTCTTTTATATAAAACATGCATAAATTTACCTCTATTTCTTTAAACCGAGCATTGAAATGAGATTTTGTCCACAAAACAGGACTTTAGTGGAAATTATTCACAAAACAAAGCTTTCCGCTAAAATCCACGATTCGACTCAACTTTCATTTATGTTCTATTTGTTTAGTTAGTAGAGACAGGATTTTTTGCAATTGCACAAAACTAATCACACTAGTAATTTTTACGGAATTAAATTACAACAAGAACATCGAAATAAAACTACAAAACAAAAATCCCTGCATCACGCGGATGATTAACTCGTGACACTCCACCTGTCAAAATAAATGTTCTCATCAGAATAAATAAATCGACTAGGAGAGACTTTATGTCTCCAACCACGTATTTATAGTTAAAGTCACGCCGTTTTTACATAACAACAAATCGATAAACACGATAAGTTTGTTTATTGGATATTCTCTTTCGGTGAATATGTGTACCCACTAAAAGAGTCTTCACTATTAACATGTACTAAAATTTGGAAGGGAATTATAAACAGAAATATCTATTACGAAACGATTGTAGGAAATTACATTCTATAAAATGAAGCAAATCAGCTCAAAAAGTTCATGACACTACGATAAACGAGACGTAATCCATTGATTGATTTCTCGTATCTTTTGGGAAACAGAGCGAATTCAAATTAGGGAAATTTTGTGTTTTTTTTGTGTTATTGTACCCACTAAGGAATTCTTACAACCAACGGGTATTACAATCGGAAACTACAAAAAAAAATTATTAAATAATAATGATTGTAAGAAATTATGTTTGGAAACAGCGCGATTACGACTCAATGACATTGCACAACTGTTTTACGACGATTCAATAGCGATCAACGATTACAAATTAAATATAAGAAATTATATTGGGGAAACAGCACACAACTGTTTTATGAAAATTTTTACGGGACTGAGCACAAGAAACCATGTTTAAAAAAAACGAAAGCAACTATGAAAGTCTCTGTCAGTGTAAATTCAATGCGTGTGGGAAGGTGGTTCGACTCCCAATTACGAAGTCTGAGTTACACTTCATTACACTTTGACGAATAGAGCGACATAAAAATTTCCCTATTAAAATAAACCATGAGGAATTGCGTGAGGCTGAATCAGTTAGACTTCTTGGAGTGGATATTCAAAATAACCTGAAATGGAATAAACATGTGTTCAACCTCGCTAAATCTGCAATGCAAAAATTAGTATTCTTGAGTCGATGTAAAAAGTAATTCAATCCCGAGCAAATTTTGCTAATCTTCAAGTCCTTTATTCGTTCATGTATTTATTTTTTATTTTTCAGTCAGTCAGTCAGTCAACAATAAAATGTCTAGACTCTGTACAGAGAAAAGCAATACGGTTGATTGGTGAAACTAACGGACCAGCTTGATTCACTCCAGCAAAGAAGAAATGTGGCGGAATTGTCAATCTACTATAAATATAACTTTAGCGAATTCTCTTCTAAGGAAATTCAAAATATCCTTCCATCGTGTGCTCAGTATAATCGAAAAACAAGAAC
Source organism: Diogma glabrata (assembly GCA_963693315.1). Taxonomy (NCBI): domain Eukaryota; kingdom Metazoa; phylum Arthropoda; class Insecta; order Diptera; family Cylindrotomidae; genus Diogma; species Diogma glabrata. The sequence goes on along the minus strand of OY856186.1, from coordinate 453,941,338 downwards.
TGCCGAGTTATTCCATCCATTTGTTGTACAAATACCTCGTTGTAGAACTGTGTCCTTCCAGAACGACTATTTTAATAAAGTGGCCAAATTGTGGAACTCAATGCCTTCCTGTGTATTTCCCGATGAGTTTTCCCCTAAGGCATTTAAAGAAAATGTCCATCGTCATTTAAAACAATTAGTATAGTTATCCCTATATTCCCATTCCTACTAATTTCCACATCTCCCTCCTTTATAGTTGACATGGTATCTTCGGATATTCAAAGAGTCTGAATAATGAATATTTCATATTTAGTGTGCTAAACATGTCGAACCAAATGTATTTTTTAATATATTTTATTACAACAACCATTTTTCAAATTTAATTTTGTTTTTGTGTTCAAAAATTCATCATATTAGACAATTACTTATTATAACTTTATCGACTGCGAGATAAAACATTCTCATGTTCACAGATTCAAAAAATCGGTTCAAACTAGGAAAAAACCAGAAGAAAAATGCATCTTTTAGCAAACATTTATGAAATGGACGTTGCTCCGTCGTCGTGAAACTAAATTTTAAAGTTAGTAAAAAAATATTGTCTTGCATTTTAAAAATTTGTGTTATAAAACTTTACGGTTTATTTAAAACTTATTTGTTTACCGACCTCGGTACAAATAACGTTCCATCGGAAACGCAGTCACTAATAACGAAATAACGCTACCGAAACAGCATCTCCCTCTTCAATTAAACTTCTTTGGATGAATTCTATTCTCAACATCCTGTTTTCATGAAACACAAATTATATATTTTATTGATCTGTTTCCTTTTATTGTCACAAAAAAAGGAATAATAATTTCTACAACAAATTACCAACCAAGTTATTGCAGGCAAAATCATTGACCAAAGCATTTAATTGACTCATTACAATCAATTAATAGAAAACCAAAATTCAAACTACTACAATAAATTATATAAACAAACAAACAAAAAGCCAATATAAATCAATTTAATTATTTAAAAATTTTGAAATAAATTTTATCCAAAATAAAATTTTCTATTTTGTAATACCAACAAACAAAAAAAAATTCAGTTTTAAAATTCATTGAATAAATTAAAAATTTATTTTATTATTGTTTAAATGAAAACTTTCAAACAAAAAAATTAATTATATTTATATAAAATTCTATACAATGTTTACATTTCTAATTTAAATACAAAAATTAATTGAAATAAAATCTATTTAATTATTTTAGATATATCATGTGAAATAATTTTTAAAAGGAATTGATTAGTTCTTTATTTTTTTGTTGAGGACATGTATTAAATTTGCTATCACCATTTTCAAACTGTTTATCGTATTGTTTATTTGTAGCTGATATAACCAAAAATCTACTCAGAACAATTCTCCAACACAAAACTGAACCAACTGTGTCCCCTTGTATTTAATCTTCTCATTATTTACTTACTCTACAAGTATTCAAAACTCATTAGCGAAAATTCCATTAAGGGTAAAGCATTTTATTTGTAAAAAAAGAAAATGTAACCTTTTTAGCACATAAAAATGATTATATCTAAACTTTATACTCATACAAATTCACACACATTATTGTCTTATGAATCAATTTTCTCATTAATTAACGAAGTTTTTCATAACATAAACTTATTTAAAGTACTTACGCGAAGGAAAAAATGAATAAATTTTAATACATTTATTATATAACAACTTAGCAAATAGAAAGCAGCCTAAGAACAACAACAACAAAATGAACAGAAGATTTTATGTCGTTACGTATATACTTAGTTGTAGCTTAGAAGATATTTAATCAATTTATAACTTTGTCATTAAGCTTGTGTCTTTTGCACTATATGTAATGTTTAACGAAAGTTTTTCATTAGACGATGTATGTCAGGTTATGCGTATACATAATAAATTGAAGGTGTCATCAATATTTTTTGTAAGATAAACACATTAGAGTTTTCGTTGAAGTATCATATATATATTGTTATATTTTACCCATTTTGTAATCCCAGAGAGTCATTAAATATTTGTTGTCGTTATATTAATTTATGAAAATTTGATCAATTTTTAGTTAAAATTACAGTTTTACTCTACACATTGGTAACATTTTCGTTCTGCCTCATTTCATAAATTCCTTTAAATTATCAATATCAATTTCATACTACAAACATTTCTCCATATTATAGCTGTAATTATAATAAATAATTCCGCTGACCAAGTCAATCTAAATATAAATAAAATTTATAGTGACATTGTTTTAAAATAATCTTTAATAATCCTATTATCTAGGAAATTGCAAAAATTAACGCAATAACAACAACAAAACAACGTCGAAAGCACAACAATAACAAAAAGCTTTTTTTCATATTATTAAATTTAAATCCGTAGAAAAGTTACAAAACGATCACAACGCAAAAAAAAATATATGTATTTTAAACTTTTTTATGATGAAAGTATATATGTACAAAAAAACAAACAGGTGGTTGGTTGGCTTATGAAAAAACACGTCGAAATAGAGTAAAATTTTTATTTTTTTATGGATATATATATTTATGTTATGAAAATATCATTTTCGTATAAATTTTTTAAGCGATTTGGATTCATAATAAATCATAATTGTTGCAGTAGAATATTTTTTTTATAATATATAGTTAGTATTTGACTGTGTCACATAGTCTAATGGATTAACTTTTTTGATGGATCATATAATAAATGTTTTAATTAAAATTTGAACGTTTAGTTGGATTGATTTTTGTGCTTAACCAGACTGAGAGTGCTGTTACTTTTTACCATTACCATTAAATTTTTTAACCATATATTTATCATTATATATAGAAAAAGAAATACTATCACTGACTTTAGCAAAATATCACAAAAAAGAAAGAAAACAAGAAAGATATTGGTGCAAGAAACTTATAAACGCATAAACTATATCTATATAGCTTTTGATATAGTTAATAAACTACGTCGTTCTCAGTCACTTGCAGTTTTCGGGGTCCGTCTACCAGACAGTCTAGGCAAAGCTTAATTGTGTTTAATACTTGAGCAAAACTCCTAATTTGTAGCCCGCTTAATTGAGCAAGAACATTGCCATATTCAAAAACAGGGATAAGTGTTTTTGATTAAATTATTTAAAAAAATTTTTATATGATGTTTTATATTTCAAAATGGCGTTAAATATTTTTTTAATATCTTTATATAAATAATTCTACTGTACGTGTGTATGACAGTGAACTCAACCTAAACGACTGGACCGATTTGAATGAATTTTTTTGTACGCGTTTAAGTGACCCCCTGGAGTTTGGATTTACAAATCAGCCAGACAGATGGCGCTGCATTCGGTAGTGTCACTGAACTCCTCCTAGACGGCTGGACCGATTTGAATGATTTTTTTTGTATGCATTTGGGTGGCGCCTTGGATGGATTAAATTCACAAATCGCCCGGTAGATGGTACTGCAGTCGGTATTGTCACTGAACTCCTCCTAAACGGCTGGAGCGATTTGAATGAATTTTTTTGTATGCGTTTGGGTGGCGCGGCGCCTTGGATGGTTTAGGTTCACAAATCAGCCCAGCAGATGGCGCTGCACTCGATATTGTCACTGAACTCCTCCTAAAAAGTGAGAACCACGAAAGCGAGGTGTTCCGGTTGAAGGATACAACGGCATATATATGGGAAATACCTTGGGCCGATTATACACATTCCATCCTAAGCAACGCGAATGTTTCTCCTTGCGTTTATTGTTGGTTAATGTTCCTGGACCAACGTTCTTCCAATACTTGCGAACAGTCAATGGCGTTTTGTACGACACATATCATGATGCGTGCCGCGAATTACATTTGCTGGAAGATGACAACCGTTGGGATATTACACTCGCAGATGCAGCATTGACTTCCTCTCCTCATCAAATTCGCCAATCATTCGCCATATTATTAACGACATGTTTTCCATCTCAAGCTTTTTTCCTCTGGGACAAATATAAAGATTCCATGAGCGACGACATTCTGCATTGCAGTCGGATCGTTGATCAAGCTCCCAATATCGATTTTTCGCTGAAAATATATAACGAGGCGCTAATAAAGATAGAAGATATTTGCATTCTGATTTTGAATATGCCACTCATTCATTTTGGTATGCCCTCACCTAGCCACCCAGGAACACACATCATTAACAGCGAGATTCAGCGCGAACAACAGTTCGATACGGTCTCTTTTACTACTTTCGTTGAAAATAATGAGCAACTACTCACTGATGAACAAAAGAATGTAAACGATCGAATTAATTTGTCAATTGCAGCAGAACAAGGTGGATTCTTTTTTTTGGACGTACCAAGTGGCACTGGAAAAACGTTTCTCATCTCACTAATATCTGCCCGCATTTGATCACAAAATCATATTGCGTTAGCAATTGTTTCATCACGTATTGCAGCCACTTTGCTTGATGGCGGACGGACTGCACATGCAGCACTCAAGTTGCCGTTGAACATTCACACAAATCCAGATGCAGTGTGCAACATAAAAAAGAATTCCGGTATTGCTAAAGTTTTGCAAAAATGCAAAATTATTATCTGGGATGAATGCACTATGGCCCACAAGCATTCGCTTGAAGCTCTCGATAAAATGATAAAAGGTCTAAATAATAACACCAGGTTTTTCGGAGGTGTTTTACTGTTGCTGTCAGGTGATTTTAGACAGACATTGCCGGTCATTCCACGCGCTACATATGCGGATGAAATTAACGCATGTATAAAACAATCATATTTATGGTGAAATGTCAGGACATTACGTCTTAACACAAATATACGTGTTCAACTGCAAAACGATCCACTGGCACTATCCTTCTCCGAGCAATTGCTCAACATTGGAAGTAGAACAATACCATTGCATGGAGACACACAATACATCAAATTACCAAACAATTTCTGCAACATGGTAAATACGAAAGATGCTTTGATTGAAAGCATATTTTCAGATTTACAAGCTAATTATATTAATCATGGGTGGCTTCGTGAACGAGCTATTAACTTCAAAATACAACAGTCATTACCCGGCAATGAGATATTGTTCAAATCGATCGACACTGCTACCGATCCTGACGAAGTAGTATCCTGTTGAATTTTTGCTGGATTCACCAGGAATTAAGTCGATTAAAAATTGGCCCACCTATCACTTTGCTTCGGAATTTAAATGCACCTAAGCTATGCAACGGTATAAGATTAGTCATAAAAAAAATTATGTTTAATGTTCTTGAAACTACAATTTTGAACGGCTTGAAGGTGAAGTTGTTCTCCTGCCCCGAATCCCAATTATCCCTTCAGACTCACCCATTCTATTCAGACGCCTGCAATTTCCAATTCGCTTAGAATTTGCCAGGACTATTAATAAGTCACAAAGTCAGACAATGTCGATTTGGGGGTTGGATCTAGAAAATCCGGTCTTTTCACATGGCCAATTATATAGGGCGTCTTCTCGCGTTTGAAAACCGTCAAGTTTATTCATTTACACTCCCCAGGAATTGACTAAAAATATTGTTCATCAACTCGCATTAAGATAAAATTAAACAAACAATATCGATTATTTAACGAATTGTTTTTAGAAAAATTGATGTTATTTCAAAATAAAGAATAATGAAATTATTATATTATTTGTCGTCAGATATTAGTTTCGCATTGATTTGCAACAATCAATAATGACTACAATGACTCAGGATGCGGACTAAATAGAAATATTCCTCATCCTATGAATTCACACATAGTACTGCCTAGAAGTTTAATACAAAACTCCAAAATAAAATGTTAATTCTTTTTGCATCATTATCTTCTATTTATAAAAATGAATGTGTGTATGTTTAAAATTTGTAAATGTGTTTGTATTCATCTTCATCGAATGTATTGTCACTATTCTAACTGCCCTTTCTGCCCAGTAAAGAAACCGCATATTAAACGGCATGAACACTGTGAACATTTGTGAATCTATATCTGTTCCGTATAATGTTCATAATAGAGATGACACATATGAAAACTTATTTGGACTGATCTGGACTGATCCGTGCTGGCTGATCAACTCGAGTGCTGATCCTTTTACATCCATATTTTTCAAAAAATAAAAAATCGTTTCTATTATTTCTAATTACTACTCTTTGAAATTATTGCTATTACGGCAACAAATTGTATACGCACAAACCTTATTTATAAGCGTAGCAAAGCACGCCGGGTCCCGCTAGTTTTTACATAGAATTTTAATTTCAAAATGGAGCGTTTGGTTCACGATTTTAATTGTGAGCTAAACTACTGTGCTAAAAAAACAGTCGATTTTACAATATCGGGGTTTTGACTTTGAATTTAATTATAAAATATGAAATGGCTGAAACCTCAAAGCTCTGAGTTATCAAAACTTCGGTCTGGATTTTGGATTTTGATATAGTTTTCGGCAAAAAACTTTTAGGTGGACATTGTTTTTAGTTTTGGGCAGCGATGAATATCAAACATAAATCTTTGTTAAAGTACAAGTATTTTTTTATCTCAGTTTCGAAATTAATTACAAAACTAACACGAAACATCAATACGTTGTCGGAAAATTATAACAGATCATAAATTAACATAATATAGTGAACAGATCAGCAGCAAACTACTCAAAAGCCTCTCCATTTAGCGTTTCGAGAAAATGTTACAAAATCACAAACACATATTTCTTTCAAAATTCCAAAAAAATTGTAAAATTAAATAAAATCAAACTTTTTTCAAAATTCTAAAACTATTGCAAAAAATCAAAAATTAAAACTTTTTCCAAAATTTTAAAATTATTGCAAAAATTATTACAAAACCAAAAATATTTCAAAAACTATAACAAATTCAATAAGTTCCATGTCCAATTACAAAATACGTCATATAAATAACTAAATTTTTTTTCTAAAAAATCGGCTAAAAAAATAAATGAAAACATTTTTTGACACACTTGACATTGTTTTTTTGACAAACTTTTAATGCCATAATTCTATTAATAATAATAAAATTTCATGTCATACAAATAAATAGTTTTAGTTTTTTCCAAAAAATTACACATAAAAAACAAATAAAAACGTTCTTTTGACACACTTGACAACATTTTTTTGACAAACTTATAATGCAATAATCTAGTTTTTGATTTCACATACCAATCCTGATCATCAAGATTTTTCCACATTTATCATTACTACTCGTATTCACTTAAAATTAACGTTTTTTAAGTAAAAAAAATATGCATATTTTCTTGTTTTGAAACACTTGACAATTTTTTTGACACACTTCCGGTACAGATTATCGAACACATCGTCTTTTCGGCTCTTACCATTAAATATACCAATTTTTAGAAACCAAAACTTTTTAAATCCTGACAGCGGTTTTCTAAATTTCGTCGATTTTTGAAAATCATTATGACCTTAAACGTCGAGAAATGCCAACAAAATTGGGGATAAGAATTTCTCTTTTGGCTCAAGAATGTAACACTTAGGTCTTTCAGACCAAAACTGGCAAATTAAAATTATTTTGTGTCTTTGTATTTCTTTTGACCTTCACTTGTGGCAAATTAGGCATTTAGATTTCATCAGTCAATTTATGACTGATATTCAGCACATTTCTGAAGCAAACATCAAATCCAGAAAAAACAAACTACGATAAAATTGCTGATGATCAGTTCAACGGTAACAAACTAAAAGAATTATTGGACACTATAGTACCACACTTAAGGATCCTTTCCATTATCGTTTGGCAGTTCTTGTGTCAAAACTATTTCGTATGATACCTCTTCTGGTAATTTATGACCTTTTATTTCAAATCAATTACACCAATCTTTCTTCAATAGTCTCCACAATTTATCTCCCCCAGGAGTCCACAGTTCTATCAAACTCCTTATTAATAAAGTTATTTTGCCATCCATTAAGAATACGAGAATAATAAAGGTGTATAATAAATGGCACAGAACTGCCTGGCTTGCGAAAATGCAAAGGTCTCTCCCCACGCTCAATCTCCTTAGGGTAATAATCATCCTTTCACTTTTCACGGTTTTCCGAGATACATATGTACAATATTGGTACACTCCCTACTTAAAAGGACAAACGCTATTATGTTAAAATAAAGAGTTGTATAAATTTGTCGGTTTCGAACGACAACGCACTTCAAGTTACAATACTAAATAGTAACGGCCTCATCGAACGTTGGCACTGAACTCTAAAATCCGCGATAATGGCCTACGACAGAACGGACTGGACAGAATATTACAGTCAAAATTACTTGGCTTACGAACCACTTTTCGTGAAGATTTCCAATCTCCATCGGCTGAGTTCGTCTACGGTACTATCATATGTCTCCACGGAGAAATTTTTAGCCAAAACTCTATCTCCACTACTCAATCTGATTTCGTTTCACAATTGAAATAACATTATGATCACTTCCGTCCCACTATTGCGTCAAGACACCATTTTCTTAAAGTTTTTGTTTCCAAATATTTTGAGTCTTTTTCGCATATCTGCTTATTTAGTACTTAAAGAACTACAATCTCCATATAATGGTCCCTTCTAAGTCATCAGCCGCAATAGTAAAAATTTCGTTACTGACCGTAAAGGTCAACACATTCAAGTCCCCATCAACTGATTAAAACATTGCTTTAGGAAACAATCTGAAGATATCTTAACTCAAAACTCACCTACTTCAAGTACTAATCTCTGTCGCGCAAATAAAAATTCGTTTTCTTCAGACAATGCCTATTTTACTCCTTTGGACATATTCAAGTCTTCTCTTTCCGTAAAAATAAGCCAATGCATCGCTAAGGCTACTGTTTCACTTAACTTTCGCGTGAACGGAAATTTTTAGCGATTGATATGAACAATATCTACCCCGGTAACTGTGTATTTATTTTACTTTTGTGTAAGCATACAATAATAGCATATATTTAAAAATAAAGTTACTTGTTTTTCACATTGACCAGTAAAAATGTTCATATAAAACCCAAGGAAAAAATATCTCCCCGGGTAGATATTGTTTTCTTGCGTAAAAAAAACCATAAAAATCCAAAAAAAAGTGTTAAAAGGAAGTTCAAAATATTTTTTTCTCAGATTTTGTGAAATCAATTTAAAAATTAGTCACATAGCTGAACAGGCATGATGATTGGTTAAAAACTCATAAAGTTATTGAATTACAAGAACTGTGATATCTACCCGGGTAGATACTGTTCACGTAAAGGTTAAAAGGGATAGATTTGACCCCGTTCCGCAACAATATATATTCCATCCTGCATCCACAAGTACGCAAGCAGGCAAACCACTCGTACCTATACTCGCTTCCTTCGTGCTGTAGCACAATAATCTTCCTATATAGTCTCATCTTCGATGGCACTTTGAGGGGGGGGGGAGTGTTGTGGTGAACACTGAAATTAAAAAATGTTCTAAATTTTCAAAATAGCAAGCGATTTTTTCGATAAAAGTTAAGAAAAACAAAACAGTTTTGTTATACCTGGTTTTGTTCATTTTTGAAAAAAAAAATGAGTTATTTTATTTTCTTTGCTTAGAAATTCCTTTATATAATTAAGTCACTCTTATCTTTTTTAACTTGTTTAATAAAAGTTATTCATGTAATATTTATTTTGCTCACTTAAAGTTTTTCTCATATCAAATGTAAATGTAATATTAAGTAGAAATTTGTAATAAAATGATATTACACACTCAACGACGACCGCATATGTATTTCCGTTTTAAGTTTATCTATTTATAAAGAACTAGGAATCGTCCAGTGACCGAAGTTCGGCCATTGAAAGGAAAATTATAAATAAACCTCCCAACAAAATAGTTACAACACATTATTTCAGAGTTTGATTTTTCTGATATCATTGATTTTGAGTTGTCAAACAAATAACTTGAAAAAAACAAAATAACCGAACAAAAAATTCAAAAAATACTTCTACGACATTTTCCCCCTTTTTTCTCAAAATATCGGTAAAATTCCAAAAAAAATATATTTCGACACATCTACTACTCAAGACCATTCCAACGATATACATATTGCCACACTTATATTGGGGCAAATATTTTGAAATTGTACCACAAAAATAGTGCTTACGTATTTATTATGTTGTTGACATTGATTTTTATTTCAGTACTAGCAGGACCCAGCGTGCTTTGCTACGCTTATAAATAAAGTTTGTGCACAGACATTTTGTTGACGTATTAGCAATGATTTCAAAAAGTGGTAATGAGAAATGATAGCGTAATTTTTAATTTTTGTTTTTAAAAATATATGAATGAAAAATAATTAGTACTTTAGGTCATCACTTCGGATATATATTAAAAATTGGCGATGAAATAAGATTTCGAGCAAGCTATAAAAAAATTTAAATGACTTGTTGAATTAGTAGAGGTGTGTGATCACTCATCTCTATATAGAACATTATACAGAACAAAAATAGATTCACAAATGTTCCCAGTGCTCATGCATTTGTACCCGACACAAAACACACGAAAACTGTTTTTCTGAGAGAAGTTTTTCTGAGAGAAAATGAAAAATGCTGTCAAATTGCAGAATTCAAGTGAATTACAATAATTACTTTGATCTTAATCACTCACAAAATCTCTCAAAATTTTATTTTTTACACCAAATAGCGTAAAAGTTTTGTTTATTTAACATCGGTCGCATATTGCCGCTATCTCATCTATCTCATAAGAAACAAAACTCGAGAAAACTCGTAAAGATAACATGCAATTTAAATTGTGTCATTTTCATTGCAACTTATTTATTTTAATAAGGAACGAATTTCAAAAAGTCGTTTTATTTTTATTTATTTATTCGAGTACTTGTGGGTACACTTTATTTTTTGTTTTTCCGTCTGGCGCGTACACGAATAAATCAGAAGGTTTTCCCAAAGCACCAGCCACATACAGTTGTCTATGTGAGAAAAACGGATTCTCCAAATCTAGTCCACATACTTGCAGTAACTGTCCGTGTGCTTGGTTGATGGTAATAGCAAAAGCGAGTTGCACTGGAAACTAAACGTTTGAATCTGTTGGGATCATTGAAATATGTGGCCTGTCTATCGTGGAAACACTACATCTTCCTCTTCGAATTTTCTACTCAAAATTGTAGCTTCAATGACATTGTTCATCATCTTTTCCACCGAAGTTCCAAAAAGGTTTTTGCAATTTCAAAATATGTGACATACCTTACAATATGTGTCACAACAACACATAAAACCTTTTAAGACCTAGGTTCTACAACATATTGCTTTTTAAGACGTTAATGGACGCAAATTTCTTGATTTTTTTTTTATTTTCTTCTTAAAGAATGGAAAACTTAATAATAAATCCTTTCACATAATAATGTACGACATAGGGCAATATTTCATGACAGGATGGAAGAAATAAAAACAATATTCTTTTTTTTCAAATTTGCAGGAAAAAAGCTAAAATTAGGTTCCTAATTATCCTAGTGTAAGATATACCAAGATCATGCAATGCATTGTTTACCTCAAGCCAGCATATATAATAGTTATATGAAAGCTCATTTGTTCGAGTAAGCAAAAATTTCATTCTTTTAAAAAATTACGTCCATCAACACCTTAGAAAGCATGTTGTTATGGGACCTTTTTCTTAAAAGGTTCTTATGTGTTGTTATGACACACATTGTAATTCCTACTACCCAACACATTTTATTTTAAAAAAAATAGAGCGTTACAGTCAAAGAATATTCCATAGCTAAGACTAAAGGTACTATCGTTGATTGAAAAAAGTACATCTACCAGCACCCCTAAAATATCACTTATCCCCTTAGTATAAGTGATATCTTACTGCCAATATCATTAGTATACAATATCTCACGTTAACTGATTTGCCAATAGCAGGTACTAAAGTACGCGGTTTTGTCACATCCATGGATCCAAAATTTTAAATTTTACATATGTTCCTGCGGGCGGGCAGATATGTTGGAGAAATTGGTATTAATGTATTGTTACTCTTTGCAAATCACTATTGCAAACGTGTTGCCGGCTAAGAGCCACATTTTTAATTCGTTTGTTTATCATACTTGCTATCCATGTTTGATTATATATAAGCTGTGCTTCTTTGTATAGTATTTGTGCGAATTCCATTTCGTAATTTTGAGCTTTAAATCGATGTTATCAACTATCTTTCTTAGTTGAAGAAACATGTATTAAATACAATTGCAAACCAATAACATATTTGGTGTAGATGATAAAATTTGTAACATCATGTGTTCAATTCAAATACATATAGTTTTGATTTACAAATGTAATTGTTTCAGTTTATACTTTCATTTTTCAATTTCATTATACTAGGAATCGCCCAGTGGTAGAAATTCAGCCATTGTAAATAGAAATTGTAGATAGACCTCCCAACCAAATAGCTACAACACATTATTTCAGAGTTTAATTTATTTATTTAGCGTATGGGTTTTTTTTGTGACACATTAAAAATTAAACTTAAAAAAATAGGTAGACTCTTCTATGAAATCTACCTAAAACAAAACATGGATACACATTAAATAAACTTACAATCGATTTGATTGCGCGTCTTTTAAGTAAATTAAAAAGTAAAATATTTGAACATTGGGCAGTCCATTTGAACATTAGATGTTTACATCGAGCGAGTCTATCCATGTAACTACATCGGGAGTTGTCAAATGGATGTCTGAGATGTTGCCATTGTAACGTCGAATTGGACACACAGTTGCAATGTGTTTTATAGTTTGTTGTGGAGCGCCGCAGTCTCTCAGGGGACTTTGAAATGCCCCACTTGTAGAAAGAATCAGCACAACGTCCATGATTCGTTCTTATTCGGTTTAATGTAGTCCAGGTATGACGTGGCAAATCTAAACCAGGTTGGGTAGAAGTGGGGTTAGTAATAGAAAAGCCAGTTGTGTTGTAATGTTGCCAGGAGGTGTCCCAGGCATCCAAGATATTAAAATTAGTTGCCAGCAGGTTGCTGGCAGTTTTATGTGGAGGCTTTCTTGACTTCAATCGACAACGAGTGTGGTCACCGTAATATTCGTGCAAGGGTCACGTGATGTTGTTGGTTACCTTTTTATGTTCACGCATGAGAGCATGCGAGAGTTTAATTAATTGATGTAGATTGATTTTGAATTGTGAAACAAATAACTTGAAAAAAAAAACAAAAAAACCGTACAAAAAACTCAAAAACACAATTATAACATTTTTGCCATTTATTCTGAAAAAATCGTCAAAATTCAAAAAAGTATTTTTCGACATATCTACTACTCAAGACCTTTCCTACGATATACATATTGCCATACTTTTGATGGAGCAAATATTTTAAAATTGTACCGCAAAAATATTGCTTACGTATTTATGAGCAATTTCACGCAGATTCAACAACGTTTTGACTTAACCCATTTTAATTTTGATTTTTTTTTGTTTATGGATAGTCTTTCATAAATAAAACATACAAGTTCTCTTAGAATCTTTTTTTCGACCAGGGGTCTTAACAGGGTGCCCCTTAATTTTTTGTTATTTTGTGATGTGAGTGCATTTTGACGAGCGATTGTAGAAAAACTACAGAATCGATTTTCATAAATGATATGTCGTTGAATAAGTATTAGAACAAAGTTTTTAAAAATGTACACTGTTAATTTTTTGAAATAATTTTTAACGGTGTAACATAAGAAAAAACGGTGTAATTGAAGAAAAGATGGCACAGCCTCTTTTTTTTTTACTAAATTGAAGCTTATTTTGTATCTAACCCCTTGTGAAAGGCTAGGACACGCGTTGTTTTTTGTTTTAAAGATAAAATTCGTTGTGCGTATGACTGTCGGGAATCAGTTTCTTTGTTCTGAAGGAAAATTATAAAAGTTGTGTTATAAACTAAGAGATTTTTTTTATGTTTAATATCAAATATTTTATTATTAAATTTTTTTTTATATATATTATTAAAATTATATATGTAATAAAGAAAATATGAGCAATTTCAGCATAAATCCAGAAAAGCGCTTATTGCTATGTACATTAAATGAAGCTTATGTTGGATATCGATAAACAAAAAATAATCAAAATTAAAAGGGGTGAAGTCAAAACGTTGCTAAATCTTCGTAAAATTGCTCACTTGTACTTTAACAAAGTAATATGTTTGATATACATCGCTGCCCAAAACTAAAAACCATGTCCTCATAAAAGGTTTTTGTCAAAAACTATATCAAAATCCTTAACCCAGACCGAAGTCTTGATATCTCAGAGCTGTGAGATTTCAGCCCCTCCATATATATTAATTTTATTTTTTTTCCAAAAAATTGAGTAAAAAAGTAAATAAAAATCTTTCTTTTGACACACTTGACAACATTTTTTGGCAAACTTATAATCTAGTTTTTGATCTCACATACCAATCCCTACTATCAAGATTTCTCCAAATTCAATGTTCCTACTCGTACTCACTTAAAATGAATCCCTCCGACGGTTTTCCCTGCAGCGTAGGTATTGATGGCCGCCCGGCAGACAGACATATATTTTTTTTTTGCTTTTTTAGAATCAGTAGGTCCTAAAACGTCGATAAATGCCAAAAAAATTGGGGGCAAGAATTTCACTTTTGGCTAATGAGTGTAATACTTAGGTCTTTCAGACCGAAGTAACTTCTCCATTTAGCGTTTCGAGAAAATATTACAAAATCACAAATTCATATTTCTCTCACAACTACAAAAATATTGTAAAATTAAATAAAACCAAACTTTTTTCAAAATTCTAAAAATATTCCAAATATTATTACAAAATCAAAAATGGAAACTTTTTTCAAAATTCCAAAAATATTTTAAAAACTATAACAAATTAAAAAATCTTAAAAACAGCTACATTTTTTTTTCCAAAAAATGGGCTAAAAAAATTAATGAAATAATTTTTTGGCTCACTTGATAATATTTTTTTTTTACTACTTGCATGAGAAATTTCAATTATTTACTCAAAAACCCAAGACAAAAGTTATTTTTCTCAGCTAAGGTTACTAATAATTATTCCCCACACCTAATAATAAGTATTTTAGCACCTTAGTAAATAATGAAAATATAATTTTTGTTCGTTTGTTAACTGAGTTCATCTTTGAATTTTTTTAGTTTCTTCCTAAAATAATAATAATATATTAAAAAATAATAAGCGTTTTGATTTTATTTTAATAATAATAAATAATGAATGAATGCAAAAATTTCTTTGCAACTATAGTTTAGTTTATTTGAAATTTTAATTCGTGTTAAACAGAATTCTGTTGAAATTTAATTTAGTTGTGAGTTGTAGACTAAAAAATTCTAAATTTGGCTCAACAATATTGAACAGATTTTCAATTCAATTCAATTCATGTCAAAAATAAATAAAAGCTATATTTTTTAATATAAAGCATATGTGATTTTTATATAGTTTTAAGAAAATTCATTGAAAACAAATTTCTAACTAAGCAGCCCTGAATAATAAATATCCAATACGCAATCCAATGATATGATACACAATGTTTCACCAAATCAAAATTTTTATTTATTCACCATTTGTTTATTAATTGACATTTTATTTTGTGAATAATTAAGAGTTTTAGTGCATTTTTTATATCAAGTAGTAAAAAAAATAGTATATAAACCTCGGTGAAGAAAATTTTCTCCATTTCGGTGCTTAATTCGCTCGAAACTTCGTTTCTCGCGAATTAATATCCACCTCAATGTAGAAAATTTAATTTATCACCTCGGTATATAATGTACTATTTGACAAACTTATAATGTCATAATTCTCTATAATAATAATAAATTTTCATGTCATACAAATTATTAATTTTATTTTTTTCTAAAAAATTGGGTAAAATGTTAATAAAAATCTTTATTTTGACACACTTGAAAACATATTTTTGACAAAATTATAATAAAATTCCATATCATACAAATAATTAATTTTATTTTGTTCCAAAAAATTGGGTAAAAAAATAAAAAAAAAATATTTCTTTTGACACACTTTGCCCAATGATTTTTCTTATATAATACCAAATTCTTTCATTCCTATTCTTCCTTCCTCTGTTTCTGAGTATATAATTATGTAATTATCAGACCATAAGTCACCGGTGCCCAGCCATCTCATTTCTGAAATTCAAAGTATACTTAGTTTTTGCGTATTCATTTCCATTTTAACAGTCTCGAGTGTTTCTGCTTGTAGTAAGGTCGATGTGGATAACGCGCTCGACTGATGTTCTGTAGATCGTGAGTTCAATTCCTGCACTGGTACATTTTTTTCATTGTTTTTTTTACTTTTTATTAAATACCATTAAAATTATTATTTTTTATTCATGAATTCATAAAAATAATAAAAATTGATCTATAATGCAGTTTTTTAAAGTTATATTGCTACTGTCTTTTGCAATTTGCATTCTAGTCATCATGCTAAATAAATATTGAACGTAGGAAAGATAGTATAACCTGAAAAAATTACATTTGTATATCAAAATTGTTGGTTTGAAGTTGTATGTCACAATCACAATAGCTCACAATAGCTCACATGATTTAAAGTTCACATGATTTAAAGCTCACAATTACGAGATGGAAATCGCATAAATTCTATATAAAGAAGCATAGCTTATGTATGATTAAACCTGGATGGCAATCATGATAAATAAAATAATTAAAAATGGTGACACTTATAGCCGATAGTGATTTACAAACGGCAACAATGCGCAATGCGCATTAACACCAATTAATTTACTTAGCTTTCCGCAGGAAGATTTGTAAAATTTAAAATTGTTGATCTATGGGTGTGACAACCACGCGTACTTTAGTCCCTGCTATTGGCATATGAGTTATCTTGTGATATCGTATGCCACTGGCAGTAGCAGTGCAATCTCATTAGCCAAAGTGATATCTTAGGGGTGCTAGCGGATGAAGTATTTTCAATCAACTATACCATCCCTTACTCTAAGTTATGGAATATTCTTTGATGATACGCTATTTTTTTAAAAATAAAATGTGTTTGGTAGTAGAAATTACAAGGTATGTCACAACAACACATAAAAAACTTTTAAGAACAAGGTCCCACAACAATTCATGCTTTCTAAGGTGTTGATAGACGCAAATTTTTCTATGATATGTTTTGATTATTTTAAACTAGCAGGACCTGGCGTACGTTGCTACGCTTATAAAAAAGTTTGTGTGCAGAAAATAATAATAATTAGAATAATATCATTTATAAATTCAGACTTATATACTAATCTAAAACCAGTCAAATCACTTCATTTGTTGACATATTTGCATATATTTTACCGATTTCTTTAAATAACCTACATGGTTTGTTTGTTTTTGAAATTAATGGAGACGCCTATTTTTCTTAATAAGTAAAACACTTTCAACCTGTAGCTTTGATATTATTGTTCATCATCCTATTCTTCAATTCGACGGTTCCATTGCAAAAACTTGCTGCATCATTGTTTCTAAAAAGAGGAAATGAAACGCCCATTTTCTATATTTTGAACATGTATAACATATATATATATATATATTATATATTTATATATTTATATATTTATATATATATATATATATATATATATATATATATATATATATATATATATATATATATATATATATATATATATATATATATATATATATATATATATATATATATATATATATATATATATATATAAATATATATATTAAGCAAATGAAATATGTATTACATATGTATATACACCAAACCAAGAACATGAGTGTTGTAAATTAGAAATATTATTTCCAACGTAATGTGTTGGATGCATATAATTGTATGTATTTAATAAATATATAAATGTATATAATTTTCATCTAAATGAATTTGTTTGTCAACTTTAATTTTCCATTTGAATGGTAGTTCTGTTTTGCGGAAAAAAAATCGATCAAAGATAACTGAGTGAAAGTTGAATAATTTAAGTATAAAATATAATACACATTTAGGCATATATTTAACCATTAGAAAAATTAAAATAATTAATTCAAAAAACTAAATTAAATTTTAAAATTTCGGCTCCAAGGTGCATTAGGACCTGTTAATGGCCTTCTCCTGGCAAAATTTCAGACTCCTGTGTGCTACAGATTTTGCTGGAGAGCGCACGCAGCCAGACAAACACTTTTTTTTATTATTATAGATTATTATTATTATTATTGTTATAGAAGATATATAAATGTATATAATAGTTGCTTGGAATGCTGATAGATGTGAAACCCAGAATAATTTTAATGATTTTAATTTAAACATTCTGAAATTTTAATTTGCAATGCTACAATAATTGGAAGACAGACAAAAAACACAGCTATTTCACAGACTTAAGTTTTCACTTCTGTCCTTAACACTGCCTTCTTTTTTTTTTTACATTCAAATTATCCGTTATGATTTGCCGTTACTAGGAACATCCATATGGATCTTTAATGCAGTGGTTTCTCGATACTTTCTGCATGCCGTTCTCCAGGTATGCTGGTTCGTCCACCTTTGAAAACAGTTTCTCATTTTCAGTTCACAAGTGCCATTGGCACTTGACAGAGGCTGGTTCTTTAACCGGGAGTGGGTCGGTGCTCCTTTAGCCACCTTTTACGCCAGGTGGTACTGCCCGTGGCCTTATTCTTACCCGAGCGCCACACGGGGTTAATGTTGGGGTCATGTTGGTACAACGATTTGATTTATAACATTTTTCAACAACCATCTGGTTGTTTCGATGTAACGAAGATTTGGATGACCTCATTCAGAAAACTCCTGTTTAATTTATTTATTGATATGGGGGGTTAGATTTAACTCAGCATGAAAAGTGAGATTCTGAACGTGAGTAAAATTTTAGAAGGGTAAAAAATTTTGATTTTGTTGTTTTTCATGAAGATTAGTAATTGTCTTTAATGTGGTGGAAGTAGTTTTGGTTCCTTTAGAGTTTTTTTTGCACCTTTGATTCAGTCCCTTTTAAAATCTATCGTGTGCATTACATTTTTTTGTAGTAAGCTGAAGGAAAAATTTACCGAACCTACAAACGGAGACTGGTCGGAACTAACTAAAGGCGCGCGTATCCTCAAGGCGTCAGGATTGCTTGTGGTAATCCTGACCTCTAACAGCCGTTCGTTGTAAGTTTCTCAACAGAAATATTAGTAAAGTCTTTGATAGGTTTACCGTGGAAAAAATGTCGAATAAGCACTTCTCGACTGCAATGATTTTGTTCTGAAATTGAGAATCTGATACTTCTTTGTGACTTTGCTTTAAATGATGGAAGTCGTTGATAACACAAGAATTTTTAAATTATTGAAGAATTGCTTAAATTAGATTTAAGATTCACAATTAAGTTTTAAGGCATTCCAGAACAGGGATAACAATTTAGGATTAAATGAGTCGCAAAAGGTGTAAGAGATGCATTTTTCAGTATGGTAGCCTTATATTCTCTTTAAAAAAATTTATCTTCAAGTTCAATATAATCCAATGCCATTGGACTTGATGGCATATCAATGAAATTGTTTAAAATTCTATTTCCTCCTATTGAGTGTCACGTTTGGTACTTATTTAACTGTAATGTCTGTATGCCCTCTAAATCAGTTTTTTCTAAATGTTAAAAATGTTCTAAAGTAATTCCAGCGCCAAAAGTATCTGAGACATCACAGTCCTATAAATTTGTGTTCCCTATAAAATCAACATTGTTCTAATATGACAAGAATTTGTATTAAACTAAAAACTGAGCTTTCATTGTTATACTTTAACAGTTAACAATAAAAGTATAAAATTTAAATTTTAAACATTTTCGTTATAGTTATATTCATCAGCAAGAACATTGAAATAATAAAAATCAACAAGTTCCTGTTGTTTTCATTATAACTTTGAAATAATACAGAATGTTTTTTGTTTGATCTCTAGTTTGTGAGCTAATATTCCTGGAAATTCTTTGCCACAACAATTTAATATATCATAAAAAATGAAAACTCTATGCAGGTGGTTTTTAAAGTTGAAAATTATTTATGACTATCTTTGCTTAAACTCTGGAAAAACTGTTACCAAATACAAATCACATTTTTAAACACCAAAACTAGAGTTTATCATTTTTTTTTAATATTCACGTCACAAATATTAATTCGTAAGTAAACATAATAAAAACTTGAAGAAAATTTATCAGAAACGGGCTGTTTAAACTGGGGAAAAAAGAAAACTAAGAATAAATGAAAAGCAATTTTTTTTACTGTTTCTATATCCGTTTTCAGAATTTTAATTAATTTTTTTTATATTCGTTTTGCGTTTTTTTTTTCAATATTATTATTCCGAATATGTACGTTTATTTGGTAAACTCAACAAGCACAACTAGACGGTTTATTTTTTGTTAGTTATATTATTTTAATCGGTTTCATTTCCTTCTGCAAGATTTATATTTTTGTCGTTAAATTATTACAATTTCTATGTAAAATTTATTTATTATTATGGCAAAAAGTTTTGATTCATCGTCGATCGTATAAGTTTTTTTGAAGTGGTTTTCTTTGATTTTTTTTTGTCCACAGAAGGTTACTTTTAAGCATCAAGTTTGTTTTGTTTATTTTATCAAAGCAACAGGCATTAAAAAATTTAACGAAGTGAAAGTTTGTGAGGATATTTTAATATTTACTTTGAAAAAAAAAAGTTCTTTTTAAATCATGGAAATTTATAAACGTACATACAATTATAATGTGAAAGAAAAACATTAAACTTTTTCAAACTGTTGAATAATTTTTCCCTTGTTTTTTGTATGAAAAACTCATTGAATAAATAAAAAAAAGTCGGTCAAGTGCGAGTTGAGCTCGCTTGTCGAGGTTTTTCTTTTACCGTATAGAACAAATATGTACAATTTTTTTGTTAATATGTATCTACATCGTATTAAATTTTTTTCGTAGCTGTTCATGGTGGATAAAAAAAAAACAAAAAACAGTAATTTGTAAATTGTATAGACTGAAATGATTGATTATTGTAATTTTTGGCGAAAGCTTTTCCAAATTACTTCAATTTTGAAAAATTTTCCTTTTTTGCTAGAGTGTTTTTCGTAAATGAAAAAACCGCTAAATCTTTTTAAATCATTATTTCTTAATAATTGTTGCTAAATAATGCAGAACATTAACAATTACAAATCTTCAGCATGATTGAAGCAATAGATGGTATGTTTTTTGATGTCGATTCTTAATTTTATTTGTATTGGATTTAACGCTCCTGGCGTTACCAATCATTTTTTTTAAGAATTTCTTCCAGCATTTGAAGCTTATTTATTTTATTTTTCAGTAATTTGTTTTCAATGTAAACTATAGTACTATATTTGAAAACCTATGCTGGCACAATGTGTTTCATAGCCAAATTTTAATTTGTCACATTGCTGTTTACTAAAAAACAATGGCAATTTAGCAATGGCGAACCTCTTTAATTAAAGTAGCTAAATTTATTGTTTGCTTGTTTGGTTTAATCAAATTACTTTGGTTTAATCAAATTAACTTATCTCTCAGTGAGTAATGAACTGATATCGATTGCACCATCTCTTTATAGTGATTAAAGAAAGCTTAAGGTTTGCTTAAATCCAATTTTTTTTAAAGTTATCTATAGCTTCAGCTATTATTTTTTCTGCATTCATCCATAATAAATAGATTAATCTGATGAGCTAAACAGAGCATATATATTGGTTCTGGATAATGTTTCTTCTCGACAAATATTTCTCAAGAATTTCTCGAGAAATTTAACATAAATCTAATCTCGATTTCTCGAGAAAATTTTTATTTTTCTCGAGAAAAATATTTTTCCTTTATTTACAAAATTAAACGTCGTATTTACTAAAAACAATCAAAAATATAAATTTTTGCGCTTTTCGGAACAAAAGAGAACTAAATTACGGTAAGGTAGATTTATGTTCCACTGCATTCTAAATTTTGACATTTTGTGTGAAATGCAAAATTATCAGCAACAAAAAATTTTCTAGAAACAACAGTTATTGAGGTAATTAAAATATTTTTTGTTGCCGCTTTTTAAAATAGTTTTTAAATTGAACAACCCAAATCAATTCGATGATGTTTGGAAAGATTTTACACAAAAATAATAAGGATACAACAAACAGCAATATTTATGGTAAAACGATATTATGTACAGGATTTGCAACCACTGGTCTTCATCGACATTTCAATGCCATACATTTTTTGAATAGAAAACAGAGTTGGGCACAAGTGGAAGAAGTAGTCCTGCGCATAAAAGATGTGTTCAAATCAACAGTGATATGCAAAAATTCGATAAATTAATGTAAAGGCGGTGTCCGTCGATGAGTGAAGTATTTGCTCAATTAGTTGCTGTTGATGAGTTTTCTTTCCACAGCATTACAAAAAGTAGCTTTATTAAATCCTTCAGATGTCATTAAATTTGTTGAAACTAAAAGCTTGAGCTAAATAATATTAATTCAATAGTAACAAAAAGTTTAGCACATCCCCAGACGAATGAACTAGCGTCAACAACAAAAGATTTATGGATGTTCACATATATTGCAATCAATGAATTTAGGAGTGTACACAAGGGTAGGAGGGTTTCGGGTCAGGACCCCCTCCCCCTCCCGGAACCAATCATTTTTGAGCCTGTTTTTTTATTTAATCTTAGGAATTGTTTAGTGTAACAATAATAATTTAAAGATTAACTCTCTGAAGTATCAGTATCAGAAGATAGGACGAAACTATAAGGTTTGTGGGAATTGATCAATTTTTTTGAGAATTTTTAACGCTAATTTTAAAATTTCGAGGATTAAAATTGTCAGGGAAGACGCACGCCGGTAAGGTGTGGCTAAGGTCTTCTAGAAATGCCAGACTCCGTGAAAAAATCACTTTGAAAAGTGACAGTTCTACATCTTGTCACTCGAACAGTAAAAATATGGTCTGCTATTGATGCTCTGGTGTAACGTGTGAAGTTGGTAAGCTCAGGCAAAATTGATTTGATCCAGACAGACGCTCATTCATCTATAATGTATTTGTAAAATACCATAAAATCAACCACGTAATCCAGCAAGTAAGATTTGAAATGCCAATCAATTTAACAGCTCTCTGTTGCAGTGTAAAATCAAGACACTTGAAACTAATTATGTATTCTGCATTCCCTATGTGAGACCAATATTTCATGCAGGGGTGATTAAATAACTTACCACAATACAAAATGATATCTTTCGATATTTCTAATATGTATTCTAATATACCCATTTTTCATACCATCAAAATTTTGGAAGATAATTTGAAAATTTCAGGAACTTTAAATGATTGTAAAATTCTTGAGCTGATATCATTAACAAAAATTATTTTAAATCAAAATTATTTTACTTCAACAAACAATTTTTTATTCAAGAAGAAGAACTTACGATGGTTCGCCATTAAGTGGATTATTAGCTAATATAAGCTTGACTATTTTGAAAATAAATTTATTCTTTCTAATACAAATAAGTTTCAAAATTTGATTATTACATATTTAAGATATGTTGATGACATATTTCTATTATTTATTTATTGGAACTTTTCAGCATATTTAAATTTTCAAAATTATTTGAACAAAATTAACAAAAAGATACAATTACTTCGGTCTGAAAGACTTAAGTATTACATTCATGACCTCAAAGTGAAATTCTTACCCCCACTTTTGCTGGCATTTCTCGGCGTTTTAGGACCTATTGATTCTAAAAAAGCAAAAAAAAATGTACGTCTGTATGCCGGCCGGCCGGCCTTCGTCATTACCTACGCTGCAGGGAAAACCACTGGAGGGATTTCAAAAATGTTTCTTCTGAAAATAGGTATACTCAAGGGACAGGTCCAAAAGGACGCTGTATTCGATAACTGTACCGTAAGTGTGTCAAAAAAATCATTAAGTGTGTCAAAAACAAGGAAATTTTCATTTTTTTGGCTTAAAAAACGTTCATTTTAAGTGCTCACGAACATTGAACTTGGAGAAATCTTGATGGTCTGAATTGGAATGTGATATCGAAAACTAGATTATTGCATTATAAGTTTGTCAAAAAATGTTGTCAAGTGTGTCAAAAGAAAGATTTTTATTTGATTTTTTACCCAATTTTTTGGGAAAAAATAAAATCAATTATTTGTTTGGAATGAAATTTTATTATTATTATTGAGAATTATGGCATTATAAGTTTGTCAAAAAAATAATGTCAAGTTTGTAAAAAATAATGTCAAAATGATTTCATTTATTTTTTCACCAATTTTTTGGAAAAAAAAAATGTAGCTGTTTTTATGACGTAAATGTAATTGAACATGAAATTGGACATGGAAATTTTTGAATTTGTTATAGTTTTTAAAATATTTTTGGAATTTTGAAAAAAGTTTGTATTTTTGATTTTGTAATAATTTTTGCAATATTTTTAGAATTTTGGAAAAAGTTTGAATTTTTAAGAATTTTTGGAATATTATTGGAATTTAGAACAAGTTTAAATATTTGATTTTATTCTAATTTTTGGAATATTTTTGGAAGTTTGAAAAAAGTTTGATTTTATTTAATTTTTACAATTTTTTTTGGAATTTTGAAAGAAATATGAATTTGTGATTTTGTAATATTTTCTCGAAACGCTAAATGGAGAGGTTTTTGAGTAGTTTGCTGAGTGTATCATCTTTTCACTAAATTATGTTAATATATGATCTGATGTTTCGTGTTAGTTTTGTAATAAATTTTAAAACAAAGATAAAAAATACATGTACTTCAACAAAGAGTTATGTTTGATATACATCGCTGCCCAAAACTAAAAATCATGTCCTCATTAAAGTTTTTGCCGAAAGCTATATCAAAATCCTTAATCCAGACCGAAGTCTTGATATCTCAGAGTTGTGAGATTTCAGCCCCTCCATATTTTCCAGAATGAAATAAACACAATTAAATTTATAGCTATTAAAAATGGATTCAACCCAAATATTATCGATAAAATATTAATTCGAAATTCAAAAAGAATAAACAATCATAGGTCTATATACAGATTGAATACTGATACAGTTTTAAAATATAGTTCTATAAAATACACCGATTCACTTCCCAACATAATAGTTAATCAATTATAAAGGAGAACTGAGTTCATTGAAAGTCCAATGGAAACGGTATGGCAGGCCACGCTTCTAGTGAGATTTAAGAACCCAAAACTAGCTTCACCATATGGGAACGATGAATTATACCTGCCGCCTAGTACAAATTGTGGAATTGTGCTCGTATGTTTAAACAAACGGAGTAATAAGAAAAAGTTTAAAATGTGAAGAAAAGGAGACTCTGTCAGTCCTAAGGGTCGAAGAAGCCACGACCGCCACATTCAACCCCCCCCCCTCCATGACTATGTTTTATTCATTTGCACCTACATCACATCCATTCACGCATGAACACACGCACCCACCCACACAAAAAACATAGGTCCATATACATACACCAAAAAAAACCAATGAGTTTGAATATTCATATAATAACAATTAGCTGATTCTAAAATCAGCATTGTACGCGAAAAAAAATCTATAACATTTCGAAGGGAACTAAACTAAAATTGACTGATAGTCATATTTTGGATTGTCTAATTTTACATAATAAGAAAAAAACGAAGCATAGGTTTTATCTATTTTGCTAAAATATTAACAAAAAAAATTAGTTAAATTGTGATTTACACATATTATCAGGGTAATTACAAAAATCAGGTAAACTAAATTGTTGAATTCAGCGAGACATTTTGAAAAGCTAGTATTTTCTGTTTCTTCAATCTTCTATTTTTATTATAGGAACTAACACGTTACAAAAAGTAGCAAATCATAAATCGATGTCTTATATAAACCATATTAAAATCTTTTGTTAAAAATCATTTAATTCTCAACTTGACGTTCACGGATTGGGGATTTCACGTGGATATTTGAATATTGTTTAGTTAAATTCAATCCAGTTCAATATTGGACCAAGTTCTTAAAGATTAAATCTTTGAATTGAAACCGAATCAAAAAAAAAATTTGACATATTAGATTAGACCTCAATCTTAGGTAAATTTATCTTATTTAAATTAAAATTGGATGAATGCTTCTCCTTTATATTTCTTTTCTTTCATTATAGATCAAATAAAGCATCTGGCTTTTAATTGACTATCCAAAATTTTGCCATATACAACTATTCGTCATTGGTAACACTAGTTTACAAGAAAAATCTCCCGAAATAAAACTCAACTTTTCTTATGGATTTGGACCTCCTGAACACGAATATCATATTCATTTTTTTGGTTAGCTCTTGTTTTTGAGATATTCACGAAAAACCAAATTTTTTGGTGTTCAAAAATGTTGTTTCGGTTTTTGGATCTCATATTTTACAAAACAAACAAATTAAATATATCAATAAAACAAGTGCATAGTAAATATGCCAACAAACATTTTGAGTTATATTTTGTAAAACTCCGTTAAGGATTCTGGAAGTTACAGTCGAAAAAAGTTGAAAAAATACGAAAAATTCACGTTTTTTATAAATTTTTCCATTTTCAACACCATAAATTTTGAACAAATAAAGACACTAATTTTTTTTAATTTCTTGGAGCCTATAGTAGCTTCCATTTTCTTTCTTTTAAGCTAAAAGATACGAATATTGGTGCTGTTTGCATCAAGTTATTCAAGTTTTTCCAAAAAAAGTCAAAACTCAAAATTTGGAAAAATAGTTTTTTACTTAATTTATTGTGCCATAAATAATAATTTTAAATGTTCAGTCGTTCTCAAACATCAGTAAAGAATTATTTTAAAATAGTAAAGTATAATTTTTATTTTTGTTTTCGAAGTTGGGAATTGGATCGATATGAGACGTATATAGAAAAATATAAACAAAAGATAATGAATTGTGAGGAGAGGCAAAACATCATAACATCAGAACTATTTATGTTAGTTCAAGCACCATAAAGTTAAGCCCCTATTTATGTCTATTAATACCTGTAAGGTTTGTTTCTTTTCTGTTTTTGGTTTTTTGATAATGAAAATTTTTTTTTATCACCGCCTACCTTGTGTTACTCCTTACGTTTATGATCATTTTAAGTTTAATTTAAGAAAGCAATTACTTCTGTTTTTTAATCGTTTTTCGGTTTTGCCAACTTTTGTTTAACTTAAAAAGAAATTAAACTAATTAATTTCTTTTTAAGTAGATAGTTGTTCTAAACATTCAAGTGAAAATATTAATTAAAAACGAAAAAATATTACAAATATTTTTTTTTTTTTTTTTTAATAAAATGTGTTGTGTAATAGGGTTTAGAATATGTGTCACAACAACACATAAATACCTTTTAAGACCTAGGTCTAGACCTGGGTCCCACAACAACTGGCGTTCTGAGGTGTAGATTAACGCTTTTTTTAAACATCTGTGGGTTGAAGCCACCTGAGACTAAGTGTTCCGGCAAACTATTCCATTTGTACGCAGTTCGGACAAAGAAGTCTCTCTGCGATCTGCCAGTATGACAGCGCGGGATCTTTACCGTTTCACTGGTTGCGGCAGCCGATTGCCGAGTGGAACGGGGGTAAGAATAAGTTTGAGGCATGATGCCGCTGATTTCATCTGAGCACTGCTGATGACGATATTTGTAAAAAACAACGAGGTCAGCAACAGTGCGACGATGTTGTAGGGAATCAAGTTGTGATGTCAAAGTTCGATCACCTACAATTCGTATAGCTCGCTTTTGAACAGAGTCCAAGAGGGCCAAGATGGAAACAGAGGCAGCACCCCAAACTTGACAGCAGTACTCCATACAGGGACGAATATAGGACTTATAAACATGGAGCAATTGGTATGGAGTGAAAAATTTTTTGCATCTATTTAGGAGGCCGAGTTTTTTAGACGCGCTTTTTGCCATCGCCATTACATGATCGTTCCAGAGTAGGTCATTTGAAACTGTGACACCCAATAAACGAATGTTTTTACATTCACCTATTGGTTCATCAAATATAAATTTTAAATAGCGTATTGTTTTTAAAAATCAATAAATCAATAGTGATAGGCAGCTATAAGCAAAACAACATAAATAGTTAGTAAAGTGTAAGGTCTAGTTTATTTAAATGGCGTCGTCAAGAAGTTTCAAGTGTAAAAATAGCCCAAATTCATTTTGTTTTATTTGTGGAAGTAACATAATACATACTGCTAAAAGAATCACCCCATTTATAAGAACTGCTTATCTTCATTACAAACTGATATTTTCCAACTCCTTAAATAAATCCGAGGTGGGAGGAGCTAGATCATGTCAAAAAACTTCACAAAAAAATCTCAATTTCGAGAAAAACCATATAAAAATTAAATATATCTTCTGTCCAAAACAGACATTTCATAATCAACTAACTGATATTTGTCAACTCCTAAAATAAGTTCGATTTGTGAGGAGCTAGATCATGTTAAAATACTTCACAAAAAAAATCTCAATTTCGAAAAAAATCATATAAAAATAAGATACAACTTTTGTAGAAAAAAAGACATTTCATAATCAACTAACTGATATTTTCCAACTCCTAAAATAAGTCCGAGGTGGAAGGAGCTAGATCATGTCAAAAAAATTCCACAAAAAAAATCTTAATTTCGAGAAAAATCATATACAAATAAAATACAACTTTTGTCAAAAAAAGACATTTCATAATCAACTAACTGATATTTTCCAACTCCTAAAATAATCCCGAAGTAGGAGAAGTTAGATCTAATACGAAAACAAACTATATATAAATCAATTATGTTGCAGAGTTTAAATTATTCTTATAGTTAAATTTTTTTTTCCAAATTTTGAGTTTTGACTTTCTTTGGGAAAACTTGAATAACTTGGTGCAAACTGCACCAATATTCGTATCTCTTAGCTTAAAAGAAAGAAAATTGAAGCTGCTATAGGCATCAAGAAATTAAAAAAAATTTGTATCTTAATTTGTTCAAAATTTATGGTGTTGAAAATGGAAAAATTAAAAAAAAACGTGAATTTTTCGTATTTTTTCAACTTTTTTCGACTGTAACTTCCAGAATCCTTAACGGAGTTTTACAAAATATAACTCAAAATGTTTGCTGGCATATTTACTATGCACTTGTTTTATTAGTATATTTAATCTGTTTGTTTTGTAAAAAATGAGATCCAAAAACCGAAACAACATTTTTGATCACCGAAAAAATTGGTTTTTTGTGAATATCTCAAAAACAAGAGCTAACCAAAAAAAATGAATATGATATTCGTGTTCAGAAGGTCCAAATCCATAAGAAAAGTTGGGTTTTATTCAGGGAGACAAAAAGAGATAAAAATTTGTAAACTAGTGTAATCAGCAACGGAAATCCCTATCTGGGGCTCACAGATAGAATTCTGTTCAAGTAATGTTTTCCATATTTAAATCTTCCTAACTGCTATTTATAATCAACATAAACAAATTTCAAAACGGCATCAGTAATAAAGATTTTGCTAACACAGACAGCCTTGTTGGTAGCAGTAGTATTCGCAAACGAACAAAATAACGTGAAATTAGACTTTTATGTTTTGAGTATGTAACTAAGAAAATTGTATAATTATGCAAACCTTCAACAATAAACAAATTCGTCATTAGAAAAAAAAGAAAATTTGTATTCTAACAATTTGTTGTTTTTATATAGGTAATTTTGAAAAGCCAGTTCTAGTAGCTGGAGCGAATTTTAAAATTTGAAATGTCACCTAGAACTATGGGTGAGCCAGGCGTTATTCCTGGTCGGGCAATAACTAAATACCGCGGGTGTTTCATCAACACGTGTATGTGAATCCAAAAATGATAATTTTGGTTGTTTTAACAAAAACAAAAAAATCTGCTAAAGATGGAAATGACGATTGGTTCATACAGCCATTTCAATTGTTGAGTTATCTAATAAATTTGTATTTTTATCATTGTTAATTCATCAAAAGAGGTTTAGCCAATGCCGCAAATTAAAATAGGAGGCTGAGAACTGGCAACTTCAATGATAGACTTCGTAGGCAATACTATAAGAATTTCAAACTCTATTCTTCTCTGTACACCCACACCTATACTGCCATGCCTGTACATAAATTAATAAAACTAGTCACCTGCATAATGTGGTCAGATCCCACTCCTGTTCTGCTTTAGGCGGTCATTAGCTTTGGCTTAACTTAATCGTGACCGGGGTGAAACATTGGTAGCACCGAAACATCCAGTGATTGCTGGTAAAAAGTTTGGTTTCCTTTTCATTGTATTTGATTTGACCAAAGGGAAACGTCAGTATCCGTGCACAGATAACTTTGCTACACCACTTTTTAATCATATATCACTTTGCAACCGATATTCAATGAAACCTTTTTCATTTGCCCTCTGCTCGATATTGAACTGTATAAAAATTTTCAACTTCCAAATTTTCCACACAAT
The DNA here is from genome assembly GCA_963693315.1 of Diogma glabrata. Classification (NCBI taxonomy): domain Eukaryota; kingdom Metazoa; phylum Arthropoda; class Insecta; order Diptera; family Cylindrotomidae; genus Diogma; species Diogma glabrata. The sequence goes on along the minus strand of OY856186.1, from coordinate 453,911,016 downwards.
AATAAAGTTATAACGGTTTTTATTACACTGGTTCTTTTCTCTTGGTTCTTTAATGGTAAGTGTATAATGTAAAAAAAAAGTACAATACATATGAGCAATTTCACGAAGATTCAACAACGTTTTGACTTGACCCCTTTTAATTTTGATTATTTTTTGTTTATAGATAGTCTTTGATAAATAAAGAATACAAGTTCTCTTAGAATTTTTTTTTTGACCAGGGGTCTTCACAGGGTGCCCCTCAATTTTTTGCTATTTTGTGATGTGAGTGCATTTTGACGAGCGATTGTAGAAAAACTACTCAATCCATTTTCATAAATGATATGTCGTTGAATAGGTATTAGAACAAAGTTTTTAAAAATGTACACTGTTAATTTTTTGAAATAATTTTTAATGGTGTAACATAAGAAAAAAACGTTGTAATTGAAAAACAGATGGCGTAGCCTTTATTTTTCTTACCACTTGTGAAAGTTTAGGACTAGCTATATTTTTTGTTTTAGAGATAAAATTCGTTGTGCATATGACTGTCGGGAATCAGTTTATTTTGTTCTGAAGGAAAATTATAAAAATGGCGATTTTTAGATTTAGATTTTTTTTTTATGTTAAATATCAAATATTTTATCATTAAATGAACTTTTTAAAAAGCTATTTCAGTCAAGTTCAGCAAAATTTTGCGACATTTTGACTAGACCTTTTTTAATTTGGTTTATTTTTAGTTTATAGATAGCCTTTGATAACTGAAAAATACGGCTCCAAGTAGAATTTTTTTAAATATAGACTAAAATAAACCAAATTAAAAAGGGTCGAGTCAAAATGTCGCAAAATTTTGCTGAACTTGACTGAAATTGCTTTTTAAAAAGTTCATTTAATAATAAAATATTTGATATTTAACATTAAAAAAAATCTGAATCTAAAAATCGCCATTTTTATAATTTTCCTTCAGAACAAAAAAAACTGATTTCCGACAGTCAATGCACAACGAATTTTATCTCTATAACGAAAAATAACGCGTGTCCGAAACTTTCACAAGTGGTTAGATATAAAATAAGCTTCAATTTAGTTTTAAAAAAAAAAAAAAGGCTGTGCCATCTTTTTTTCAATTACACCATTTTTTCTTATGTTACACCGTTAAAAATTATTTCAAAAAATTAACAGTGTACATTTTTAAAAACTTTGTTCTAATACCTATTCAACGACATATCATTTATGAAAATCGATTGAGTAGTTTTTCTACAATCGCTCGTCAAAATGCACTCACATCACAAAATAACAAAAATTGAGGGGCACCCTGTGAAGACACCTGGTCGAAAAAAAAAATTCTAAGAAAACTTGTATTCTTTATTTATCAAAGACTATCTATAAACAAAAAATAATCAAAATTAAAAGGGGTCAAGTCAAAACGTTGTTGAATCTTCGTGAAATTGCTCATATACATGTATGCTCGAGACGGAAAATCTTTAATATACAGTTTTGACTTTATAGGATAGCAAATTGCATAGTTTCAGTCAATTTTGAGATACAAATAAACAAACATTTTCACAGTAATAAGTGGTTAAACGTTTGTTGAATCTTATTTTGAAATATGTTTTTGCATACTCTGAAAATTATTTTTAATTCAAAAATGGTTTTATTAAAATTAGTTTCCAGTTCAATAAAACTAAAGTGGGACAATATAATTCAGAGGTTTCGTGATGGTTCTGCACTTCTCTCGATTTAGTCAATCGTATAAATATTGCATTCCACATTTTCATTCGAATATAAATAAATAAATAAATATTATATTGTATTACTTGTATTACTAAATATTACTTTTACTAGAAACTTTTGTTTTAATACCTAGTTAGTTGGAGTTGTTTTATTCTAATCTCTAATCCGAGTGACAAAGTAAGTATTTCGAAACATGTAGAACACCTAATTATTTGGAAATGTTTTGTTTTACACTTGACACAGGATATCACTTCTTTTTGTAGTAAACAGATAATTTTGACTATTAAACTTTAAACTGCACCTTTTTCACGAACTAAAATTTACATTTTTGATGTTTTTGTAGCTAATTTTAACACATAGCCTCATCTGTCATTAAAGAAAAAACACATCCATCTAATTTATCGTTTAACCGAACTATGTGGAGGAAGAAGTCAAGAAAATACAACATCCTTCTTCTAAAAAATTAAAAAACTTCAAGAGAAACAACCAAAAGAACAAGGCTTAACCTCACTTGCACAATATTATTGATAAAATTAAATATAACTTCATTATGACTGTAATATAAAAAGGAAAAGAAGATAGTTTATAAATTGGAAGACATTGAAAATTTCATTAATTGAAATAGAATGGATTGCCAGCAACATTAGTAGAAATCAAAAAAAACATGAAAGTAGTTTCCTTCAACACAAGATATTGTAATGGAATAGCGACCACCTTAAAAATTTTGTATGCGTTTTTGTGACACATATTATAATCTCTATTACACAACTAGTTTTATTACAACAAATTCAAAGAATGACCAAACGTTAATTTAATTTAATAACTTAAATAATATAACAATTTTAAATAATATAATCATGCTTAAAGGGTTTGAAGAAAATCTTTATTCTCAATATTGTTCCAATTTTTCATAATTTTTATTCTAAACAAGGTAAAGAGTAAAAAATTCTGTTATTATTCTTCAAGAAATAATCTCTTGATGATGAGATTTTATCATCGCTATATTATCGACCAAAAAATAAATTGTAAAGTTGATTATGAAAAGTTGAATAAATTTTGTCATGAAAACCAGTAAACATGATTTTCAACAATCAAAGAAGAAACAAATTCAAATTAAGAATTAAATTTAATTGAAAATAATTATGATTGGTGAGCTTTTGAAGAAAATGATTTTTTTTTAATATTTTGATCTCTTATAGAATCAAAAAGATTTACATAATCATCTCGTTTGCTGGAAGGAGTTATTTTGTAAGAAGTAATTTGGTTATTAAATTTTTTTGTTGGGGTAACTTAATTGTTGCGGTAATTTAAAAAAAAATACGGAAAAGAACTTTTTAATCTTTTTGAATTTTGACTATGACAGTTAATAGGACTTTGTTGTAATTTTTGTCGTTGAAAGTGATTAAAATTATATAATTATAGAATTAAATGAGCAAATTTTGACAAAGTTGTATTGACAATTCAATTATAAACTGATAGGCATGCTTTTAATTATTTTAGTAGACAGGCTGTCTCGGTTTGCGGTAGCTTTAGTAAGGTTTTAATAGAATTTGTAATGAAGAGCCTTCATTGGCGAACCAATGAAGCGGCATAGCAGGCTGCGTACCTAGAGATTAATAACGCCTTAACGACTAGAGCTCAGTCATCGTGGATTTGATAGATTAATACCTGCTGCTTCAACACAAATGCAGAAATGTACGCAAATTACGTGAATAAACAAAAGTGGAAACAATACGAATGAAAAAATGAAATTCTGGCGACCCCTTTTGCGAAAGAACCACGATCAGCACGTCCAACCCCCACAATCATTCCCATACGCCCACACACTCACGCTGCATACACGCTAACATTCACCCACACACTCAGACTGCGAAGCAAGACAACCAAGCTCCAAGACCCGCAGCAAGCACCGTACATGGTAGCAATTAAAAATAAGTTGCATTGCTGCCATCTGATCAATCTGATACAGTTCGTAAACCACTGCCATTGCTGGTAAACCGAGAATCAAATCTTGGAGCAGGGGAGAACGTCACACGCTATATTGAAAGTCTTCATTATTTATTTCCTTCTTCTTTTTTAATAACCTTTTTCAAAAAAAAAATTTGAAACCATATGCAATCACCACAAATTACCAAAAAAATTATTTACCGCTTCAAAAAGAAGGTACAATTTATTTGTAAGTTAACTAAATATTTCAAAACCAATTTAATAAGATACCTGTAGTTTACAGTTGGTTAATGTATAACATGGTGAATAAATATACAACATGACAAGAATTTGTTTTTTTTTGTTTGGTTTTCATATTAGTTGGGATTGATTTTTAATTACTTAAAAATATAAATTAATAAATTAAGGTAATATAATTTAATATAGTAGAAAGAAAATGTATTTGGAAAACTACGTATTACCTCGGAGCAAAAGTATTTTGATTATAATCATTTTCAATTTAGACTGAATGTGTCTCGCTACATGCATCGCCAGCTCACAAACACACACGCATCGACAAGCAAGCAACCATTCAATCACTTGTACACCCTTTCACGCGCATTCACACCTCTACGTTAAAAAAAGTAAATAAAATAAACAAAATTCGCTCACCCCGTGATTATATCCTCCCGGCTTCCAGGTTTTGAGGTCTTAGACCTCCATCAGCGGTGAATACCCCAGCAGGCAAAGCAGCATTGGTAACTTAGTATAAATAAGATGGCTCGTTGTAATAAAATTGGAAAAATATGATGTAACAGTTGCGCCGCAATAGCTAAGCGATTGATGTAAAAATTGTATAAATGAAGGTTGATATAACTGCGATGTAAAAATTGATATAAATACGATGCCAAAATTGATATAAATACGAAGTATGTTGCGCTGCAATAGCTCAGCGATTGATGTAAAAATTGTATAAATAAATGTTGATATAACTGCGATGCAAAAATTGATATAAATACGATGCCCAAAATTGATATAAATATGTTGTATAAAATTGATATAAATATGGTGTAAAAATTTATATAAATACGATATAAGTTGCGCTGCAATATGGTTGAAATACGGTGATAACAGCAAAAATTTTATTTAAATGTTGCGTTGAAACATGTTTGAAATACGGTAGTAATAGCAAAAATTGAGGACTGTCGATATTCCAAAAGTATTCCCAATTATTCAGCACGCGTGAAGGTGATATTATTGGTAAGACTGCATGTAATAATAACTGGTTTATGGTCACGGAGAGTATAGGTATTAAAAAAACTCGTTGCGGATAACGGTAACCGTTGACGTCGCCGGAAATACGTGATATGAATACAAAATGTACCCAAAATGTTCAGTACACAGGAGAAAGTTATCGCTTGTGAGCAATTAGTTAATGTACTACTATCTACCATCCAGATCACATGCACCCTCCAGGTCACTTCCCTTTTTGCAGCAATTACTAACACCGAATTACAACACTCAAACAATATACATGGAATTGAGATTTATAAATTTTTGGTTTTTATTGGTTAACAGTTTATCACAGCTATTAGTAACCTAAGATATCACAGATTTTTCTTTTTCAAATATCCTATTACAGTGACGATTTAGTTAACATTTTTACACAAAACTTAATCTACTGTTTGCTTCATAGATAATTGACATTTTATACAGTTTATCACAGGACTTGGTTTCCTTTGTTCTTAACTTACAGATATGAATTCAACAACATTTTTACACCGAACTTAAACTATTATTTTCTTCAAAAAAATTACCATTAAATCGGTACACAGTTAACAGTATTTTGGCTATAGTTAACAGTATCTTGACTATTTCTTTTATTTACAAATATCAGTATCGTTTATTGTACTGTTAAACCGAATATCACCGCCTATTAGGTAAACTACTCAACTAACGTTTTATATACACCGTTAGGATTTTATTTCAGTGTAACAAATCAACATAAATAAAGTAATATTACCTTTGGCTATCGTAATGTTAAGATTTTGTTTATCTCCATAATTTAGGTTGGCTGCTCGAAATTATCTTCCTTAAATTTTATTTGATTTATTTTTAAAATTCACAGCAAAATTAACACACCACTAATAAATTATCGTAAACGTCCAACAAAAAACAACCATCTCATCAGATGAGAATTGGAAACATTGACTAAGAGACAAAAAATCATATATTCATCTCTTATATAGAAATTTAATATCGAAAATTCGGCTACAAAGTTTTTTTTGAAGGGAAATTTATAGAATGTTAGTACATTTTCCGTTCAAACAAAATACTGATTGTTACTGTGTAATACATAAAACTGCAAGACAACTTCACGAAATAAGCCATTTCCAACGCATTTGGAAGAAATATTAAAATGGATTAAACGTAAGTTTAACCGATTTTATGATGTTTATGTGTTATGAAATAATAGCCCACAACAGTATTACAGTAAAATTTCGATTTATAACGGAAAGCGCAATTGATAAAAATACCTAAATAAGAAATGTAATATGTTTTGAAGACAATTGCTAAACTGATGGTAGGATAATAATTGTTTTGATATTAAGACGGTTGGACAAATATGCACAGCTAATTGAGGTTTGAAAACATTTAGAGCAATTACGGTTAGTATCCGGATAATTCAAATTTATGTAGTATGGTGAAGTAATGCTGGTGAAAACGTAGTGTGAACCAACAAAAGGATATTGTAAAGGAAATATTATTGTTAATTGTTTTATGCTAAGAACAAATTTTTGAAACAGAAACTATATGAAAAATATGAACATAGACTGCGGATGAACGAAAAATTGTTGTGAACTGCGCGTGATATATATAAAAAGGTGATATGTAAGGAAATAGAAACTACATAAATCGGTGACTAACCGCACTACGTCACCACATCCCAGGCTACATAACAAATTGAGTAAGCTCAAATCAAAAAAATGTAATATTGATCAATTAAATAAGTTTCCTCACGCATTTTCAGCATCATTATATTTTCATATGCGAATAAAATGTGAGACGGTAAAATGAATGCAATCGATATATAAAACATGCAAACCAACTAAGCAACAAAATAATCCATGAATCCCTGAAGACACTAGAAAGAAATGAAAATCAATACTGTTGGTAAAACTGTGCAAAAAAAATATTGCAGATAAGTAAAGAGCAAAAAAAGAATAACGAAAATCGAAAGAAGTATGGCAAAATAATGTAGCAATTCACGCGAAAGATTTATTGAATAAAATATTTAAAAGAATGAAAATCTATTTTTGTTTCATGAAAATGGAAAATTGCATTTTTTTTCTTGTTATTTAGAAAAATCTTATTGTGGTTTAATTTTAAGTAAAACGAATGAGAAGTGTATTTTTTTTTTGTCTGTTTGGTTGTTGTAAGCTTGGATTTATATAATTTAAAAGTATTTGTTTTTTTAATAAACACTAATAAGTTTGTATTTGCTTTTAAGATCAAGATAAGTAAATGAAATAAGTTATTATTTGATAAAAATGTGGCTTACCGGTGACGAAGGTTGTCCAATTGCATGTTCTAGCAATCTTGCAACACTTGGTAAACTCAAGTTTTTAACTTTTGGTACAGCATTGGTACATTGCCATTTTGCATTTCTTTTTTTATTGGTAATATTTTAGTGATTTTGCTGACAGTTTGAACCTTGTTAAACAATGCTACTTTTTTAAAGCAAACTTGTAGCTGGTTATTCTATTTAGACGGGAAGTTGTTATGAAAATGAAAATCGTAACGGTTTCTCATTTTTCAGAGAACCAAAGCGATTTTATACTTACTACAGTTTCGAAACATGTTAGATCTTTGGAAAAATTCGTTTTGAACGCTTAATGACTTATGGTGAAAAACCCACTCTTCTATCGTTGATCTGAAAAAAATTTGTGAGTGTCTGAGTCTGATTTGCTCCAGACAACTACAACAGTAATCATGCTAGGACACTCTTGGTCTACTCAGGTATCATAAAAACAAACGTCAATAAAAACACCCACAACCAAAAACGGACATGCCTATACATCAAATATGCTGTGCACACCAACTATTTCTCATTTGGGCGTGTATGTGATTCTTTTTAAAGAAGTAATTTGCATGAAGCAAGTCATATTCTATCTTATTTAGGGCCTGTCACCAAACCGTGACTGCATACGGCAAGATTGGTTAGACTCTAGAGCTGTACATCCCTTGAACCGCGTAAGGGTTGAATCCCATCTTCTTTTTTTATCATTTTAGCATGTGTTTTTCTTACAATTTCCAGAATGGGTTGCCAGGTTAATTTCCTGTTCGAAATAAAGCCAAAGAGATTTACCTTCTCTATAATACAAAATTCCATTGAAAGTGTTATTATTGAATTGAGATGATTTGCATTTCCTGGAAAAAAACCAGTTCCAATTTTTATGAATTTACAATAAGGAGAGGGACAAAGTTCAAAGAAGGGTTGAATGTACTAGAGTCTTAGAGACTCCACCCGGGTGGTTGTCTAATGACAGTCCAATCACGGGGGTAACTGTTGATGGTAGGATAAGCTGATAATACTTTGCGAAGTGAAGTCTGGCCACATTCTGTATGCTTTTAGAGTAATTGTTCCAAAGATTAAGTATAACAAATGGTTACCACCCAGGTAAGCAGAGAGGATTGTTTTACATTGAGCCAAGCTTGTTTTAAGGTCGAACAATGTTGAGACAAGCTTTAAAATAAAAATGATTGAATGTTGTTTCAACCGTGATTAATAACCATGTACCATTATTATTTTTACACATTGGAACAATATTTAAATACAATGCTGGGGCCAATTCTAAAACAAATAAATCGAATTCATAGCTTTTTAATTTTTTATTCAATGCATGCAAAAAACAATAAAAGTAAATCAAAGTAATTTATTTAACAAATTAATTAACTTCTTCTGACAAAGATATTAATAAAAATTTAAAAAAATTAAATTATAAAATGGATATTTGGACCGCCTTAGACCGTTTATGAATTGAATGGCATGATTTATGGTTGCCCCGGGTAGGAGCTGCCTTAATATTGGCGAACAACGAACCAATAATGGCCCAGTATTAGCGAGCCAAGCCTTGGTTAGTAAACTTTGGTTTCAGTCTGGACCAGTTGTAAATGCCTAGACTGAACCAAGATTCAGTTTATTACGTTACGCATTATTTACTAGTCTAATGTAGTGTAAACATGTTTATAAATGTTACTCTTTCAACAACTTCTTTCCACACATTTAAAGGAGGTCTGGAAAAAAAATTGGTTTGGTAGATCTAGCCCAAGTCTTATTTGCCAAACTTGGCCCAAGGACATCAGTCCACACTTGGGCCAAGCTTGGGCCGTTTGCAAATATTAAGTCTGGCCCAAACCCCAAAAGCTGTGGTGCAGGCTGGGCCCAGGTCTGGCCACTTAGCCTTTTCTTACCCGGGTATTGTAATGGAATTCCCTCATAATATATTGTAAATTTGTTGGTTACATTCTGTTCGCGCGCCACTGTATAATCAACAAAATATATTCGTGATCCACTGTAACTAATCAACAAAACAAGTAAAAAAACATCATCATGAAAAATGCATATTTTTGTTATAATAAAATAAAATCTCTCTCTCGTTTTGACCGCTGCCGAGGAAACAACATTAAATCAACATATGCAAATAATTTAATGTCTTTTATTGTTTAATTTTGAGTTATTTTTAAAGTTAATAAAACCAAGTTATATTAATATTTTCTTAAATAAAATATTTTTTTATTAAACATAATTATTTGCGTAATCATAAACTGGTGCCGAAACCCGGGAATTGGGTCATCGTGGGAGCAACGCCAATAAAGTTAAGTATCGTTTTCAATTATTAAAGTGAACAATTCGAAATTTTCTGAGCATTTTGTTAAAAATTCAGTGCATAAAATATTGTAAAAAGTTTTTTTTGTTCATACACGTTTCGCGTATCACAATTTTTGTTTTCTTTACTCTTTATAATTATGTCAAAATCAAAAATTGAATTTCTGTGCGAACGTTTGGAGCGTTTTGGACAATTGATTGCAGCATTCAATGATAAGACCACGGCACATGATGTACAAGCACATCTACAAATGTTTGAAAAAATATGGGAAAGTTATGTGCGACACGAATCGGAAATAATGAAAATGCCAGACGCTAGTGAAAAGGTAAATCAATTTGAAAAACATTATGTAAAGATAAATGCTTCATTGATCATATTTGGAACAAGTTTCAAGGATGAAAAACCACATGACGCTGCGATTGATCAACTTGCGATGAGTCAAAAAGAATTTGTTACCGAACTCACACGAATTCATAAAGTCCAGTCCAAGAATTACGTTTGCCTTCTATTAATATTCCACAATTTGATGGCGATTATTCTAAATGGTATGCTTTTCGAGATTTATTCGTTTCAACTATTCATTCAAAACAAGAAATCCCAAATGTTCAAAATTTACAATATTTGCAAAGCTATTTAAAAGGCGAAGCCGCTGCTTTATTACGTCATTTGGAAATCACTGAGGCAAATTACGAAGAAGCGTGGACAAAACTAACGGAAAGGTACGATAAGAAAAAGCTCATTATCTCGTCATTTATACGAAAATTTATGGAACAAGTGCCATTATCGACCTCCTAATGCGCTACGCCATCTAGCTGATACTTCCGTTGAAAGCATTCACGGGCTATCTGCATTGGGTAATTATGGAGAATCCAGAGATCCGTGGCTAATTTTTATAATTCTTAGCAAAGCTGATGCAGACACGCGACAAGCATGGGCAGATGAACATGCAGCAAATAAATTGTCAACATTCAAGGAATTTCTCGAATTTTTGAACAATCGTTGTGATGCAATAGAAGGCGCTCAATCTTTCGCAAAAAGGCCAATTAATAAATTACGCACATTCCACAGCGCAAGTTTTAACGCAAATATCCGATGTCCACATTGCAGTGAGCCTCACAAACTGTATGCATGCCACAAATTTAAATCACTTGCACCCAAATTGCGTTACGATATTGTCATTAAACAAGTGTTGTGTAAAAATTGCCTTCATCCTGGTCATTTAGCTGAAAGATGTTTTTCTAAATTTAACTGTCACAAATGCCGCAAAAAGCATCATACTCTTTTGCATGATTCAATTTCTCACGATGACACCCACTCCCACAATTCACAAACCAATACAAATATTTTGCACACTTCATTCAACTAGGGTACAAATTGCAGTCACCAATGTAACGAACTTCACTCAAACAAAGAATCAAGTGAAAATTCAATAGCGCTATCTGCAAACACAAGCGTCTACAGTCCACCTGCAATACCAACAACGTCCAGCAGCGCCTCAATCACCGAACATAAATGTCCATGCGCTGTAAGTCCAAGCGATAATCAAATCGCCGAAACCATATCTTTGACCACAACTAGAGCCAGCCAACTACAATTCATGCCCTTGTTGCCAACAGTCATAGCTAATATACAAGATAATTTTGGAGTGCTTCATCCATGCCGCATTTTACTTGATTCGGGATCTGAAGCAAATTTTATTACGGAATCTTTCGTGCGAGAGTTGTCATTAAAACGCACGAATGCCAAGGTTCGCGTCCACGGTTTATCTAATTTTGGTGTTGGATACACTAATGGCTCAGCTGTGATTACAATACATTCACATTACTTATCCTGCCTAAGTTAACGGCCAATCTACCAGCATCTTCATTTAAAATTCAGGATTGGACATATATTAAATTAATTCAATTGGCCGATTCAAAATTTAACATTAATAGTGAAATCGACATAATTTTGGGCTCCGAAATATTTTTTAAAATTATACAAAATGGCTTCATCGAAGGACCTGATAATTTTCCGGATGCAAGAGAAACTGTGTTTGGATGGGTACTTTGTGACAAGGTTCCAAATGATTCGATACCGTTTTAGATGTCGTCACTTCACATAAAAATCGAAGATGACATAAATAACTCCTTGCGTAAATTTTGGGAATTAGAAAATGTTGCTGAAGCACCAAAGTTATCTGCAATCGACTTACAATGTGAAAGGCATTTTAGCGAAAATTTGAGACAAAATGCGGAAGGAAGATATACTGTAAGGTTACCGTTTCAACACACTGATAATAAATTGGGTACCACTCGTCCACAAGCCCTTAGCCGTATAATTTCAATGGAGCGCAAATTCGTTCGTGATCCACAATTAAAAAATGATTACATTAAATTCATGAATGAGTATATCTCACTTGGGCATATGAAAAAAATTCCACATCACGAAATCAACGTCGCACTTCATAAATCGTGCTATTTACCGCATCACGGCGTCCATAAACATACAAGCACAACCACTAAATTAAGAGTGGTCTTTGATGGGTCATCAAAAAGCAGCACAAGTCAATCATTGAATGATTTACTCATGATTGGCCCCGTTGTACAGCGTACATTATTTTCTATTTTGATTAATTTTCGTTGTTACAAAATTGCAATTGTTTCAGACATAGAAAAAATGTATCGTCAAGTTCTTGTGGATCGGCGAGACATCGATTTTCAGCGAATTTTGTGGCGAGATTCATATTTACAACCAATTGAAGAATATCGTTTACTTACCATTACGTATGGTTTATCGCCGTCATCTTATTTGGCAACACGGACCTTGAATGAAATTGCTGAAAATTTCAAAATTAAGTATCCAGATGTTGCAGTGGCTATAAAAAATCAATTCTACGTAGATGACTTAATGACGGGTGCTGATGATATTTGTGGTGCAAAGATGTTACGTAATGACATCGATCAAGTTTTAAGCGCACATGGGTTTCAACTCCGCAAATGGCGATCTAGTTGTTCAGAACTTAATAATAATTCATCTACCAGTGAACAACCATTTAAAATTCAAGAAGATTATTCTGCCAAAGTGTTGAGCCTCAAATGTAACTCAACTAATGATACTTTCACTTTCCGACTGAACTTCGAAAACCTGCCAATAATAAACACCAAAAGAGTTATTTTGTCGGAATCATCGCGTATTTACGACCCACTTGGATGGCTCGCACCAACCACAGTCTTAATTAAAATTACATATCAGCTGTTATGGAAACAAAAATTTGATTGGGACGATCCATTGCCACAAAACTATGTAAAAAATTGACTAACAATACAAAATGAAGGGTTTAAATTTGCTGAATTATCAATACCCCGTTGCGTCGTCGTTTATAATCAATCAATCCAATTGCACGGATTTTGCGACGCTTCTCAAATGGCTTATGCTGCGGCTGTCTATGTTCGTAGTGCCGATTGTAATGGCAATGTGTCCGTCAAACTATTAGCAGCGAAAACTAAAGTCGCCCCGCTTAAAACAGCTACGTTACTGCGATTGGAGCTTTGTTCAGCGTATCTACTATGCAAATTGATAAATTCAGTCCTGTAATCTATGCAAAATATATCATTGACAGTATACGCTTGGACACATTCGATGACGGTCCTATCGTGGTTATCCAGCTCACCGCATCATTGAAACAGCTTCGTGGGAAACCGCACAGCTGAAATATTGGAGCCCTTTCCACAAAGTTATTGGAATCATGTTAACAGTAAATCAAATCCTGCGGATTGTGCAATTCGTGGACTAACTCAATCCCTACTCATGGTGGTCAGGTCCAGAGTGGCTGCGGAAAGCAGAAAATGAATGGCCAAGATCCAAAATAAATGACACAAACTTAGAGCAGCGTAAAAATTATGTATGGTGTGAAGAGTGCAAAAATTGTGAAATACTTGCGGCGACATTAGTTATGCAAGCGTGCAATGAAAATTTCGAATTGTTTGATAAAATATCTAATTATAATAAATTAATTCGAGTTACTGCGTATATTTTTAGGTACATTCAAATTCTAAAGGCAAAGTCCAAAGGAGAAAATTTTAATCAACTCCCATATCTTGCTGCAGATGAATTGCGTCATGCTAAATTATTTCTCATCAGGATGTCACAATCACAATCGTTTGAAGCTGAAATTAGTCAATTATTACATAGTGGGAAAGTGCCAAACAAAAATCCACTATCACAATTAAATTTGTTTTTTGACGATGATAAAATTTTACGCGTTGGTGGGCAATTGCAACAAGCCAATATTCCATTTCCACAAAAACATCCTGCACTCCTAGCGCGAGATCATCCGTTCACCAAATTGATAATTGTATACTTCCATCAATTACACCTGCACGCTGGTGCCAATTTGACAAAGAGTTTGGTACAAAGAGAATATTAGATACCAAAACCGCGCATATTGATTCGACAATTAATTGGTTAATGCATCACATGTTTTAAATTTCGCACTCAAGCTGCATCTCAAATCATGGGCCAACTTCCATCACCACGTAAATGAATCACGCGTGTTTTCACATGTAGGTGTTGATTACGCCGGCCCTGTATTGATAAAAGGGAGAATTACACGCAATGCTAAACATTATAAGGGATACATATGTTTATTTGTGTGTTTCTCATCTAAAGCGATTCATTTGGAATTATCTTCAGGTCTTAGCACTGATGATTTTATTCTTGCGTTTCGACGATTCACTGCTAGGAGAGGTTTACCATCTGTAGTGTACAGTGATAATGGCAAAAATTTTGTTGGGGCAAGCAAGGAGTTAACAAAGTTAAAATCTTTATTACAATCACAACAACACAATAACAGAATTGCCTCCACACTTGCCAATGATAACATCAAATGGAAATTTCAACCCCCATACGCTCCGAATTTTGATGGTTTATGGGAGGCGGGCGTGAAGAGCGTCAAATCACACTTAAATCGAGTCATTGGAGACGCTGTGTTAACATATGAGCAAATGGCAACTTTATTATACCAAATTGAGAGTGCATTAAACTCACGTCCTCTTTGCCAATTATCCGATGACGATGAATCGTTCGATGCTTTGACTCCAGGTCATCTACTTACTGGCCAACCACTGATGTCAATTCCGGCACCGCCATTGGAATCAATATCCTTTGGACAATTAAATCAACATCAAAAAATTCAAAGCATGCAGCAGCAATTTTGATATCGATGGAGAAGTGACTCCTTATCTACTCTACAACAAAGACCAAAATGGCGAAATAATGAGCCAAACTTAGCTGTCGGTGATTTGGTTGTTATCAAAGATGATGGATTGAGACCAAATATGTGGTCATTAGCCAGGATTCTAAAATGTTTCGAGGGACCGGATGGAAAAGTAAGAGTGGCTGAAGTTAAATCTAAAGAAGGCATATATTTAAGACCAATAAACAAATTGTGTCCACTACCCAATCAATAATTGAAATCACTTATTTCAAGGGAGGCGGTATGTTCGCGCGCCACTGTATAATCAACAAAATATATTCGTGATCCACTGTATCTAATCAACAAAACAAGTAAAAAAACATCATCATGAAAAATGCATATTTTTGTTATAATAAAATAAAATCTCTCTCTCGTTTTGACCGCTGCCGAGGAAACAACATTAAATCAACATATGCAAGTAATTTAATGTCTTTTATTGTTTAATTTTGAGTTATTTTTAAAGTTAATAAAACCAAGTTATATTAATATTTTCTTAAATAACATATTTTTTTATTAAACATAATTATTTGCGTAATCACATTCCATCATTGCACCGATGAAGGCCTTCTATACATTGATCTTAAAAATATAAAAATGCTGAAATTATAAAACGATTAAAATAAATTTGTTTCAACATTGAACCAACCTTGGCCCAAAACTAAATATAGTAGTTAAATGATAAACTTATTTATTTATTTTAACCATTGGCTTAGTACGACAAACTGTATCAGACTAAGACTTGGCCATGCCTTGATAATCATTTCTTAGTTTTCCAAGCTTGGGCCAAGCTTGGCCCATTCGATAAGCCTTGGTATTTCTAACCTAGGTATCAGCTAACTTTTTCAGAGATCTCTAGGTTATATTAATGATATCGGTTCTAATGTAATTCTTAGATTCTGTTTGACTGAATTCCAATTGAATGCTAAATAGTCTCCGAATTCTAAATGCTACTATATTGAAAAATTATTTTTACCAATAAAAATTTTGTAGTAAACTACATGCAACATTTGCATTCTAAATATATGCAGAATTGTGTCAACTGTCAGTAAAACATATTAATTCTTATTCGATAGCTCTAAAAAAATCTATCTTGAAAAACAATTTTTAAATTTAGCATGATTTAGAATTTGGAGAGCATATAGCATTCAATTGGAATCTAGTCTTAGATTTCAATTCAATTTAAATCGAAACATTTCTTGTTAATAAAATCTATAAAGCATTCGAATTCATACCTACATAAAAGAAATATAAATATTGTAAGTCTCTTTCTGTCAAGTAGAATTTTCTCTCAAAATAATTGAAAGAAGGGGTCATCTTCTAACCGTCTTTCCGAAAACAATATACTTTGTAACAGAATTGTCAAATTTAGTTGTATTAAAACAAGTTAAAATAATTATAATGTTTCTTATAATAAAAAAAAGGTGATGTTTTATTTAATTAACAAAATGAACATTTTATACAGTCCACTTAATAAAAAACAAAACTAATAAACAACAAAATCCAGCATTCATACAGTAGTAAAGTAGTTATCCTCCTGCTGGTTATCCTAGTTATCCTCCTGCTGGACGGAGTTGCTGCATTTTCATTCACCCTATGCTCCATTTTTCACAACCAGAACTAGTTGATCCTTAAAAATAATTCTAAAAGATCTGGCTGTAAGCTAAACATTTTGTACTTTTGTATGAAAGTTTAATTTGTCTATGTACTTTAAACATTTTTAGAATTTTTTAAATCACAACATCTCTTTTCAATTACTAAATACTAAGAACGAAATAAATTAGACTAGACAGATAAATTATTACCAAACAGAACCAACTACTCCAACAATTCCCTTATTCTCCAATCTAACATTCATACACATATCACAACAGGTTAAATATTTTCATTTCAATTTAACTTAATGATTAAGTGACCACATAATTTTCATTTTAATTTTCTGTTTATGTTTTACAAACAAAAAACGTGCTCTCCAACTAAATCCAAATGAATAACATTTATCCTATGTTTTTCCTTTCTTCTAACATTTAATTTTTGTTTTTCTCTAAATAATTTCCTAATTTCCATTTGTTTATTTCATTTAACATCATCTGACCTAAAATAAAAAAAAAAAGTAACATAAACTTGAAATAAAAACAACGAAAAGAAAACCGAAAAAAAAGTGAAATCTAAATTCCCAAAATAATACAATTTTCCTAAATTAAATAAACAAAAAATATAAAACAAAAAAGGAAAATCCATGAAAACTGTTTCAAGCATAAGCTACAAGTTTGTTGGTTATTTTTGTTTTATTTTGTTGAGTGTCCAAATTCGATACAGAAAATGTGATAAGATTTTCCAGGTTAATATGTTTTTATATTTATGTTCTTGTATTTATACCGAATCATCATCACGTAGTTAATGACTAATGAAATTATTTATGTAGGGCTTTTTGTAAAATAAAGTCTAATCGTTACAAACTAAATATTTACTTATCGAAGTGAGTTTGGAAGGTAACATTGAACTTTCATTATTGGAATTAGTATTGTTACTTTATAAAAGATACAAACTTAACTTGTTGATGTCAGAATAACTAAACAATTTTTTGTGTGTTACCTTAAATTTTAAATATTCAGTTTATCTTTAATGTCAATTAAATTACGAACAGAATAAATGTAAACTCTTCTGTAGTTTGACAAGCCAGTTATCTTATCTCATGGTGCAATGTAATTTAGTTCCATCAGTAAACAAAATACTATGTTTTAGAACCACTTTGTATGTACTAAAAAAAAATCTTTATACTTAGCTCCAAAAAATCAAAAAGCAAAGCAAATCACGTACAACAGATGTAAGCTCTACAAAAAGGATCCACGCTGCTTATAACAAATAAAAGTTGTATTCATCAATAAAGATATCTATGTATTGCTGCAGCACATAGTGTAATCCCTATTACATCACAATTTTTATTTACAAAAAATAAAAACACTACAAAATCAAATCAGATGACCAACACCCGAGAGTTTGAAATTTATGAAGTCACAACACGCTTAATGGATTTGTTTTGAAACATTGATTGATCCAGGTATAACTCATGATGACAATTGTATCTTAATTACATAAAACCGAATATAAGTAACGTACAAACCTTGGTTGTCCAATATGGAATCAGTCTAACCTAAAATCTACTAAATATTCTTGCATCTCGTATTATTCAAATTTTAAAGTTCTATTATTCTGAGCACTGGAAGAGTGCTTTCATTTATCATATTTTTATCTTAATATTAAGTAAGCCAATTATGTATTGAAATCGAAATTGTACTTAATAATGAATAATGGTATGCGGTGGTATAGCATTTTATGCTCAAGCGGCTACTAAAATTATTGATATAAATAACAAATTTAAAAAAAAAAGAACTTAAAAAATAGACACCAATACGGGACTTGTAACGATCGGCCCTATTTCGATTCTTGTTCTAAATTAAGGATCAAAACCTTCTAAAAAATAACTCCATAAAAAGAACTTATTATATTATCAATTCTTACTCTATATCAAATTAAAAAATCAAAAGCAAAACATCCAAAGAAACTCCGTAAATCAATTTATTATTCTATTCTTCAATAATAAAAACCTTCAATAATAGAAATTGGGTCACACAAATATCATATCAAAGAGAGAATATGAAACTTTCATCAAAGTGTCCAATGCAAATACATTTGAAGTTGTTCAGAAAATTAAAAATGTGAAATTGTAGCCATTGATTTTCGTGTTAGTAAGTGTTTTGAAATTTTTCATTTTTCTTCTTTTGTTCAACTATTTTTCGAGATCATGTGAGGGTAATGCTGAATAACTATTGGGCGCAAAACTGAACAACTTGTATAAAAAAAATACAAAGCTAAAAAATTCTCGCTAAGAAAAATATCCAAAAATCTGTTCGATCAAGTCAATTATTAGATTCTTTATTATATGAAGTATCAATTTAATTATCAATTTTACAAATTTTTAATTATTGTTTGTTTAACTGTGACACCGAAATTTGTTGTTTTTTTTTATTGTAATGAATATTGGTGAAAATTGTTTAATAAATCTTTGGTGAATAAAATGAATCTAATAAAACAAATTCATTAACATAAACCTTAAAGTTTTTTTACATTAACCTGAAAGTTTCTCGAAATCTGAAATTCGACGCCCATGCCGTGCTGCCTGGGTAATGCTGACAGAATTAGGCTGGTGTAATGGAGACAAACAGAGGAAAAACTGCTTAGTCAATGATGCTACATCACGGCGTATTGGCGCGGCTGGGAGCGGGCGTCTGTCTTGGATCAAGCGGCTCGCTATATAAACGTGTAAAAAGTTTGTTTCTGGTAACCATAAGATACAGAACGAACCCATTCACGACAATTTGTGTTGGGCCTAAGGTTGACACGCTAACCCCGTAAAAAACTATTTTGTTTAAATTGGAAATCAGAGAAAGAATAACAGAGCCGGACAAAACAACAGAATTTTACCTGAACGTAAAAAGGGGCACCGAAAAGGGTATTTACTCAGGGATGCTGTTTTAATCGCTGCTGAGGGAATACTTGGACGACCACAAAACCACTCCCTGAAACCCTGGATGGATCAAGCATATCTTGACGCTATTCAATACAAAAGAGAATGCTATCTGAAATGTTTACAGGTACGCAACACCAGGTCTACAAAGGTGAACTATAAACAGGCAAGACAAGCCGTTACAAAGCTATTTAAACGAACGAAGAGAGAATTTTTATTTTATTTTTTTTACTACGATAAAAAACAGGAGGCAATCTCAATACATGTATGCTTAATTTTAATAATAAATCTGTATAATTTGTTTGTTCTTGTTATTTACTTCCATTTTAATTTTTGTAATTTTTCTTGTTCTTTTTTATTTCATTTTATTCTATTCAATTTTGTTTTATTACATTTTATTTTATTTTATTTTATTGATCTTTATTATATCTTATTTTATTTAATTTAGTTATTGTTTATTTAATTTTACTTATTTGATCCAATTTAATTTTATTTAATTCAAATTATTTTGTTTTATTTCATTTTCTTTATTTTAATCTAATTTATTTTATTTTATTTTATATTTTATTTTGCTTTATTCTATCTTATTTTAGTTTTTTTTATTTATTTATTTTATTCTATTTATTTTATTTTATTCTATTTTATGTAATTATTATTTAAGAGTAAAAGAGAATAAATCAAAAAAGAGAATTTTTTCCAAAAAAATCGCTTAAAAGAAAACAAAACTTTATAGGAAAATCTATTTAATTATGAGTTGCATCCCAACACAAATTTTTAAACCTTTGAAGGGAGGAATATTGTAAAGATCTAAAATATTAAGGTTCCTCATTAGCCGGTTTGAAATACAGAAATAGTTGAAATTAGAATTCAAGGTTGGAACTGTCATATTATGAAAAATAGCTCATGAGATCCTTGATCTAAATTCTAAGGTATCAGTGGTATTGAATTTTGAGAACTCTTTTGGAACACTCAAATTTTCAATATAAAACGTATTCGTCTGAAGTCCATTTAAGTTCTACTAAATCACTGCTATTGAGCGAGTTCATAAATTTATTTGTTTGGTTTGTGTACCATACCAAAAGAAATATAAAAAAATTTGCTTGTTACAGTCACATTTTGACCCATGCTAGAACTATGGGCTGACGTGTAATGAAGCGCTGTTTCATTGATAAACCAATGAAGTGGCATAGCAAGCCGCGCACCTAGAAGAGATTTTAACGCCCCAAACTAGATTCAGTCTGTGGGGACGAGAAATAAATCCTGCTGCTCCTGCACAAATAACAGTATTTTACGCAGGTCACATGATAAGAACGGATATAACGAACATACAACGTCCAACCTCACATTTAATCACACATTCATATGCTCTCTCACCCGATACTCTCACACATGATACACTCACACCTTCATAAACACTCGCACCTGATACACTCACACTTTCATACACAGGAAAAGCACGTCAGTAGGCAGCGGTGACAAAATTTGGTTTTCTTTTTTTTTTCTTTTTTTTTAAAGTAATGTGATTAGTTTATCATAATAGGTACGTAGATTAATTGGTGTAAGTAAGATATATGTTTGTTGTTCGGATCCCGTCATCAATCCACGATGTCCACACATGCTATTTTCTTCCCGTTTAAATTGTATTATCATCGAACACATATCGGTATCTGAAAAACCGGGTGGAGATAGTCCATGAATATAAAATCCGAAGGATTGGAAAAAAAACATAAAAAACAGACCTATTTGCTTTTGAAGAAACATCGATAAATTACTGGATAGGATTTTCTATAAATTTTTCTTTTATAATCCGATTAAAAATTCATGGTACACTACATGTTAGAATATAGATAATTGATCCAACAGCAATTATTAATATAATATCTCTGTCCTTGTTATATTCATTCGAATCTGATCGCGTACGTTCTAAGGTAAAATTTAAAGATGTCCAATTTTCGAACCCCAATATTAGCAAACATATACAGACTAATAAAATGTGTAAGAATAAGATAATTTTTTGTTTTGCAGACAGCTCTTGCCATTAATTTGCTATAAAGTAGCTTCGCCATGCCGATACACTATCATACAATGCAGCTGGTTGGGCACTGGAACAAATTGATAATTTTGCCTAAATTAAATCGTCCAACATTTATTGTTGATGTTCATAAATATTTGGTCTTTCCCAGTCCATAAAAAAATTTATCAATATTGGAAATCTGATAAAACATTTCAACAACTTTGAATGATTTCGAAATCAATGCGAAAACAATAAATATTTGTCATATCAATTTAATGACGTCATCACTTTTTACAGAATTTCACTGTATGAATCTCAGAAGAAATAAAGTAAAAATTATGTTCTCCGAAATGAACTTCTTTAATTTCATTGGAAAATACACAAGAAAAATTTTCAAACATTTTTTTTTTGATCAATATCGCACGACACTATGAAATAAAAATAATCTAATTGAATCTTCACAGCCCACATACGAACCCCATGTGTATACGCACACAAACATACACGCACGCATACATTCACTCATACATACATACCCATAAAAATAAAGAATATGACTCACCCCACAGTTATTCCAGAACCCGCTCCCAAAAAATATCAATTACTCATCCATCCTCATCTAGTTCATCGTTGGAAAAATACAGTATTCAGGATAATTGCGATTTTGCACCAATTGTTACAACCAAAGCCCGTTGATTATAGCGATATTGGTTGATATTCCGGAAATATCCAATTACTCCGCAGTCAGGATGATGACAATCCGTAACACAAACAAAATGGTTACCGCTGTAATGCACCAAAGTATTCAGCACACCGGATATGATTGTAGCATGTGGTAAATTATTTAAGGTAAATTACCATCTAGAACAAAAGTGACCATCCAGACGTATTCCCTGGTTCACTTCACTTTGATGCAAGGGTTAACAACGAATTGTAACAATCGTTTGATAGAATTATGATTTTATTAATGAAAAGTTTTTTTTGCATCGAATTGAAACACATTTTAACAATAGATTATTTGAATTGAATTAACTCTTTGAAACCGATGCTATCACAGAATTTTATATTTTTTTTCTACTAACATTAGTTATGAACACAATTATTATTTTAGTTTGTAACATTACATTTATCACAAGTCTTTTAAACTAATTGTTATCACAGAGTTTTTTACTATCATTAGGTATGAATGCAATTATTATTTGAATATATAGCAAACATTTGCTATCACAGAACTTTCGACTCTCCTTTTATAAGAAGTATACAAACAAAACCTACTATCAGCCGGTGTATTATTCTTTCAGCCTTGGTTTTCACTCTTTATCGCTTAACTTGATTCCGATTTTATCATTTATTTTCGTTATTATATTATTTAGTTTATTCATTAAAAAAAACTCAAACAACACATCAAAACACCACAGCTAGACGTCAAAACAAACAGCCAAACAGATGTTATCTGATCAGACAAATAGTCGAAACAAGAGAGCGAAGACCTCTATCGGCTGGCATTTATAGTTTGAAAAAGGCCGTTTTCAGACGACAACAGAAAGATGGTAGGCATTATCAGGTAGATTGTTTTATTTTCAACGATAATAAAACCCACTAAGAAGATTGCACATCTGCTTCGTAGCAAACATGAAAAAAAATATGTAAAAGATGATTACGAATTGATTGTAAGAATTTGTGTTAAAAAAAGGAATAAAAACAATTCCACCAGTTCTTGGCATTAAAGCAAACGAGCAATAATATATTGAACTCAATTTATAAATTAGTGCATGTGAGAAAGTAGGACGACTCGAAATTAAGGAGATTGTACAACCGCTTCGTAACAGACGTGAGCATAGTGTTTTATAAAAATCATCTCAAATGATGCTCAAATAAAATTAGATGTATCCTAAATCAAACTTATTCTCATTCCCAAATCTTATATTACATTGAACTTTAGACAAAAGAAATAACAAAAACGTATGGCATAAAAGGATTGACAACTGAGTTGATAAGTTCTTGTAAATTTATGAAGGTGTTTTTGAATCATGTCTATACTATACGTAAAAAGAATATAATTAAACTAATATTTTAATACAATACAACGATAACTATAATCTTATCTAATTATAAGCTGATAATGGAATTTGATTTTTTGCAGCATAAAAAAGTCACTAACCAACATCGATGCATCTTCTAAGAACATAAAAGTACAAGATCAAACATTTAAAAGTTTTTAACTCTAATTTTGAAATTTTATTTAATAAAACGCGTCGAAAAGTTTTTATGAATTTTATTATTATTTATTTTTTGTTTGTTTTTTAAATTGCTGAATAGAAAACAACTCATCTCAAACAGAACCTTTCGAATATATATGCATATTTATTCCAAACATAAACGAAACATCTCATTCTTATGATTTAACATAAATTTTCAAAAATAACAACAACAACAAAAAAACAGCAGTAGTTTTGTGTTATTATTATTATTATATTATTATAGGGGAACGAATGTCGCCTTAATTTTTGTTAGAAGAAATATTGTAGAAAAACGAAAACTTTTAACAGTAAGCCGTAAGACGCAAGCACAAAAAAAAAATTTGTACAAGCAAAAATTATGCAATAGAATGAAGATAATGGAATTAAGAACAGACTTTATTCTTTATAATATTATTATTATTATATTCTTTTTTTATTATATTTTATTTCATGTTCTTACCAAACTTTTTCATTTAGATTTATACCATTTTTTGTGCTTTTGTTCATCTTTTTCCTTAAAAAATAAACAAAAATACACAAAACTTGTAAGAAGTTACACAAAAAAATTGAGAAATAGAATAAAACCGAAATAGGCGACATTACTTAAGTGTTTGGTTGTCTTTTCTTGTGTTTGCAGAAAAGAAAGACTTAAATCAAAAACTTAAATTTAATAGAATAATAATAAGTGTGCAAGATTATTGTAATGAACGACTTATAATGAAATTATTTTACAAAGATTTTTATGAATCTAAAATTAATTTAGGAAATAAAAATGTATGCATATTAATTTGCACATTTTACTGTTGTTGATAGAATGACTAAGCTTGTCAAAAACTTAGAGCTTTAATTAGCCTGACCCCTACACTTTATTTTAGATATCGGACACCGATGTTGTTATCTTTCATTGGGAATTATATATTTCTTTGTAATTGAAACATACATCCATGCCGTATTTTGATCCACAACACCACGAGTCTATATTCGAATCTATTTCAAAGGGAGCAAAACGTTTAGTATATATTAAACACATTATTTTTTTAAATAAAATTTGCTGTGTTGCAGAAATTACAGTAATTGTAATTACATTACAATTCCTAATAACCCAAAAAAACATTAAAATTCTAGCTGCCATAGCAATATGCGTTCGAATAATTTGTCAACGAGTGCATTGTTAACACAGTCGAGTTATGTGTCTATTGAACATTGGGGAGATCGGTATTCCAACAGGATTTGAACTGCAGCTAGTATGAATTACATTCACAATCACTGCCAGCAGAGCTAAAATCGAAGTGATGGTGGCTACTATTTTTCTGCACTAGTGGGTACTGTATCAGACCTAACTAAAATAACAGATCCCCAACCTCAATTTACTTGACTGTAACAATTTTATGCTTCAACCAATTTTCTGACTGAGTTCTACAATTTCAAAAATGTTTGTAATTAGTGATCAACCCCACAGAGGACATTGGCAACGCAACCATATTAAATGATAATCTATCGAATAGCAAACGGGTATGTTATCGCATAATTTTTCAACCTAACGCCTTTCGCCTGAAGTCGAGTGCATCTTATAACTGTATCACGAATGATACAGTTAAGACCCGAGATATGAACTCAAAAAGGAAACCGGGATGGTCTGTGACCAAAAATCTCTATATATTTCAACTTACAAGACCATCATGGTCATGTAACAATTCACAAAAAAATTCGAAGAATTTAATAAAAAGAAATTTAATAATAATAAAAAACTTAACTTTAATATAAGTTGATTGGTGTGTTGGGATGTCAGATGACGAGCAATGAAAATGATCCCTTTGTTTAGTGTGATACTATATAAGCGTTGATTTTTCGCGTTTTAGGCTGAAGTTTAGGGTGGATTTTGCTGTATCTCGATTATTGCGGATTTATTGTAATTCTTTTTTAGTTCTAAATCAAGCTTTGGTAAGCAACCACGTAAACCAACATGATGAAATTTTGATGAACCAACCTTCCTAGATGCGGTTCTTTTCAATTCGCTCAATCTAACTTCACAAAAACAGGCATAATTTTTTTTTCTGATTCACAAACACAACAGTATTTCCATTCATTTTCTCCACTTTCAAGGTTACATAAATTTTAAGGAAATTTTATATATTTTATTTCTTTTTTGTGTTTATAAAATAGGCACATGCTTATCCAAAAATATGTTCTTGGTATTAATTGGTTGAGGACCCAATAAAAATTTAATTATTTATCTTATTTTTTTTTTGTCACATTTTTCCACCAAATCACGACTAACAAATGCAATATTTTTTTTCTTTAAAAATTTTTTTGCAAGTTTGCGATCAAATAAAAAACTAATCAATGGTAGAAGACCATGCCCAAAAAAAATTCTTTGTTATGATTTTTTTGTTTTATTCACAAACATTAATTTTAGAGTTTTTTTATAAATGTTTAACACAACTGTAAAAATTATATAAATTTAAATTTTAAGATGTGTTTTAGTCTATAGTTTATAATAACTTCGGTTGTTTGTCTTACACAAAAGGCTCAAG
Source organism: Diogma glabrata (assembly GCA_963693315.1). Classification (NCBI taxonomy): domain Eukaryota; kingdom Metazoa; phylum Arthropoda; class Insecta; order Diptera; family Cylindrotomidae; genus Diogma; species Diogma glabrata. Next base: position 453,884,946 of record OY856186.1, on the reverse strand, counting down.
CTCATTTGGTAAGAAACTCAGATGATAGACTAAAATATTATTTTAATTGTAATCAAGAAATTAAATAAACATATTTCTTAATTTCCAAATTTGTTTTTATTTGATACGTTTCGATGATTTTTTGTCATCCTTTTCAATCAATCTACAAATTCTAGAAAATACATTGGAATTATTTTTATGTTATTAAAAAATAATTTTTGTTTTTTGGAATTAATCTAAATTATAATGGTTACTAAGGTAAAAAACTTACAATATTTTCCTAAATGTGTAAAAGACGTTGTTCACTATAATTATTCTATTATGTCAGGTTAATTAAAATCACAAAGACAAGAAACACAATAAAAGAATTTTCTAAATTATCAAAAAACGAGAAGAACTGATACATTTAAACTAATTAGAGATTAAATAAATATGATTAAAAATTAAAAATTAATTGTAATAATTGATAAAGAGAGTTTGGAGGTCAATGATCTTTTTTCAGAGTTATATCTATTTTTTTTCTTTTTTTTAATATTATGTTTTTTCTCTCATTGGAATCAAGATGTGTGGGTATTTTTTCGGTTTACCTTTTGATTATTCATCACTATTTCAATCATTTGGGCATAAGATTTGCTAAGATTTTCCGTATCCATCCTGAAATTTACGGCTTTTTTATTTGCACTTATAAATAGCATTTCTTTTATGGTACGTTTGGTTTTATTACGGTCAAAGGACAGAATTTTTGGATCATCAAAATCAAAGCTGTGTCCTGTTTGGATCGAATGTTGAACCGCAGCAGTTCCCTGGAGGTTTACATGTTTTTGTTTACTGTCAAGTTTGTGTTGTTTCATTCTGGTTTTAAGTTTTTGACCGGTCATCCCTACGTAAGAACCATCACAATTATTGCATCTTATTTCATAAATTAGATTTGTTTTCTCCATTTTTGTCGTGGAGTCTTTGTTGGTGGTGTAAATTTTGTTGACACTTTTTTCGGTTTTGAAACCAATGCCTAGTGCTGGGTTATTGTGTGTGAACAATTTTTTTAAATTTTCTGTTAGTCCATTGACGTAGGTCATGCCAAAAAATATCTTGTCTTCATTTGTGGAAATTGGTTTATTTATTTATGTTTATTTAATTTCTTGATTACAATTAAAATAATATTTTAGTCTATCATCAGAGTTTCTTACCAAATGAGCTTGAGCCTTTTGTGTAAGACAAACAACCAAAGTTATCAATTTTAGATTTAACATCCGATGCGGATTTTATTATATAAAAGTAAATTACGGACCGATAACAATATCGAATCAGTATCAGGCGTGGACTGATTAAATAAAAATCTTTTATTTTATTATTCACAAATGTGAGAAGCGGGCTAATTTCATGAATCGACAATTTAGATTTCAATATATAGCGCGTACTAACTCTTCATTTTTAATATCAACCGCCAACTAAAATTATTTTTGTGAAACCTATTTTTTATATTATTTTAACATTAAAATAAACGAAGGAGTAAAAGAGACATTTGCTTGAAACATACGTCGTTATTCATATTGCTATTCCAATACTCCGATACCATAGGGTAAACCATCTATCATACAATCATCTTCTAGTTGGTTTGTTTAACATGTAAAACGCGCGCCAAATTTATGTACACCCTTTTTATTATACCAGCAAAAAAAACTGGAAATTGAAATATTGTATTTTTTTTATGCAAAAAAAACACTATTTTTTATATTTAAAAAAATACGCATTAAAAAAATCATTGAAATTTTTTTCGATTATGTAGAAATTCGGAAGGACACGGAAATCTCACCAATTGGGTACCGTTTTTACTTTTTTAAAGGACGGAACCCAATAGAATATCACAAAGATAAACATTTTATGATAGTATGAAGGAAATAAATATAAAACCAGAGGTAATAAGTAAATTTGTTTTAAAAAATGTATAGAAACAAAACTAAATTCGGAACATTTTTTCAGAACAAATTAGCGTCTTTACCTATTATTTTATTTTTATTGCCTCCATCATACCTTGAAGCATTTTGTTATGCCGTATTTGCAAAAAATTTGTGTCCATCAACAGCTCAGATAACATGCGTGTTGTTGTTTCTCAAACGCTCCCTAAAATATTTTTTTTTCTAAGAAAAACATGCGGGCATTTTTTTTTATAAAAATAACACGTACCGCAAAATTAATGAAGTTCATTTTTTGATAAACAAAGATCCTAATTATTTTTCGCTTAAAACGTAAGTTTCGGATGATACTTTGAAAGGAACACTTGTAAATTTGTTTTTCAAAGTTTTTCCTTAAAACTGCATATTTCGTGACATATTTAAAAAAATACGATTTTATCAAAAATGGACTGCGGCAATGCGGTTGATTTTGCGGCACGTGTTTTTTTTTAATTTTAAAAATAGCCTCATAGTTTTTTTTAACAAAATAAATTTTTTTAGGGATGTCTGAGAAAATTTATGTTGTAACGAAAAGTCTATTGTTGAGCCTAGATACTTTTTAAAAAAAATTAACACTTAAACCTGTCTGTTGATCGATGAGTTTCTTTTGATAAGCCCTAGCTATTGTGAATTTTTAATCGATGTTTTATATCATTGAAACATCCGTAGTAATACGTACCCAATATGAGTGGCAATTAACCTTAAGTCAAAAGCTTACAAACGAGAAATGAAACAAACGATCCAGTAAAAATTACTGTTTGTTCAAGAATATCTATAAATTTCATTTAATGACATTTTCGTTGTTGCTCTGGTTGTTTTTGTATTTTATAGTTAAGCTTAAAAAAATTATATTGCAAATTACATTAATTTCTTTTAATTTTATTATTGTTTTATTTTTAAAAAAAATTTATGCAACTGCTACGTAGAGCAAGAAAACACTGTGCAATAATAAAGAATCTTGTTAAGTTTCTTTTCTTTTATTTTGAAAGAAAAATAAACATAAATAAAAATATTCCCTCGTTAACCATTAAGTTTATTTTAAAAACAACAAAAAGAAAATTTAATGTTTTTCTTTTAAACACTAAATGGTTTTTATAAGGATTCTAATGAGTTTTTGTTTATAACTTAAATTAAAAACTATTTAATTTACAAGATGCAATAAACTAATAAATTAGAAGCAATGCAACAAGAATATATGGAAAATAAAACTCGTTTGAAATTAATTTTATGATTCTTCAACAAACCCTCTTCATTCTTTTTTCTAATTAATATTAATTTATCTTACAATAAAAAAATAATATGCATATAATTAATTTTACAAAATTTTGTGTTAAATCGTTTTTAATTAATTGTAAATTTAAACAAAATAAAAAAAAGTTTTCCGAACGATATCATTACAAACAAAGTTTGACAATTTTAAAAATTAATTCTATAACAAAATTATCCATCCTCCTTATAATTAAATTATTTTTTATTGAATTTAATTTATTTATTTTGTTTTTCATTTCAAACAAGCAGAACAAAAAAATTAAATTTTTTTTTTATTTAGTTTTGTATATTTTCTCAACTTTTTCACACAAAAAAAAGCTCAGAATTTGCATGAAATTCTATTAACATCCAATCAACCACAGAATATTTTGGTACGAGGACTAGTGGAGAGTACAAAATGTGTTTTTTGTGCTTCTTAATCTTTTTGAACTTGATGTTTAAAAGTTTGGGCAATTTGAATAAAAAGGAAATTACAATAGTTGTAAGTGAATAATAAGGAACAAACAAATGCAAAACTACTTCGGGATTAAAATATAATTCAGAAAAAGCTTAACTGTTGTTTCTGATATCATTAAAAAGACATAAATATAAAAAAATAAAATTTTTAAGAGAAAGAGGGTTATTAATTTGAGCGACACTAACCGCACCACACGGGTGCTACACGGGTGTGACACGGGTGTCACACGGGTAGTCACACGGGTGTAGCACGGGTAATCACACGGGTGTGGCACGGGTGTGGCACGGGTGATACACGTAGCACGGTTGTTTTTAATTTCTATTCGCAACATACACGGACTACACGGTAAATTATGTCATGTGCGATTGTAGCACGATTTAAATTAATATTTAATTTGTTAACTGATAAAGTTTATTGTTGAGAATAAAATTGCAATTTGAGTTAATTAGATTATATTATTTCGATCTGAAAAGATTTAATTACTATTCGAACAGCACACAAGTTACACGGGAAATTTTGTCTACGAAAAAGATGATAATATTGGGTGATGATTATCATTTCTAGTACGGTTTTGATTATAATTTGGATTAGTTGGCTTTGGAAAAGTTTATTGTTAGAAAAGAAATTTCAATTTGGACCATCTTTAGATTAAATAATTTTGATCTGCAAGACTTAGTTACTAGTTGCACCCCCCACGGGCTATACACGGGAGACTATGCCATACAAAAATAATCAAAATTACACACTGATTGCTTTTTGTAGAAACGACAGTGTAGCATGCATTCCAGACAGTGTAGTTTATCGAGAAAAATGTTTGAAAGTCGAACTTCTACGGTTTTTTGTTAATTCATTAGTGTTCTCAAAATTTGGATGCAAAAACTAATTTTTTAAGAAGCAGTTCAAAAAATTTTAGTTATAAACTGTTAGAAGGTCTAGAAATTTGCATTTGCCTGTACAGAACATTATTTAATAACTCACTAAAATGTCCATATTGACTAACTTAACCAAATTTCGTGATTTTATACTTGTTTAAAAGGTATTGAACTAAGTAATATCAGTAAATTATTTTTGCACGTTTCAAATTTTGAGGCATAATTGGGTGACCTAAAAATTAAGTATAATATTTTGAGAATATGAAGATATTGTGAAAATTCAAGGTAATATATCGCTATGTGTGCTATTTAGCTGATTACTCCATACTTTGTTATAATTTGATGTGTTAAATGATAATTTAACACATTTTTCACTTAGTTATTGGTGAAGTTAGTTGCACTTAGTTATCCAATATTCATGCAAGATTTCTGCATCAGAATTTTTCGTTGGTTTTAAGGGTTTTTTGTCGATATAATTATCTACAACTTGAAGGATAAACGTTTTCTGTTCTTCATCTTGACTTAAAATGTCTATTGTAGTATGTCATTAACTATACTTCCCCGTTATGCAATGTCATTTACGATTACAATTTTTTTAATTTGCTGTTAAATGCTCAAATATTCTTCATTTGCTGTCCAAGAATCTGGGTTTTCAGAAATTTTGGATTTTTTTGAAGACTACTTCAAAAAATATCAAGGATTTGTCAAACACGAAAAAATTTTAATATATTTTATTCGGTACTACTTTGAAAATATTTGCTTTCCTAGATGTCATATTGTTGGGATTATGAAATTGTAACTTTTTTCCATTGCTGTTTTGATATTGTTACTCAAACCTCAGTCAACAAATTCTAGAGGTAGTAGAATATCACCCTTTGCTTATTTTAAAATATTATACTTAATTTTTCGGTCACCTTAGTGTGCTTCTAAATTTGAGTCGTGCAAAAATAATTTACTAAAATTTCTTAGCTCAATACCTTTCAAACAAGTATAAAATCACGAAATTTAGTTGAGTTAATCAAAAGATATGGACATTTAAGTGAATTATTAAATAATGTTCTGTACGGCAAATGCAAATTTCAAGACCTTCTAACAGTTTATAACTAAAATTTTTTGAACTGCTTCTTAAAAAATTAGTTTTTGCATCCAAATTTTGAGAACACTAATGAATTAACAAAAAACCGTAGAAGTTCGACTTTCAAACATTTTTCTCGATAAACTACACTCTTAGGAATGCATTGATTGATACCCATATTCTGACACTTGCCATAATAATTGTTTTTCTTAAGTGACTCTGCAAATATTTTTGACGGCAAATGATTTTTTTATTAATATAATATTGTACTTAATTAATTTTAGTAAATATTGTATATTTTTAGAAATACACTGTTAAGTTAAACTGAAAATTTGAAGAAATTCTTAAAATAGAGGAACTTTTGTCATAAAACTTTTTTATTTTTGAATAAAAGTTATAAGTGTGTTCTAAATAAATGTTATTTTAGTCAAAATATAAATATTTTGTTTGGCAACTTTTTTTTAAATGTCACTGGAAGCAATGAGGCCTTTTCGAAAAATTGATCCCAAATTCAGAAAGTTCCCCTAAAACTTTTTTGTTGTAGTTCTAAGAAAAAAGATTTAGTAAAAAAGTTAGGCAATCACAAAATAAGCTGAGCTTGCTTCAACTTTTTTTTCATATCATTAAGTGTTTTTGAGATATAAGAATTTATAGCCAACAAATCTCGGATCTTGTTTTACTATATGTAAAAGCGCTAGCTCTTGGAGGCACTAATCGACCCAATTTTTTGTGTGGATATTCAGTATAGACCAAAAAACAAATTAAGCCCTGAACGTAACAAAAGAATCAACATTTTACATTTACATACAAAAACAGCTCGGTATAGTGGACATGTTCTTTGTTTGAATCTACGGAGCTGTAGAAGTCTGGATGATAATTTACGCAATTACGGCATATCACATCTGATCTACCACACTGCCAAAAATATAATTTGTTTTTGGGACAATATTGAACTTGATGTTTGAAATATTTGCTTGTTAGAAGTACCGATTTAATGTTAAATTTCGATCATGCACAATTTGTGTGGCACGCTTTTGAACAGAGTCCAAAAGAGCCAGGAAGGCAACAAATTCAGCATCCCAAACTTAACAACAATACTCCATACGAGGATGAATATAGTATTTATAAATGTGGATTAATTGATACGGAGTGAAATATTTTTTACATCTATTGAGAAGGTCGAAAATGTTTTCACATTTGTCTATGTCTTCTTCACACATACTAATTAAAATATCATAGGAGAGCTAGGTCCTAGATCTAAAAACAATCCGCAGCTGTGTTTTAGTGGAATTAAAAATGAAATTAATTTTTTTCACCCTTCTGGGTCCTCGTTTACATTTATGACAGCGTCTCTTCTTCCGCAAAACTATTAGCTGTTATTTTAAGAATAACAGGAAAAATGTTGTTCATACTAGAGAATTTATTGTTGTTTAACTCCCTTAAAAGTTTACCGACAATTTTGGGGTTCAAATGCGATTGTTTCATATTAACTCCTGATGACTGGTTTTGGGGTACTTTCTTAGGAGTTTTCAAAACTGTCAAACTAAAAACAAGGCGCTCCGCGAGCACAGGAGTTTTCCTTGCAGGGTCATTAACGAATAAGTCACTATCAATAATAGGAGGATAGAAGATTTAGTACCAGAATTTAACAAATTAAGGGCACTGTAAAAACTTTTGTCAGAAATTGACAAATTGCAATCTGCAGTTTCCTTTTTTAATAATCTGGTTTGATATTGTTAATGTATCCAAATATTAAATAATAAAAACAAACTCTAAGAGCCAAGTCGACCACCATCAAAAACAAATATTGTTGTTGTGGTTTCATTACATGCGTTCCTTTGAAACGAAATATCCGCTCAAAGCACCTTTTGAGAAGATCACCAATGGAACGCCGAAAATTGGAAAAATTTTCACATATAGCCACAAAATTTCATTATTCTCAAAAAATTTTATTTTGGACTGATGTTTAGATCTGACTGGTCCATTTTATTATTAAAAACACCAAAACAAGTTTTTAAACGATCTACATAAAATCTAAAAATAAACTGCTTTTCAACTACACAACTTGTTCGAGGTAGAGTAGATCAAAGCAAATTTGAGTAAGTTTGATTTTCAATGGAACGCGCCTATTATTACAAAGTTGAACGAATTCATTAATACAATTACGATCAAAAGGGAAACTTAGAAAAAATTTGGTGACCATTTTTAAAAAGTGAAATATTTTACAAAGTTTGAAAACTGTAGTGTTTATAGTTGATAACTGATGTGGTTTATAGACAATGGGCAGAATTTACAATAATATTTACTATACCCTTATCGACACCGACACTCGTAAAATCTGACATAGATGTGAAAAAGGGATATAAGATCTTTTATCGCCGCCACTAAAGGAGTGAAAGATGGGCTTTTTACAATTTGCGTCAGGTCGTGCGATGCGACAAATATTTCTGCCTGCCATTGTTTTCGCCGTCGGTTGTCTTAGAAAATTCTAGCCACGATTTGTTGTGGGGGTTGAATTCACCGGTAACGATAAATTGGGAATTTTGAAATTTTTCTCTAGTTTCGCCCACAAGATTAGTCAAAAGATGAAAAAATTCGGATTATGTTTGTGTGGGGATAGGCATAATACTGTAATAAACTTCGTCCAGAATGGGTTAATTTTATTTACTCATTCATTAATTAAAAGTTAACTCCTTTTTCAATCTTTTACTTGTATTGCAAATTGTATTGCATAAATTAATGTAAATTAAATTTGTTATACAAATGTTTACATTAATGAATTAAAAGGAGTTACCTAATACATGTTGCATAAATTAAATTTGAGTTCGCTAATACAAATGCAAGTATGAATGAAAACAGGTGTGGCCTATTTCAGATGTACGGACTACGTAGTATTGATTTCTAGTGGATTATAGAAGTTTCGATTTATTTATTTTTCGATATAAATAAGCAAATAAAAATATCAGATAGTCAGTTTTAATTTTGCAATTAAAAGTGTTTTACAAATATTCGAAAGTATAAGGAATAATCGGTGGTACTTGAGCCTGGGTACTAATAGTGAAAGAATCTGAACTTTGTGGAATAGTAAATACAGATTTTACGATTCCGAACATTATTGATTCAAATTGTGGAAAAGCGGTGAAGTTTATTGTACATAAATTGGAGACCCTAGAATTTATTGTAAGGAAAAACGGAAGCTGCTGTAATTTGGTTGATAAATAAAGTTTGGGATTTTGTTAACTAAAAATCAGTCTTTTTACTGTCGTATTTGCTCAATAATCTAAAAGAACCAACGAAGAGTCGTTACAATACTAAAGGGTGGGCCTTTTAAAACTTTAAATTTGAATCGGCTATAAAAAAAACAATTTATAATTTTTTCAAATTTCTGGTTTTATTTAGGTTGAACTTTGTCATTTAATAATGGAACACAATACCATTCGTGACCACCACGACTGGCTCGGCAGTACCTCATCCGATCAATTCAATTTTTCAGTACATTTTCGACTGTTTCGGGTCGAATCTCTTCAATGGCAACTTCGATTTGATGTTTCAACCCTTCAATTGTCTCAGGATGCTTTGCGTAACATTTATCCTTAATGTCTCTTCACAGAAAATAATCCAAAGGGCTCAAATCACAGCTCCGAGGTGGCCAATTGACATCACAATTTCGGCTGATTATTCGATTTTCAAAAACAGTGCGTAAAATATCGATGGTTGCGTTGGCTGTGTGGCAAATGGCCCCGTCTCGTTGAAACCATATGTCGTCCATGTCATTCTCTTGAATTGAATGTTATTCTTTTGACAATCCAAAATGTATGGAAAAATTGAATTGATCGGATGAGGTACTGCCGAGCCAGTCGTGGTGGTCATATGAATGAAATTGTGTTCCATTATTAAAGGAAAAAATTCAAACTTTCCAATAAAACAAGAAATTTGAAAAAATTACAATTAGTTTTTTTTTTTATAGCCGATTTAAATTTTAAATTTTAAATGGCCCACCCTTTATTGTGAAAAAAAAGTTCAGATAGACGAGCCTTTAATACTACTGTGTTGTAGCCATCACCATGTAGTTCAAAACTGAAAAGCGTTTACATTCAACACTCTCATGAATGTATGCACAAACACCTTGATGAAGTTTAAAGCTGATTCAAGCCTATATTTGAAATTAAGTGATACATCAGAGGGATAGATTCAAAAACTTGTGTTTTTGCAAGAAAAAAATATGCGGTTTGTCATACTCGAGGTGATGTTGCACTGCATCACGGTTGGCATTCATTCCACAAATATTTTGAATTTACATTTTAAAATATTTATCAATTGTAATATTCATTTGATCAAAAAATATTTTGTTTTAAAAAGAGGTACTAAATAATAAATCCTATCACGTAGTAAAATACGACAGATGAAAATATTTCCAGATAGGATGTAAGAATAGTTTTTACATAGCGAGGACGGAAAGTAAAAAACTACACCTGTGGTTTATATTAAAGTCCGATGCGAAGCAAGGGCTTTTATTGAACCAAGGGCGTAATCTTCCTTTCAGCTTGAATGTATGTACAATTCGTTTTACGCACAATCAACATAGAATGGTATAATAAATTAGTAATAAATTTTATAAACTCGCTATACATTTTGAAGATTTGAAAAAAAAAAAACTAAACATGCCTTGATATTCATTATAAACTTCATACAATATTTGATTTGTTTGTTTTAATTTTAAGATAATTTTAATTAGTTTTTCTACTCCTATCACAGTAAATTATAAATTACATCACACTATCCGTGACATGTAAATTGATTATTTCAAATAGCGTGCCAATAGCGTTTCAAAAAGCGTCATTACCGCTCGCTTTCAATAAAAAGGAAAATTTTTATTTAAAGAAAAATTTGATTTTTAAAAATTAAATATTTCAATTCATTTTGACACAGAATATTGCAAAGCCTACCACAATTTGTTAACTATTTGCATTTAATTTATAATTTGTAGTTCATTTTTTCAAGTAATTATATGCGTTTGGGCATTAAAACAAAGTCGTAGAAAAAGTATATAACAAATCTCGAGTTGTAAAGCATTTTCCATGCTCGACGCTACGCGTCTCGTGCGCAAAATTTTCCCTCGCATGTAAAATGCCATTTACAACTCTAGATATGTAATATACTATTACGAGCTATTATTTTACAGGCGGTAGAGTAGAAAAATATAGCAATGTTTTATATAGCGGGCTTTTATTTAACGGGCGTAAAGTTCAGCCTTTCAGCCACGATAACTAGGTTGTAAAATATGTTTTACAATTCATTTGTACGTAAATCATTACAAATTACAATTCATGTGTACGTACAGGTGCAGGCAAGATTTTTAGAAAATTAAAAAGATTACTTAGATATTTTTTCATATTGCTTCCATGAGCTAAGGCGCAATAAAGGTTAACAACAGACCTTCGTAAATACATGTTAAAATTCTATATACAGCTGGGGGCGAAAGGTGTGTAGAGGTTTATACGCTAGCGGTGTCATTTACACCGTGACTTCAAACAATTATTTCAAGTATTTAAGCCTCGAATAGTATTTAAGCTATTAAAATCGTACTAAAAAAATGTAATCGGTATACATAAATTTTCGTATGGCATAATTTCCCGGGTAGCCCGTGTAATATTCACTATTTTTTCGTATGACACAATTCTCCGAGTAACCAGTTTAAATTTATTTGATCTAGCTGGACCTATAGCTTATAATGATCCACGCTATATCAATAAATAGTAAAAATTAACCTTCACACAAATTGCCATTTAATATATTTGAAATGAAAGTTTCTGCAGCAAATCTGAATTAAACATTTGATCCATAAGTTGAGAGATCAATAAAGTTGCACCAAAAGAACTTAATTGATGGGAACTTAAACTGTTATTATCAGCAGATGAAGAATTACAATCGCCAGCTGTTTCATCCAATTGAAATATCACTTTATTATAAATGTTCTATTTTATATTACATTACATATTGTAAAAACTTTAAGTGAGCAAAATAGATATTGTTTTTGTTTAAATTATTTTACATGAATAACTTTTATTAAACAAGAAAAATCAATTCAGTCAGCCTGAATTAAATAAAGGAATTTCTAATACATGAAAATAAAATTAATCTTTTCACAATAATGAACAAAACCAAGACTGAAAAACTATTTTGTTTTTCTTGATTTTTAACGATCGAAAATCGCCTGCTATATCTAAAATTTACGATTTTTAATTTGAATATTCGCCACAACACTCCCTCCCTAGTGCCATCAAAGATGGAACGATAAAAGAAAAGTAGCTAGTAAGAGTTGGAAAGAGGAGAATGGAAGAGTTTTTTGAATGCTCGAGTATTGTAGCGAAAAAGAGAAAGTTTGGAGGTGTCCGAAGAAGTAAGTGGACAGTTGTCTGTACAAGACAGTGTTTATTTTGTGCGACTGAGAAATAGTGGTGAAAATTGAGTCGTGCCATCTTCAGATGTGACCTAAAGTAAGGTATTATCTGTCGATGCTCGATCATATGAAGGTTAGAAGAAATTGTGTTAGGAGAGAATTAAAAATTAATGTGTTAAGAGATATTGTGTTAAGTGAGAGTAATCGATACCATTTGATGCAGAAAAAAAATTATGGGTCTTACAAATTGGAGTTCTGCAAAAAAAGAAAAAAGAAACGAACAATTATGGAGTTATGGTAACACGAGTAGAGATATAGGTCTGACAGAGCTGAGTTGCCTGAGACCAATATTTGTGGATATGTGTACCATAGGTTAAAAGGTTCGTTTAAAATACGAGAAGCAGAAAGTAACGTCGGTGATGCTGAATGTCTGACAGATCAAAGTTCACTGAGACAATACTAGCATGTACAAACGTGAATATTAGTTCATTAAGCAGAATAAGCAGAAATTTAGCGTAAGCAAAGGAGTTTATATGGCAACACAAGTTTGGTAAAGTCTGACAGTACAAAGTTGACTGAGACCAATGTTTACCTTGGAGACGTGTACCATAGAAAAAGATTCCTTTGAGAAGAAATATCTGATTAACCTCGAAATGTCGTTTAAAATATCCATAAGAACCATACATGTTCGTCAACAGATAAATGGTTAACGTCAGAAGATGTTCATGTTGTAACAACATAGGGGTAACGTTGGGGATATTCCTTTATAAGATCAGATATTTGGAGGTTCTGCTTAATTAGAGAAAATCAGATTTTTATATCCCTAAGGACCATATCTGTTTTGTCAACAGATAAATGGTTAACGTTAGGAGATAATCATGTTATAATAACATATAGATAACGTTAGGGATAGTAATTGAAAAATCAGAAAATTCGAAAAAAATTTGTTTTGACCCAAGAGTTAAGGAGAGTGAAGTGGGTCTTACGAAGGAGGGAGATGTTAAAATTCGGCCCATGAGTAATAAAGAATGCAGTGGGTCTTACGAAGGAAAAAGTAGTGAAGCTTCGGCCCATAGTATCGATTATTAAACAAAAATAAAATTGGTCGCACTAGCAGGAGTTGGCGTGGCTTGAAAGCCGAAAAATAAGAATTTGGAGAGAAAAAAAAATAATGTGGCGCTGGGAGAAAATGTTTGCACTGTAAAAAGAAAAAAACATATAAAATATATTCATTTAAAAATAAAAATATTGGTTTCGCGTTTTTAAATAAATGTGGCGTGATGTGTTGCGATAACTAAACCGAATGCTGCGACCAACATCAGCCCCAAACAAATTAGAATTTCCCTTAATTTGTACATTAAATTCATAAAAACATTTAACATTGAACAAACAAACAAAAACAATAATTTAAAAGAATGAAGTTAAATATAAAAATAATTTATAAAATTGTATTAATAAAAAGAAATACTTGAACTCCGAATTCAAAGATTGTGTTGAAACGCTGTGCTTCTAGTCGGGGTCACCAAATATAGTTTTCCAATCAAGCTATAAATTACAGCTCTTCTTAACACTTAGTCTCACGTGGCTTCAACCCACAGATGTTTAAAAAAAGCGTTAATCTACACCTCAGAACGACAGTTGTTGTGGGATCCAGGTCTAGACCTAGGTCTTAAATGGTATTTATGTGTTGTTGTGACACATATTCTAAACCCTATTACACAACACATTTTATTAAAAAAAAAAAAAAAAAAAATATACTATCCAAAATCAAAGGTTTTAATGAGGATACAATTTTGACGTTGGGGTCACCAAATATAGCTTATAATGATCCACGCTATATCAGTAAATAGTTAAAATTAACCTTCACACAAATTGCCATTTAATATATTTGAAATGAAAGTTTCTGCAGCAAATCTGAATTAAACATTTGATCCATAAGTTGAGAGATCCAATAATAAGAGATTTTTCTTTAAATATTTTTGATACTTATAAGCAATAAAATTCTTTCAAAAAAACTAAAATAAAGTTGCACCAAAAGAACTTAATTGATGGGAACTTAAACTGTTATTATCAGCAGATGAAGAATTACAATCGCCAGCTGTTTCATCCAATTGAAATATCACTTTATTATAAATGTTCTGTTTTATATTACATTACATATTGTAAAAACTTTAAGTAAGCAAAATAGATATTGTTTTTGTTTAAATTATTTTACATGAATAACTTTTATTAAACAAGAAAAATCAATTCAGTCAGCCTGAATTAAATAAAGGAATTTCTAATACATGAAAATAAAATTAATCTTTTCACAATAATGAACAAAACCAATACTGAAAAACTATTTTGTTTTTCTTGATTTTTAACGATCAAAAATCGCCTGCTATATCTAAAATTTACGATTTTTAATTTGAATATTCGCCACAGACCAAATTGCAATTTTGATTCTATAAATAAACATTATCAAAGCCTACACATTTTAATCAAAATCGTACGAGAATAGTAATCCGACATAATATTGACTATTTTTTCGTATGACACATTTTCCCGTGTAACCCGTGTGATGTGCGAATAGTATTTAAGCCTTTCAGTTTGAATTTATTTGATCTAGCTGGGCCAAATTGCAATTTTGTTTCTAATAATCAACATATTTTTTCGTATGACACATTTTCCAGTTTAACCCGCGTGATGTGCGAATAGTATTTAAGCCTTTCAGTTTGAATTTATTTGATCTAGCTAAGCCAAATTGCAATTTTGTTTCTAATAATCAACATATTTTTTCGTATGACACATTTTCCCGTTTAACCCGCGTGATGTGCGAATAGTATTTAAGCCTTTCAGTTTGAATTTATTTGATCTAGCTAGAACAAATTGCAATTTTGTTACTTATAATAAACATTATCAAAGCCTACCAAATCAAATTTTAATCAAAATCGTACTATAAATAGTAATTAGTACGCAATTTTCACTATTTTTTTCGTATCACAAATTTCCAGTGTAACCCGTGTATGTTGCAAATAATTATTTAGTGATTTTAATTAATAAATTAAAATATTGAAAAAAAATCACCATAACTCCCTATGAAAATGCATAAGTATAGTATTATAAACATTTCTTATGTATCGGATTTTATCATCGTATTATTTGGTGGTGAACACGTTTTTTTGTACCAACTTCATCGATTGAGTATTTAGCTCAACCTAATTATAAAATTATAGATCGTATGAACATTAAACGTATATCTTCCTATCTATGTTTATGTTAGTTTTAATAGTTTGAATTTTCAAAAACGAGCGTTTTGTAAATTTGATGAAAGCTCGTAAATATTTTTTATGTATATTTAAAGTAATTTATGAGATGATTTTATGTAAAGCAATAAAGATAAAAAACAAATTTATTGATGGATTTCATTAATCTAATTAGATGAAATATAGAGGGATAAAGAAGATATATGAGCTAATATTTAGAGATTAATAATTATACTATAAACTGTTTGAAGCTATAGCACAATCGCAATTAATAAAATTTTATTGTTTGTATAAAAATTATTCATGTTGAAAGTTGTGAATTTACGATTCGTTCCATGAGGCCTGGGTCTAGGGTAACAAAATTTAAATTTAAAAATTTAAAAAGAATTTAAAAATTTTTTAAAGATTTTACTCTGTGTCTTCAGACCCAAACTATTAGAGGCAGAACACGGAACACTGAAATGCAGACTCTAAGCCACCTAAAAAACGTACTTAAAATACACACAAATTAACATTCTCGCGGAAAATGTAAAAATCCATACCATAATTACAATATTTGAAAAAAAATCTTAATGCTTGCAATCTGCACAACGTAACTGCTTATCATCAATTTCCACCACATTAAAATGAAAAAAAAAACACTCAAACAAGTAATTTAAAAATAAAACAAAACTTTTAAACTGTGTTAAGAGCATAAAAACATGATCCAGAAATATATAGTGAGCTTTTGTACAATCTATAGCAATGTATGTAGTACGAACACTTTTTCTATGTTTTTTTATGTTTTATGTTCTATTAGATGAAATATAATATATTAGAATTTTCACAAAATGAACATGTTAAATGTTTTCGAACACTTTTCATTTTCTAATATTTTTATTTCATTTTTATTTTGTGTTAAAAGAAAAATCATTTTGACATGTAAGAAGAACATTGAGAAGAATTAATGAGGAAAAGTAAAATTTAAAATAAAATTCGTTTAGATTGTACGAGTGCATTTTTTTTTTTTTGCTTAAGTTTTAAGTGTTCTGACAGTTATATTACAATAATTTTTTAAAAGGTAAAATAAAAAGAAGTTTATATAATATTTTAATAGAAATAGTTCTTTTCTAGCATAAAAATATAAAATATTATAATTTTTGAACATCTTATGTCGGACAAGAATTATTAGAGTAGCTGGTTAGTGATATTTAGTTTATGATGAAAATAAAATTATAATTTAATTATTTTATAGAAAAGAAACTGAGATTTATGTATAATATATAAACTCACAAAAGAAACTAAGTTTAATAACATAACTGTAACTAGGGTAAATAAAAATTTGCCCCAAATTCAAAAACTTTGTTCTTAAACCATAAATTAAACACACCTGAAGCAGAATGAAAACTCAAATAAATATAAAAATCAACACTATAATAATATATACTTGTTGGGTTTTTAAAAGGTTAGCTTGCGAAATATTTAACAAAATTATTCATGATTTAGGATGAAGTAAATTTGTTCGAAAAACAATTTTTTGTTGATGTTGGTAAAACTGCTTAATCATAAGATATTGTAGCATAAAATCATTCACCACTTAAAATCACCTGTAATCACACCAACCAAATACTTATATTCTGTTCATCCACTCAACTTTTATTGTTTTCCGAAAATTTTGTTTCCAGTAATAAAACAATAACAGCCAGAAGCAATTTTTTCAATATTTTCCTGTAGGAGATTCTTTGTTTGTAGTTGTTTTCGTTAAATAAATAATGGAAAAGTTTTTTAGAATTTTTTTCCTTTAACTAATTCAACTAAATGTTTTCAGTGTTTGTGTTTCATTGTTCTAGAAAATGTTTGGAGGCAAATATAAAATCAATAAAAACTTATATTTGCTTAACATAATTAATCACAAAAAAAAGTAATTGAATTAATTACTTGTCTTTTATAGGAATTAATAAAAATGTTGTATTATTAAATAATTTGATAAATATTTTTGTGAAAATGGAAGTGGATAAAAATATCGATTTAATAGTTTAGGCCTTAGACATTAATGATGTTAGAAAGACACTACCTATGTGCCTATTTGAATTATCTAAATTAAGTGGATTACCAAGATTATTACATTTGACTCCATTAATCAAATACTATTTAACGTAATTACAAACAATAATAAACAACCAAAAAACTTGGTCAAACAGGCAGAACAATTTAGTGTGTCAGTTGTAGAGTTGTCTCCTCAGCTAACATAAATGATTGTTCATAGAATAATGCTACTGAAGAACATTTTAAATTGAAGTTTGAACTAGCAAATATTTTGAGCAGAATTATATGTAGCTGCAATATAAAAATCCAGCATAACCATTTAAGTGTGGTAGAGGTCTAACAATGATTGACTAACAAAATTAAATGATATGTATGTTTTTGTTTTTGTCACAAACAACAATAATCTGCGCAAAACAACATTTTTATTCATTTTTCGAGTCGTCAAAATTTAAATGCTGAGAGTGGATTTGCCACATTTCCTCCTTTCGGGAGGAGCAATTCGGTAATTTAATATCTCCAATAAAGTAGACAAATAACTAATTGATCGCATAGTAGTTTATTGTCAAGGGTGTCCCAAAATTAATGCAAGATTTCGATTGAATCATTAAGTACATACGATCAGGTTTTTTATTGAATAAAAACATCGGATAAATGGCATCAACGCTTTTGCTGGCACATTCGCTCTTCGTAATTTGTCATGATCATTCTGCATAAACGTCATAAACTGCATAAACGTGTAAAATCACACCATCATGATCAATCACAATCACAAATTGCATAATCCTTTAAACAAACTCTCTTCGTTTTGCATGGTCATATTAGTCTTCAGTTGCCTTATTAATTGAATTTTGTAAGCACAGATCTTTTGACACAGAGACACAGATCTTTTGTGAGTATACGATTAGGAGAGCTTCTTAAAGTTTGCAATTCTTGACCACGACGTCCAATTAATATTCTGCGATTTGCACCAACACTCTCACAAACTGCTTCGATATTGACATTCAAACGGTTTTTTTTTTGGAAAACCAGTGTGTTTAGCGTCTCTAATTGCTCCTGTCTTCCTGGAAATTTTCGAACGGTGGCCACAAAATTTTCGTAATTTTTTAGATATTGTTATATATTGAAAACACGTGATGTATCGTATAATGCTCCATTTTTACTAATCCTAAACTCTCAGTTTTCAAATTGATATTTTCAGGGTTGCCATTTACTGCACCAAAGTCGTTAAATTCGAATCTTGCGTTTATTTTGGGACACCATTTGTAACGAGCACAAATGCATACTAATATCTGACGAGTATTGAAGCTTAAAACAAGAGGGTGAGAGTTACATTGAATCATTCGATTAGATATTAGTATTCTAGACGAGTTTTCCGTAATACAATTTTGAAAAAATGCATTAAATGTGCATTAATTGTGCATGTTACAAAATCTCGTGCACATAATTGTGCATAATCCATGTCATGCGCATAATGTGCACCATACCGTGTACAGTATATGTTGTAAAACGCCTTATATACATATATGCACACAAATGTCAGCCGCAATTTTTAGAAATAATAATAAACGAAGCGAAAAGAGATTTATTTAGTGATAATAATACCCTTCTTATCCGGGTGTAGAGCTAAGGGGCCAAGACTGGGCCATAGCTTTTGAAGGTTGAGCAAGTCTCAACATTTTCAAATGGCTATGGCAAACCAGGCTTGGCCCAAGTCTGGCAAATAACTTGGGCCAGGTCTACCAAGCCTATTTTTGAAGTGAAAACTTCTTTAGGCGCGTTGTGCAATTTTGTATGGGGAAAATATTTTAAAATATAAAATACCTCTATCCGTTTGAAACGTTTCAAATTGGTCGAGAATTCAATTCCTGGTATGGTACATTTTTTTTGTTATTTTTTAATTTTTATTAAATACTATTAAAGTTATTGTTTTTATATTCATGAATTCTTAACAATCATAAAAATTTCTTTTTAAGAATTTTAAAAAATTGATCGATAATGCAGTTTTTTAAAGTTACTGCTACTGCCCTTTTCCGTTTTGTTTAAATTATTATCATTTCGATATTAACAAGAAAATTAAATATTTTTTTTTCAGGCAGTACTAAAAATAATAAAATATTATTTTTGCCATCATTATTTTCCATAATTTCAATCCCGTGAAATAAAATTCAGAAAATAAAAATAACTATTATAGTATGTTTCTTCTTCAATATGAGTTGACATCTCCATCAGGAAAGATTGAAATAAACACAGGGGGCGTTGTGCGATTTTCCAAGGGTAAAAATTTATATATTCGAGTCATCAAGCATACGAGTCATCATGGTAAATAAATATTGAATCTATATACATGAAATTGAAAGTATGTCTGTTTGTCCTTTATGCATTAATACCCCATTCATCCGATCATCATGAAAATTTGAGAAGTTGTTGTGTGCACTAGCCCAAAGGTAACTGGCAAATTTTTTTTTTAACTGCACCTAAGGGCCCTTATAATTATCTTAAGAGATTTTGCCTAAATGTTGATAATTATTTAATTTGGTTTTTATTTAAATATCGTTTTATACAGTTAGTTTGCTTTGATCAATGTTATTTTTTGTTGAAATTAACTTTTATGCAGTTGAAAAAGGTAGGTATAATCTGAAACAATTACATTTGTATATCAAAATTATATGTATTGAAATTTAACACATCATGATGTTACAAATTTTATCATCTACACCAAATATGTTGTTGGTTTGCAGTGGTATGTAATACGTGTTAATAAGATTAAGTGAAAATAGTTATATATCGAAATTATATCGAAATTATATCGAATTAAAGCTAAAAATTACGAGACGGAAATAGCACAAATACTATACAAAGAAGCATAGCTTATGTATGATTAAATATGGATGGCACAATGGACTAATACCAATGAATTTAATGCTCAGCTATCCACAGGAAGATTTGTAAAATTAAAAACTGTTGATCCCTGTTGACTTTAGTTCTTGCTATTGGCATATGAGTTAACTGGAGATATCATATATAACTGGTAATAGCAGTGAGATATAACTTCATAGTGATATCCTAGTGGTGCTGGCGGATGAAGTTTTTTCAATCAACGACAGCATGCCTTAGTTTTAGTCATGGAATATTCTTTGATGATGACATTTTTTTTAAATAAAATGTGTTTGGTAGTAGAAATTACAATGTGTGTCACAACAACACATAAAAACCTTTTAAGAACAACGTCCCACAACACAATGATTTCTAAGGCGTTGATAGACGCAAATTTTTTATATGATTGGTTAACGCGTAATATAATAAACTGAACCTTGGTTTAGTTTAGGCATTGACAAATTGCCCAGATCTAGTCCAAAGCTAACTAGACAAGGCTTGGCTCGCCCATACTGGCCCGAGATTGGTACGTTGTTTGACGTTTAATGCTTGAGTTTACTTACTGAACTTGCTTGAGTTTATTTGTTCACAAAAAACATAAATAATATTCAGATCTTATTCAAAATTTTAATCTAGTGAATTATGACTCATCCGTCAAAAAGAGTTCATTTATTATTTTTATCTGTCAAAAAAATTATAATCAAATAGCGATTTCGATTCTCAAGTCAAGTCAAGTTTTGTCAGTAGATCGGGAAAAATTCTTCCAGGTTTGCTTTTTTTGGCAGTTTTGTGTTTGTTTTTCGGTTTGCTCCTGAAAAGTTAACTCCAACAAAAAAATTTACATTTTTCCTTCAACAAACTTAACTATCGTTTTTTTTAAGAATCGGGCGGAAAACGTGGTTTTTGGAAATTTTTTTGACTCGATTTGGTGATTTTGGTATCAATCGATCGGGCTTGGCCGTCTCCCGAAAACTTTATGAGATTGAGGTGGTTGGACCTATCCCCACCACTTTACACCCTCTTTAAGTTTTAGCATATAAAAATCTATATAAAATAAATGGGAAGAGATAAAAACAATTTAATGGCACCATTTTCTTTTATTCAGACCGGCGCAACGTTTGAGTCCAAAAGTTGGTTTACACCAGCCCCCCCAACCAACCCAGTGGGTGGGGTTGACACATTAAATGAGTAAAATATGTCATGTGGAGTATCGTTAGAATCAGAATTTCATAACAAATACAATCCCTCATATTACCCACTGATCGGTGACATAAGCATTTTTTACTCCCAAAGGGGTACCCTTATCATAGAAAAAAATATTCTTTTTGCATGTCATGTTTGATATTGATTTTAATATAATCGGGGATGCTGAGTTCGATGATGATGATAAAAATGGGATCTGAACTCGGGGTAGTCCAAAAAGGGGTGGAGGTTGGGGGGTCGGTTATAAAAAATATCGAAATTATCGTCATAATAAAAATTGGAGTTGTGTGCTGAGCGTACACCAAAAGATCGTTCTCTATATCGTGAGTAAACGACATTTGTGCACTACCCTGATCTGACTGCGTATTATAACCTTTTTTTACTTTAAACTTATATTGACTAACTTTAACTTTAACTTTTATTGGTGGTAAAATATACCACAGGAGATATTTAAACACTGCCCGTCTATACGTCCGTAAGTCCTGAACTGTCCGGTTTTTCAATGATACAGTTTGCCGAAACAACTTTGCACCAAGGAAGAAACCGTTAGACCCGTTTGACGTGCGTCAACTGAGGTCGTCGGGAGGATCAGAGAAAGTAAAACACTATTTGAATTTAAACTGATTCTGGTTTTTATTTGTTCGAAAACTTTCTTTTATACAATTTTTGGATTTGCATTTTCATTTTCCTAATCCCCACTTAAATCAATCAATATATTTATTTCAAATTAATTATGCTAGAAAATGCAATTCTAGCAAAATGTACATATAATATATATGTCAATTTAATTACTTATTATTTTCCCCTTAATAAAATCTGTGTCATCATAATTATTTACCTTTTGTTTTATTTAAAATTATTTAAAATTAGTTTAAATGTTTTGAAACATAATATATGGTGACACACTTTGAGTAATGTATAATTCATAAAGTTCATAAAACTTTGCTTACTTATAATTGTAAACATATTGTAATAAACTTCGTCCAGAATGGGTTAATTTTATTTACTCATTCATTAATTAAAAGTTAACTCCTTTTTCAATCTTTTACTTGTATTGCAAATTGTATTGCATAAATTAATGTAAATTAAATTTGTTATACAAATGTTTACATTAATGAATTAAAAGGAGTTACCTAATACATTTTGCATAAATTAAATTTGAGTTCGCTAATACAAATGCAAGTATGAATGAAAACAGGTTTGGCCTATTTCAGATGTACGGACTACGTAGTATTGATTTCTAGTGGATTATAGAAGTTTCGATTTATTTATTTTTCGATATAAATAAGCAAACAAAAATATCAGATAGTCAGTTTTAATTTTGCAATTAAAAGTGTTTTACAAATATTCGAAAGTATAAGGAATAATCGGTGGTACTTGAGCCTGGGTACTAATAGTAAAGGAATTTGAACTTAGTGGAATAGTAAATACAGATTTTACGATTCCGAATATTATTTGATTCAAATTGTGGAAAAGCGGTGAAGTTTATCGGACATAAATTAGAGACCCTGGAATTTATTGTAAGGAAAAACGGAAGCTGCTGTAATTTGTTGACAAATAAAGTTTGAGATTCTGTTAACCAAAGATCTGTCTTTTACTGTCGTGTTTGTTCAATAATCTAAAAGAACCAACGAAGAGTCGTTACAGTGGTGTCAGAAGTGGGATTATTGAAACAATGGTCAAGACGGTAAATATTAGTGATCTCAGCCAGACCCAGCTGAAGGATGAGTTGAAGAAAAGGAATGCTCCAATCCATGGAACAAAGGCAGAACTTGCATTCCGGCTGCGTAAAGTTTTAGAAGAAGCAGGCCAAACCACAGAGGTCATAGAAGTAGAGTCGGAGGAAGCTCCAGTCCAGAATGCCCCAGCAATTGATCCGATGATGGTGTTGATGAAAGAAATGATGGCCCGACAAGAGAAACTGGCAGCAGAACAAAGAGTAGAGCAACAACAACAACTTGCTGATATGATGGCCAAACAAGGAAACAACCAACAACAACAACTTGCTGATATGATGGCCAAACAAGAGCAATTGGCGGCCAAACAAGGCAACATTCAACAACAACAATTTGCTGATATGATGGCAAAGTAAGAAAGTCTACGTGAAGTAATCGAGTCACGTATATCCAGTGCGGAGGTCAAAATCAACAACATGGAAAGGGAGCTGCGGACAGTTACTGAAGAACAAGAGAAATTACGCAAACTTTCGAGTGAATTACGCCAAGAAATAGCACAAGGGAAGTCAGGTAACATGATCAATCCATCAACTACTTCAGCCCCAGCTAGAGTGAAAACACCCGCATTTGATGGATCTACATCGTACCAGATATTTAAGATGCAATTTGAGATAGCAACAGCTGGGGTTGATCACCAGCAAAAAGCAAATGCGCTTATATTGGCATTGAAGGGACCTGCTGCTGAAATTTTGCAAACACTATCAGCGACAGAGCGTGATTACAGCAAGATAATGGAGGCCTAAGAAGTAAGATATGGGGAAAGTCATATGAAAGCTCTCCATCGCATGCAGCTCAAGACACGAAAACAAGGAGTCAGCGAAACTTTGCAAGAATTAGAGGCTGACATTGTGAGACTGGTAAATCTGTCATATCCAAACTATAACGCGGAACACCGAGACGAACTGGCAGCTGATACATTTATCAATGCTCTTCGAGATGTACAAATGAGAAATCAGCTTTATCTAAGTGGAAAGAAATTACCTGCGGAAGTCTTAGCATTGGCCCTGCAAATGGAAGCCGGAAAAAGAGCGTATGGCTCAGATAGAGTACGTCAGATGGAAGTTGCTGAGGAACCACTGAAAGCAGCGCTTGATGAAGTGATCATGCGTGTCAAAAGTTTGGAAAATAAACCTGAACAAAATCAACGAAGTAGATCTAGCAGAGTAAGATGCTGGAACTGTGGGAAGTTGGGGCACATCCGAAGAGAATGTAAATGGGAGCCACACCCGGAAGACAGAGGCCGCGTTCCGGATTCGGGAAACTAGATTGTGCCAGTTTTGGAGGGCGAAAGCTGGCTCAATTACAATGCCCTACATTGGTGGTATCACAAGTAAAAAGAGAAAATAGTAGTCTAGTCTTAGAGGCAACCGTTGGAAGCAAATCGTGCATGTTGACTTTGGACACAGGTGCTTCGAGATCGATAGTGCGTCCAGATGTGGTTTGTGATAGTCAGATCGATACAGCAAGACGATTCACCCTAAAAACAGCTACGGGTGAAACAGTTCTAGTTCATGGAGAAAGCGACCAAGAGGTTCACCTTGGAGGAAATTCATTTAGGCACCGATTTATTGTAGCAGATATAGAAGATGACTGCATAATTGGGCTTGACTTCATGAAAGAATACAATTTTATATTAGATCTGGGAAGCCACGTACTGAGATATGGAAACACAGAAATAGTGCTAAACGCCACCAACGACAATGCTGAGGTCCGTGTTATTAGTGATGGACCAACTGAGATCCCGGCAAAATCTGAGAAAATCATATGGACTAAGCTACTAGATAAAAGTGACCAAAATTCACCTGTGATGATTGAGCCAGCTAACAACGACTTTGGAGGAAACATTATGATTGGCCGAACGCTAGTTGCAGCAAAAGAGGGAGTAGTTCCAGTGCAACTGATTAACTTCTCAAATAAACGAGTGGTCATCAATCATGGAGAAGAAATCGCCAAATGCAGCACCATAAAAGAGATAATCAGCTGTGAAGAAGAGCAAAAGGTCTTCATGCAGAGAAACAATCCCGCATTAGTAGCAATTCTTCAAGATCTTAGTAAAAGAATGAATCCAGCCGAATTCAATGAAATCAAGAGGGTATTAACGAAGATGAGCAGCGTTTTTTCTACTGGAGATGAAGATGTTGGAAGAACAAACATCGTGCGACATAGGATCAACACTGGAAACGCTCATCCTATCAGACAGCCTCCTAGAAGACTACCACTGGCTAAACACGAGGAAGTGCAAGGAATGCTGGACAAAATGAAAAGTGATGGAGTCATCAGGCCATCTAAGAGTCCATGGAGCTCACCAGTGGTGCTAGTTAGAAAAAAAGATGGGTCAGCTCGTTTTTGTGTAGACTATCGAAAGCTCAATGAGGTAACCATTAAGGACAGCTATCCACTGCCACGAATTGATGACACACTGGATACACTATCAGGGGCCAAATGGTACAGCACATTAGATCTGAAGAGTGGCTACTGGCAAGTTGAAATGCATCCAGAAGATCGACGAAAGACAGCATTTTCTACTGGCAATGGGTTGTGGGAGTTCAATGTGATGCCGTTTGGTCTATGCAATGCCCCAGCAACATTTGAACGTCTAATGGAATGCGTGTTACATGGTTTAACCTGGAAGGCCTGCCTAGTTTATCTTGATGACATCATTATAATGGGTCGCAACTTCGAAGAGCATCTAACGAACCTCGAAGAAGTACTCAGAAGAATAAGTAATGCCAACATGAAGTTGAATCCGGTAAAGTGCAATCTCTTCCACAAAGAAGTGAAGTACCTTGGACACATCATTACAGAACATGGAGTCAGAACCGATCCCGAGAAGATTGATGCTGTGAAAAATTGGCCAGTACCGAAGAATGTTCATGAGCTACGCAGTTTCCTTGGCTTATGCACCTATTATCGAAGATTCGTGGAGAATTTTGCAAATATCGCCAAGAGTCTACATAAATTGACAGAAGCAAATACCAAGTTTCTGTGGACAACCGAATGTAATGAGGCCTTCTGCAGTTTAAAAGAAAAACTATGCAACACCCCTATACTAGCCTATCCAGAATCCGGAAAGATGTTCATTCTGGACACAGACGCAAGCAATGTAGGAACTGGAGCTGTTTTGTCACAGAAAATTGGAGGCGATGAGAAAGTGGTGGCATACTTCAGTAAAGTTCTGTCAAAGCCGGAGCGGAATTACTGTGTCACGAGGAAGGAGCTGTTAGCTATCATCAAGGCTGTGAAACATTTCCACAAGTATTTGTGTGGACAACCATTCCTGATTCGCACGGACCATGCTGCTCTAAAATGGTTATTACAATTCAAATTTCCTGAAGGACAAGCAGCAAGATGGATAGAGATCCTGCAGAACTACGACTTCAAAGTTGAACACCGCAAGGGAAGGATCCATGGTAACGCTGATGCCTTGTCTAGAAGATCCTGTATAGAGGAGTGCAAGTCATGTAGCAGAACTGAGGGAAATGAGGCAATGAAAGTGAATCAAATCAGGTTCCAAACTCCTGACGATTGGTGTACTGAGGCAATTAAAAGAGAGCAGCTAGAAGATCCAGCTATGGCTCCAGTATTGAAATGGAAAACCGAGGCAAGGCGACCAGAGTGGAAAGAGGTCGCACCTTTAAGTACGGAGGTTAAATGTTACTGGGCGCAATGGGACTCACTATTTATGGACAACGGGATATTAAAAAGAAAATGGGAGTCCGCTGATGGAAAGAAAGTGTTGGAGCAACTGGTGTTGCCGTCAAGGAGAGAATTGCTATAGACTGGCCCCAATGGAGAGAATTGCTATAGACATCGCGGGGCCATTTCCGGAAACGACAAAAGGTAACAAATACATCATGGTGGTCATTGATTACTTTACAAAATGGCCGGAGGCTTATGCAATACCGAACCAGGAAGCAGTTACGGTCGCGGAAACATTAGTCAATGAATGGGTTTGCAGATATGGAACACCGCTCGAGTTGCATACCGACCAGGGAAGGAATTTCGAATCTCAACTGATGGAAGAGCTGTGCAGAACACTCGGCATTAGAAAAACACGAACTACACCTATGAACCCGCAGTCAGATGGCATGGTAGAACGATTCAACCGAACCATGGAAGAACATTTGTCAAAGGTAGTAGAAGCCAACCAAAGAAATTGGGACAAGGATCTTCCGTTATTCTTGATGGCCTATCGTAGCGCAGTGCACGATACGACAAGTGAAACGCCAGCGAATATCATGTTCGGAAGAGAACTACATCTTCCTAGTGACATCGAGTTTGGCATCCCTGGAGGTCTGGTATCCACGAAAACAGATTATGTGGGACAACTAAGGGAGAAGATGAATAAAATCCATCAGCAGGTTCGAGACCACATTAAGATTGCCAGTGACAAAATGAAAACCAGGTACGACATAAATGCAAATAGTGGCGGTTTTCAAGAAGGAGAATTGGTATGGCTATACAACCCCAGAAGAACTAAGGGAAGATCACCCAAGCTGCAGCCAGATTGGGAAGGCCCATATAAAATAATCAAACGAATTAATGATGTCATCTACCGCATACAAAAGGGACCCCGTACCAAGATGAAAGTGATACATCTGCAAAGGTTGGCACCGTACCAAGGTAGCAGCACCAATGCGATCTCTGATATTGTTCGGGACGAACAAAACTAAATGGAGGGCAATGTAATAAACTTCGTCCAGAATGGGTTAATTTTATTTACTCATTCATTAATTAAAAGTTAACTCCTTTTTCAATCTTTTACTTGTATTGCAAATTGTATTGCATAAATTAATGTAAATTAAATTTGTTATACAAATGTTTACATTAATGAATTAAAAGGAGTTACCTAATACATTTTGCATAAATTAAATTTGAGTTCGCTAATACAAATGCAAGTATGAATGAAAACAGGTGTGGCCTATTTCAGATGTACGGACTACGTAGTATTGATTTCTAGTGGATTATAGAAGTTTCGATTTATTTATTTTTCGATATAAATAAGCAAACAAAAATATCAGATAGTCAGTTTTAATTTTGCAATTAAAAGTGTTTTACAAATATTCGAAAGTATAAGGAATAATCGGTGGTACTTGAGCCTGGGTACTAATAGTAAAGGAATTTGAACTTAGTGGAATAGTAAATACAGATTTTACGATTCCGAATATTATTTGATTCAAATTGTGGAAAAGCGGTGAAGTTTATCGGACATAAATTAGAGACCCTGGAATTTATTGTAAGGAAAAACGGAAGCTGCTGTAATTTGTTGACAAATAAAGTTTGAGATTCTGTTAACCAAAGATCTGTCTTTTACTGTCGTGTTTGTTCAATAATCTAAAAGAACCAACGAAGAGTCGTTACAATATGAAATGTTGTTTACTAAATTATTATTATTTTGTTTTGATAAAAAGAAATTACGTCACGGGAATTCCTTTATAACTTATTATATGTGTTTTGATTTGGATAGGTAGATGTAGTAGTATCTCTACAGTTGGACTCAGGGTAGACCAATAATAGGTCTACCCTGAGTCCGACCCCCGAGGGTTGGGGGGTCGGTTACACAAAGTATCGAAATTATTGTCATTATTATCGATTTTTACATGATCGAGGTTGCTGAGCTCAATGGTGATGGTAAAAATGTTGACCGGGCTCAGTGTAGTTCAATAAGAGGTGGGGGTTGGGGGTCGGTTATAAAAAATATCGAAATTATCGTCATCATTATCAATTTTAACATATGTAATCGAAGATGCTGCGTTCAATAATGATAATAAAAATAGGGGCCGGACTCAGGGTAGTCCAATAATAGGTGGGGATTGGGGGGACGGTTACACAAAGTATCGAAAGTATTGTCATTATTATCGATTTTTACATAATCGAGGATGCTGAGTTCAATGGTGATGGTAAAATTGTTTACCGGACTCAGGGTAGTTCAATAAGGGGTGAGGGTTGGGGGTCTGGTCATGAATAGTATCAAAATTATCGTCATTATTTCAATGGTGATGATAAAAATGGCGACCTGAGTTAGGGTAGTTCAATAAGGGGTAGGGGTTGGGGTCTGGTCATGAATAGTATCAAAATTTTCGTCATTGGTGTTGATTTCAACATACTTGAGGACGCTGAATCCAACAGTGATGTTTAAATTGGGATAAAAAATATAAGGGTGTCACTAAAGGGTGGGAGTTGGGGGCTGAAGGCCGAAAATGTTCACATATATATTATGAGTATTGATTTTGGGTAAATCAAGGGCACTAAATTCAATGGTGATGCTGAAATTAGTATTTGGGCCCTAGGGAAGAAACTAGAGGATAAGGGTTTGGCCCTAAAATTGGGGTAATGTTCAAATATACATAATAAATATTGGTTTTTCTACGAATCAAGAATGCTGAATCTACTGGCGATGTTGAAATGCAGAGTCACGTAATAAAAAATTTGTACTATGAAAAACACTATGTATTACAAATAGAACGAAAAAGTTTTGATATTTATTTTGGTAATTGCTTGTTGATTGATTTTAAATTTCAATGATGCTATTCTATTTAAAAACTAATCAAGGAGTATTTCTTTTTTGGTTTGAGATCGAGTTCTATGTTTACTTTAGTTGTTTGTTATCGCTTCTTTCAGTTCAATGAGATGATTTTGTTGTTCTTTTATTTCTACTGCATCTCTCTTTGTTCTCATTTAGCATTACATTTTTCATCTCCTGATCTTCTACGACATTTAGTCTTTTCATTTTGTCAACACGCTTGGATAAGTTTGTAGAATCCATTTCATATTTTACTTGTTTTTCTTCTTTGAATTTAGGGAGTTGCGTTTTTATTGTTTTTCAAGTTCAATTGAACATTTCAAAGATTTCATTGAAGAATTGTTTTCTGTTACATTTTCCACGACTTCCATTTCTGACTTATTCGATAAAATTTCGTAAGTTTCAGGTTTGAAACTATGTATTTTCTTGCTTCTGAAAATTTAGAGAATCGATAGAGAGTAAATCTAGTTCTTCCAATACTTTTTTCGATTTTTTTGTGTTTCGCTCTGTACTCTCAATTCTTTCAAGTGATTTATTGATACATTTTCAAGTTCAATTGAACACTTTAAAGAGTTAATAGGACGTTTTATTGTCAACAAACATTTTTTGAATTTTGTGATATTATGTTACTGGTTGCTGGAATTTCACCTTCCAAAATTATTGGTAGTTTAGATGAACCATTATTTACTAGTACTTCCTGAATAGTGTAGTGTAGTGTATCCTAAGTAGTATGTTTTCGGTCGCAGTACAATCGTCTACTTCATGAAATAATTCATCCTCTATATCCAAGTTTGTGGATGTTGATTCTCTGGATTTTAATTTCCCCAAATACTAATTTCAGCATCACAATTGCATTCAGTACCCTCAATTTATCCAAAATCGGTACCCATAATATATTTTCGGCTCTCAACCCAAGCTCCCACCCTTTAGTGACACCCTTTAGTGACACCCTTATATTTTTGATCCCAATTTAAACATCACTGTTGGATTCAGCGTCCTCAAGTTTGTTGAAATCAATAATAATGACGATAATTTTGATACTATTCATGACCAGAGCCCCAAGCCCCACCCGTTATTGAACTACCCAGAGTCTGGTCAACATTTTTACCATCACCATTGAACTCAGCATCCTCGATTATGTAAAAGTCGATAATAATGACAATAATTTCGATACTTTGTGTAACCGACCCCCCAACCTCCACCTATTATTGGACTACCCTGAGTCCGGCCCCTATTTTTATTATCATAATTGAACGCAGCATCCTCGATTACATATGTTAAAATTGATAATGATGACGATAATTTCGATATTTCTTATAACCGACCCCCAACCCCCACCCCTTATTGAACTACACTAAGTCCGGTCAACATTTTTACTATCACCATTGAGCTCAGCAACCTCGATTATGTAAAAATCGATAATAATGACAATAATTTCGATACTTTGTGTAACCGACCCCCCAACCCTCGGGGGTCGGACTCAGGGTAGACCTATTGTTGGTCTACCCTGAGTCCAACTCCAATTTTTATTATGACGATAATTTCGATATTTTTTATAACCGACCCCCCAACCTCCACCCCTTCTTGGACTACCCCGAGTTCGGATCCCATTTTTATCATCATCATTGAACTCAGCATCCCCGATTATATTGAAATCGACACCAAACATGACATGCAAAAAAAATATTTTTTTCTATGATAAGGGGAGGATCTTTGGGAGTAAAAAATGCTTATGTCACCGATCAGTGGGTTATATGAGGGATTGTATTTGTTATGAAATTCTGATTCTAACGATACTCCACATGACATATTTTACTCATTTAATGTGTCAACCCTACCCACTGGGTTGGTTGGGGGGGTTGGTGCAAACCAACTTTTGGACTCAGACGTTGCGCCGGTCTGAATAAAAGATAATGGTGCCATTAAACTTTTTTTATCTCTTCCCATTTATTTTATATAGATTTTTATATACTAAAACTTTAAGAGGGTGGGTGGGGGTGGGTCCTACCAACCCAATCTCATAAAGTTTTCGGGAGACGGCCAAGCCCGATCGATTGATACAAAATTTGTAAAAAAAAATTGAAAATTTCCGCGACTGTCCGATTCTTAAAAAAAACGATAGTTAAGAAAACTTCTGATGAAGCTTAGTTTTACCATAATTTTAAAACTACTGAGGTTTGTGATAGTATTTAACAGGTGCGTTCAAAAATGAGTTTTTATGCAGTTATTTTTGTCTTAAGTTATTTCTTGGAAAGAGGTGACTCACCTCATCGGTAAAAGATCCAGTTCAGTACGTTGCCTAGCAAGTGCGTGCATTATACAGTTATTCTAACGTCACTGTGATCTGGTACCCATATAAAATGGATAACAACTGCATCGGCTATCCCATTCACTATCTCATCACTTATACAGGCAATCATTTCTGTAGCTTAGAATTGGTTTTATTATTTAGTGATGATTTTTGAATTGCAACTTCGACTATGCGTGATCGCCTATCGGCGATGACGTTTGAATTACCTTTAAATTTTTATTATTCAATAGAGGCGAAGCAATAAATTTTATATGACGATCTCGTTTAGAAATAAACCCAAAACGTTTAAAAGGCTGTATGTTTCGAATAGTCTGTTCGACGAAACAGTGTAATTGTTTAATGGACATGGATCATTTGGCTGTATGGTTTTAGACAAAAACTTCAACGACCTAAGTTCCACAACGGCAAGCATTCTAAGGTGTCGTTGGACGCAAAACTATTTTGCTATTATTTTTTTAAAGAGGAATAACTAAAGAATAAATCATATCATTTGTAAAATATGAGATAGACCAATGTTTTATATATGCATCTTATCATATAAAAATAAAATGAATATCTTCCAAATAAAAATAAAATGAGTAAACAATTGTAATGGGTTTGTCAATAATTCAGCTAATGGTAATTTTCTGGATCTTGTGGCACAATGCCTTGGTGATTAAACACTCACATATAGAGCTACATAGAGAATTATTACTTCAACTAAATAACAAAATTTCACACATATGTTATACTGCGTGAATTTTCTTATAATAGTTTATAAAAAAACGTAGTTTCAGATTGCTGTAGTATATGGTTCATTTCAAACCAACCCTCAAGAGAAAAAATTATCATATACAAAGAGCACAGCAGTTAAAGATGTTTACATAAAAATTTTAGGTCCAAAAATAAAAATTAAATATACAAAAGCAATGTTTAAGCACAATTGAAGCCAGTCGTTATCAAAAAATATTGTTGTGAAAAAAGTAAACCTAACATTATTTTCTTTTTCATTTCAGGTTTTGTATCAACACCTTCACTCTCATATAACAATACTCACAACGAAATACGGAACAGCATTATCACAAGCAATAAAACTGGAGGCTACAATACAACAATCAAAAAAATTTCAAACGATTCTTCTTTAACAAAATTAAATAACCTCCATAACCATCAAAAATACACAACAATCCCTTCAAATATATTTTCAACTTCATCACACATTATTTCAGGACGAGGTGGTAGTACGATTCATAATCAAAATAATAATAATAATAACTATAGCTGTAAGAACAATACTCCCCATCCACCACCATTGATTTCTTCTCTGAAAAAAACAGAACAGGTGGTATTCTATACACAACATAATTATAATGATGGAAATGAAGAGAATCAAGGTAATGAAAAAAACCAACATAACCATAACAATAGTAATCAACATCATCACCATAGTCATCATCAGCAAATTCATTCTCCACAATTTCATTACAATTTTCACGAACAAAATCATCAACAATTAAATGGTGATATTAACACAACAACAACAACAACAACACCATATTCAATATATCGTGAACGAAGCATCGAAGAAACAGAAGCAGCACATGATTTATTATCACTATCACAAAGTCTACCACCCTTAACGGCACCATGTGTAGTTACAATATTACATCCAGAATCAAATTTTATGACGCATCATCATAACAACTCAAACTCACAAAATGTAATGCATGAAATTTCACCACCAACAACCTCAACGATTATGATTCAAAATGATAAACCAATTCAGCATCGAAATCATAGAAATCTAGTTATCATTGATGATGATAGTGAACATAATTTAGTTATTGATAAAAATGTAGAATTTACTTTTCATACATCCAATGGAGATGTAATCACACCAACAACAACAAACATTTTAAATAATGGATATGTTATCGAAAACGATAACTTAGCAACACCATCAAGTTGTGGTTATAATTCTTCGGATGATAATTTAGAAATCGATTGTGGTAATTTATCTGACTCATCATACTCATCGACAAAAGCAACAATTTCTGTATCTCCTTTATTACGGATGCCACCACTTCTGCCATCATCAACATCAAAACAACAAAAAATAATTCCAAAGCATCGGTATAAAGGGAAAAACGGACGAAATGATGGTTCAATAATCACAAGTTTAGTTAAAACAGAATCCGCTGCAACGGGAGAAATCAAAGAAGTTTACACGTATAAGAAAATGTTGATAAAAGATGGTCGATGTAAATCAAAAAATGGTGACGTGATTGTTGTTGAAAATGATTTTGACCTAAATGAAACTATATCAATGGGACCTAATACAATTATAACCAGTAATGACAGTAGCTTTAGTAATATTAGCGAAAATAGTAATCACAGTAGTGGTAGTTTAAATAATAGTAAACGAGGGAAATATAAGTGTTTGGATTGTGGAAAGGCTTACGCAACCTCAAGCAATTTATCGCGTCATAAACAAACACATCGAAGTCTAGATTCTCATTCCGCTAAAAAATGCATAACATGTGGAAAAGTTTATGTTTCAATGCCAGCCCTTGCAATGCATTTGTTAACTCACAAACTCTCACATATTTGTGGTGTTTGTGGAAAAAAGTTTTCAAGACCATGGTTACTCCAAGGTCACCTTCGATCGCATACCGGTGAAAAGCCATATGGTTGTGCTTATTGCGGGAAAGCATTTGCAGATCGTTCAAATCTTCGAGCTCATATGCAAACACATTCCTTGGATAAACATTATAAATGTTCACGATGTCATAAAACGTTTGCCCTGAAATCATATTTAAATAAACATTTGGAATCTTCTTGCCAAAAAGATGATCTAGAGATGAGACGAGAACAGATGACGAATAGTAACTCAATTGAAAGCATAGATATTAATGATGATGAGGACGAAGAGGATATTATCGTAACGTAAGAATATTAATTTATTAATTTTATTAAACAAAACGAACTCAATAATTTTAATATATTTTTTTTAAAAAATAAAAAAAATATTTAAGCTTTACATTCGAAACGATTTAGAATTAATACAAAAAAAAATTAATAATAAATAAATTATTAGAAATTTTGGCTTAATTAAACCTTTTTTTTACCAATGAAAAAACAATTTATATAAATAATAAATAATTAGTTAAATTAAATAAAATAAAAAAAAAACAAACAACAAAAGACCAGTTTAAGCAATATTTTAC